>WOVY01009718.1:0-474824 GCA_013436015.1 Rhipicephalus annulatus
ATTCTATTAGGGCCTTAATTTCCGGGTCGGCCCGCTGTCGTTCAGCGAAGTCGTCGGTAGTTATCGTTCCTAAGAAGTAGTCGTCATCCGGGTCGTCGGGTAGCGGTTGGTCGACAGGCACACGAGAGAGACAGTCAGCGTCGGAGTGTTTTTTTGCCGGACTTGTAAATGACAGTAATGTCATATTCTTGAAGTCTCAGGCTCCATCGTGCGAGGCGACCTGAAGGGTCCTTCAAGGTGGCTAGCCAACCAATGCGTGGTGGTCGCTCACAACTTTGAAGGGCCTGCCGTAGAATAGGGCGAAATTTCGACGTAGCCCAGATGATGGCAAGGCACTCCTTTTCTGTTGTGGAATAATTTGCTTCTGCTTTGGATAGCGATCGGCTGGCGTAACTAATAACCCCTCAAGTCCGTCACCCTCCGCACAAGAACGGCGCCAAGACCTACGCTGCTTGCGTCAGTATGTATTTCTGTCTCGGCGAATTCGTCGAAACGGGCAAGTAACGGAGGCGTCTGGAGGCGATGTTTAGCTCCTGGAAAGCGTGTTCCTGTGGCGTTTCCTCCCACTTGAACTTCACGTCGGCCTTGGTAATATTAGTGACTGGATCGGCGATGCGGGCGAAGTTTTTCACGAACCACCTATAATAGGCGCACAGGCCCAGAAATCAGCGCACGGCCTTCTTGTCAGTGGGCGGCAGGAAGTCGGCGATGGCGGCTGTTTTCCGTGGATCGGGACGAACTCCAGACTTGCTGATAACTTGCCCCAGAAACAAGAGCTCCTCATACGCAAATCTGCACTTTTCTGGCTTAGTGTGAGTCCGGAAGTCTTGATGGCTTGAAGTACAGCTTCAAGGCGCCGAAGATGCTCGTCAAAACTCGAGCAAAACACGACGACGTCGTCCAAGTACACAAGCAAGTCTGCCACTTCAATCCTGCCAGTACTGTATCCATAACGCGTTGAAAAGTTGCAGGCGCAGAGCAAAGGCCGAAGGGCATCACCTTAAACTCGAAGAGCCGTCCGGTGTTATAACGCCGTCTTCTCTCGGTCTCTTTCGTCGACTTCGATTTGCCAATAGCCAGTCTGAGGTCCATGGACGAGAAAGTACTTGGCGTTATGGAGCCGATCAAGTGCGTCGTCTATTCGTGGGAGAGGATACACGTCCTTTCTTGTGATTTTGTTCAGGCGGCGATAATCGACGCAGAAACGTAGGGTCCCATCCTTTTTCTCTCACTAACACCACGGGGATGCCCATGGACTCTTGGACGGCTGGATATGTCATCTCGCAGCATTTCATCAACTTGTCTCTTCATGGCCTCACGTCTCGCGTCGAAACCCTGTACGGACTCTGACGGAGTGGTCTGGCATTTTCTTCGGTTATGATGCGATGTTTCTGATTGGGGTCTGCCGAATTTTTGATGACGACGAAAAGCAATCTTCGTATTGCAGGAGCATGGCCTTGAGCTGTTTTTGCTTATCGTTCGGAAGTCTGGGATTGAACGTCGAAAGCTAGGGAGGGGCTTGGTTCCTCTGAGCAGGTTCCAGAATCGGCGAGGGCGAAAGCACTGGTGGCTTCGACAATTTCTTCTTCGATGTATGCGACCGTTGTTCCTTTGTTCACATGTTTGTACTCATCGCTGAAATTCGTGAGCATAACCGTTGCTTTGCCTCCCCGCAGCTCTGCAATTCCTCTTGCGACGCAAATATTTCGGGTGACCGACAGATGCTGACTGCCTTCAACGACGCCTTCCAAGTCAGGTGATTTAGGAGCGCCGACTGAAATAATGACGCTTGAGCGAGGCGGAATGGTGACTTGTTCTTCCAGCACATTCAAGGCATGGTGTCCTAACGGCGTGCGCGGCGGTAGTGCTTCTTCTGCGGATAACGTTATCGACCTTGTTTTTAGGTTGATGACAGCACCATGGAGGCATAAGAAGTCCATGCTAAGGATGACATCTCTCGAGCAACGCTGTAGGATTACGAAGTCTGTAGGATAAATACGGCCGTTAATGGTGACTCTCGATGTGCAGATTCCTGCAGGCGTTACGAGATGACCTCCGGCTGTGTGGATTTCAGGGCCTTTCCAAGCTGTCCTAACTTCCTTTAACTTTGCGGCGAACGACCCACTGATGACAAAATAGTCGGCTCCAGTACCGACGAGAGCAGTCACACTGTGGCCGTCAATAAGAACGTCGAGGTCGCTAGTTCGCCGTCTCGCATTACAGTTAGGGCGTGGCGTCGGGTCACGGCTGCGTCGGCTAGTGCCACTGCTTCCATGTTGCGTCGTCCGGCCACCTTCGGTAAGTGAGCTTTTGCCTTCTGGGCTTTGCCTGGTTGGTGTTGTGTTCGGAAAGCTCCGTCATGGCGTCATCGTCGTCGGAGGATCTTCGGTAGTTCGTCGCACAGCAACCGCACCTCCATCGGTTGCTGCCCTTAGTTTCCGGATACGGGCTAGGAGACCGGCCCTGCATTGGGCCAGAGTACTGCCGGAGGTGTGGTGACATGCGGCGGCTGGGCGACGGCGAACGAGAAGGGCCTTCGTGGTGTCCATTGAGTTCCTGCCATGTAGTCGGCGATGTCACGTGGCCGATTCCCTGGATGCGGACGCGGTGCATTGACGGCGAAGTCACGCAGTCCCATCTGTCGGTACTGGCAACGGCGGTATGTGTGCCCGGCCTCGTCGCAGTGGTAGCAGAGCGGACGGTTGTCAGGTGCACGCCAAACGTCCGTTTTCCTCGGTGCACTGCGCTGGCCCGCTGGGGAACGGTAGGACGTCGGTGGGGGTGGTGGCGGCGGTGGCGTCTGGCGACGGAAGTGCGACGGGGCGGCGTTTTTGGCGTGGACGGAGAGGAGCGTTGTGGCGCACTGCAGTGGCGTAGCTCATAGTTTCTGGCTCGGGCGGGCGGTGTTTTGGGAATTCGAAGTGATTGCCGGACGTCTTCTCGCACAATGTCGGCGATCGAATCAACTTGAGGCTGCGCCGAAGGCAACAGTTTGCGCAGCTCTTCCCGCATGATCGCTCGGATCGTTTCACGCAGGTCGTCGGAGTCACTGCCTTGAGCAGCAGCGCATTCTGGAGTCAGGGGACGATTATACTGTCTGGTGCGCATGTCCAGCGTTTTTTCGATGGTGGTCGCCTCGGATACAAATTTTTGGACGGTGTTCGGTGGATTCCTCATTAGTCCCGCGAAGAGCTCCTGTTTGACCCCTCACATGAGAAAACGCACTTTCTTTTCCTCAGGCATGTCTGGGTCAGCGTGACGGAACAGGCGGGTCATCTCTTCTGAAAAATCCAACCTTTTCATTTGGTAGCTGAACCCGGGTCTCGAGTAGAGGTGCGGCCCTCTCTTTGCGAGCGACGCTCGCGAACGTTTGCAGAAATGCGCCGCAGAAGACATCCCACGTTCGGAGCGTGGACTCCCGATTCTCTAGCCAGGTCCTTGCGGTGTCTTCCAGGTAGAAGTACACACGACGGAGCTTTTCTTGGTTGTCCCAGTGGTTGAGGGCGGCCACATGGTCGTATGTTTCTAGCCAGGTTTCCAGGTCTTCAAACGATGAGCCATGGAACGTTGGCGGTTCCCTGGGTTGATGAATGACGATCGCGGGCTGGGACGCTCCGGTTGTCATTGTCGCTGCAGTCGAGGTCATGGTCTTGGTCTTTCGCGCCTTGTCTTGTAGAAGGCCGTACTCCGGTGGGAGACCTTGCTGTCGGCGGCTCGTTCGCTGCTCTTGGTTGGCGTCGGTGTCTTCTCCGCGACGGGGGCTGGGTTCACCGCTTGACGGGGGCGTCCGGTACATGAACGAAGCCGCACCTCCACCAGATGTCACGGGGTCGTGACGTGGCCGAAGACAGGAAACTTCGTGTTGGGATTTAACTGTTTATTTGGGCGAACCTGTGCCCGGTAAAGGGAAAGTCTAATTACAGCAGCAGTCTTGCACAGATAGCAGTCTCGGACTGATAGCGGCGAACGCAGCGTCGGCCTTCGATCAACAACTGACAAGCGGCGAAGTGCGTCGGCATTTATACTCTTGCTGTCGAATGTTCTGGCGTTATCGCTGGCGGTGGCGTAGGTTCCAGAACAATCTGTACCGTTCGCACAGTGGGGCGTGATCTTATCGAATTGATCTACTACAGTCCGGAACCTTCTCGAAAACTGCAGGCGCGGTTCGCGCTGAGAATCGTGTGGTGTTTTGGGACGATAACAAAAACTTGGGAAATGGAACGTGGCAATATACTTAGCGGTAGCAGAATGACTAAATTTTAGCGTCGTGACATGCACAATATATAAATGTTAATCGATTGTAGCCACATTCGAAATATTCAAGGTAAAAATAACTGTAGGGGCTTAATGTCCCGAAACCACCATATCTTCACAGGGTCGCGACGTCGACAAAGAAACAGACAGTAGGAGGAAGGTTAAACAGATTATTTGGGCGAACTTGTGGCCGGTACACTGAAAGTCGGATCACAGTAGCACACCTGAACTGATAGTGGTGAACGGATCGTCAGCCGTCGTTCAACTTCCTGACAAGCTGCGAAGTGTGTCGGCAATTATACCCTTGCCATCGAATGTTCTAGCGTTATCACTGGTGGTGACGTAGGTTCCAGAATAATCTGTATTGTTCGCAGAGTGGGCGTGATCTTATCGAAATGATCTACTACAGTCATAAAGCTTCTCAAAAACTGCAGGCGCGGTTGATTGATTGATTTGTGGGGTGTAACGTCCCAAAACCATGATATGATTACGAGAGACGCCGCAGTGGAGGGCTCCGGTAATTTCGACCACCTGGGGTTCTTTAACGTGCACCCAAATCTGAGCACACGGGCCTACTGCAAGGCGCGGTTCGCGCTGAGAATTGTGTAGTGTATTGGGGCGATAACAAAACTTGAGAAATAGATCATGGCATTGCCCCCCTCTGAAAAAGGCATCGTCCTGATGCTTTAACTAAAGATGAAGGCACAACAATAATGCAAGAAAGTACAATAAATAAATTACGATACAGCAATAATACAAAAACACTGTTTCAGTTTGTTAACGCTCATAGAACGGCTTGAGGTGCGCGACATGGACGACTTCCAGTCGCGATCGGCGTCGTTGAGAGTTCGTGATGCCGTCGGGGACAATCTCGTAATCAAGAGGGCCGAGTCGTCGAACCGCCCTGTGTGGTCCGAAGTACCGTTGCAGAAGCTTTTCACTTAGTCCACGTCGGCGTATCGGCGTCCACACCCAAACACGTTCACTGGGCTGGTATTCCACGAAGCGTCGTCGAAGATTATAACGGCGGCTGTCGGTCGTCTGTTGATTGTTGATACGGAGACGCGCGAGTTGTCGGGCTTCTTCGGCGCGTTGAAGGTACTCGCTCACATCGAGCTTTTCTTCGTCGGTGACGTTGGGTAACATGGCATCAAGCGTCGTTGCCGGGCTCCTTCCGTAGACCAATTTTTATGGAGATATTTGCGTCGTCTCTTGCACCGCCGTGTTGTAAGCGAAGGTCACATGCGGAAGAATGGCGCCCCACGTCTTGTGTTCGACATCGACGTACATTGACAGCATGTCGGCGATCGTCTTGTTAAGCCGCTCGGTGAGGCCGTTGGTCTGAGGGTGGTACGCTGTCGTCTGGCGGTGGTTTGTTCGGCTGTATGCCAAGATCGCTTGAGTTAAGTCAGCAGTGAAGGCCGTTCCTCTGTCGGTGATAAGGACCTCCGGGGCGCCGTGGCGCAGGACGATATTTTCAAAGAAGAACTTCTTCTGATCAACTACCTCTGATGAACTGCCTTTGGGTAGGGCTTTTGTCTCGCCGTAGCGGGTGAGGTAGTCGGTAGCTACCACGATCCACTTATTTCCGAAAGCCGTCTTCGGGAACGGCTCCAGTAGGTCCATACCAATCTGCTGGAATGGTCGGCGAGGTAGTTCAATCGGCTGCAGAAGTCCCGCTGGCCTTGTCGGCGGTGTCTTGCGTCGCTGACAGTCCTGGCATGTCTTCACATAACGAGTGACGTTGGTGGTAAGGCGTGGCCAGTAGTACCTTTCTTGTATCCTCACGAGCGTGTGAGAAACACCTAGTTGCCCTGCCGTCGGATCGTCGTGCAGGGTCTGCAGGAGTTCTGGTCGCGGAGCTGAACGCACCGCAAAGAGGTATTTGGCTCGAAGGGGTGAAAAGTTTTTCTTTCGGAGAAGACCGTTTTGCAGGAAGAACGACGTGAGTGCGCCATCTAATACCTTCGGGACTTCGGCGGTCCTGCCTTCGAGGTATTCTATTAGGGCCTTAAGTTCCGGGTCGGCCCACTGTCGTTCAGCGAAGTGGTCGGGAGTTTTGCTTGCTTGCTTGCTTGTTCCTTTCTTTTGTGGCTCTCACCTACTAAGGGGGATTGGCCAAGATGCCGGTGGTTAATGCAAGTCAATACCTATAGATTTTCTAGACTAGGGGAATATGATTACTGTGTTTTGATTGTGAAAAAATTTGGTGCAATGTAAAAAAAGAACAAAAGGGGGGAGAGAAATAATAGAATTTGTTGAGTATCTGAGGTGGGATCGTTATATGAAATTCTCCTGAAAGTTAAATCATTGCAGTGTACCAGCTAAATAATAATTGGTAGTGTGGCTAGTAAAATTCGAGAGCTGATCGCTGACTCAGCAAGGTAATCGTTCCCATTGTAGAGAGGAAGAAGATTATGTGCCACAGTGGGTCGCGCCTTTAGCGAGAGGGGCCAACGCTCACGCTTGGCTCCTCTCGCTAAAGGCGTGACCCACTGCGGCACAAAATTTTCTTCCTCTCTACACCAAGAAGTTGTCGTCATCCGGGTCGTCGGGCGGTGGTTGGTCGACAGGCGCACGAGAGAAACAGTCAGCGTCGGAGTGTTTCTTCGCCGGACTTGTAAACGACGGTAATGTCATATTCTTGAAGTCTTAGGCTCCATCGTGCGAGGCGACCTGAAGGGTCCTTCAAGGTGGCTAGCCAACACAATGCGTGGTGGTCGCTCACAACTTTGAAGGGCCTGCTGTAGAGGTAGAGGCAAAATTTCGACGTAGACCAGATGATGGCGAGGCACTCCTTTTCGGTTGTGGAATAATTGGCTTCTGCTTTGGATAGCGATCGGCTGGCGTAACTAATAACCCTTTCAAGTCCGTCAGCCCTCGGCACAAGTACGGCGCCAAGACTTACGCTGCTTGCGTCTGTGTGTATTTCTGTCTCGGCGAATTCTTCGGAATGGGCAAGTAACGAGGCGTCTGGAGGCTACTACGTGGGATTCTTTAACGTGCACATAGATTTCTGCACGCGGGCCTCAAGCATATTTGCCTCCATCAAAGATGCGGCCGCCGCAGCCGGGATTCAATTCGGCAACGTGCATGTCAGCAGCCGATTGCCTTAACCACCACACCACCATAGTGAGTGAACAAGGCAACAACAACAGAAAAAAAGTTCAGCACATTTTTGTTTCTTATAGGACGGAAAGCCAATTTGAAGAACCTCTGTCGCCTTCCCTTTTGAGACTTGAAACCTGACATATCAATCAATCCACCGCACCCACCTAGCGCATATCTTGCGCAGAGATGGGCATTTCAATAAAGTTTCTCACTTGCATAATATATGAGAAATTAAACGTGCAACGAATGCATGCCGCTCAATTAGTGAAATTTCAAAATATAGTAGCCGTCAGCCATGCTCGAACAACCCCGTTGAACGTGCTTCCGACGCGGGCAGCGCCACCTAAACCCGCCGCCAGATTTCATCGCCCGTATGTGCACCTGCTGGCCCAATGCCGTGACCCGACACACTCACACTGCCCCTTCTAGCCACCATAGCGGCGTAATTACAGTATCTAGAAATATACTGCCTAGTGTGCTGAGCGCGGGCTAGGAGATGACCCCGCAGCTGTTGACTGCTGGCAGCGCCCGCATGGTGCGCTGCTGTGCAAGTGGGTCTATTTGCGTTCAATCCTTGCGCTCCGCAAGCGCTGCGAAGCTTGCAGGAGGCCGAGCCGCGCGAGGCCAACTATTATTTTCTTGCATTTTCGGAGTGTAATTTTATATAATGGTTTATTGTATAAGAACTACTCGATTGCTTTCACAGTACTGGCGCTTTGCAATACCAAATGAAAATCATTTCGTGGCATACTATTCGCCATCCGCTATTGCCCGCAAAAAAAAAAGACGCAGATCCCACGAAACTTGGGAATCAATGCTTTGCAAGATGACTCTGTTGTAATTTTTTATTAAGTGAAACATTATGAAGTGGCGCTACATATATGCAAGAAATTGTATAGTCAACACTGGAACCGGCATTGGCGTTTCACGAACATTTGGCTCTTATTGCAAAGTTTTTCGGAGACTCTAAGTTAAGGGGGTGATCGCGAGGGCACCCAGACGTAGACGATTGGATAGATAGATAGATAGATAGATAGATAGATAGATAGATAGATAGATAGATAGATAGATAGATAGATAGATAGATAGATAGATAGATAGATAGATAGATAGATAGATAGATAGATAGATAGATAGATAGGCAGGCAGGCAGGCAGGCAGACAGACAGACGGATGGACGGATGGACAGACAGATAAACAGACGGACGGACGGACGGACGGACGGATAGACAGGCCAATAGGTGGACAGACAGACAGACGGACGGACAGACGAACAGACAGACGGATGGACGGACAGATGGATGGACGGATGGACGCACGGAGAGACAGACGGATGGACAGACGGATGGACGGACAGATGGATGGACGGATGGACGCACGGAGAGACAGACGGATGGACAGATGGACGGACGGACAGACAGACAGAAGGACGTACGGGCAGATGGACGGATGGACAGGCAGACAGATTGACAGACGGACGAATGGATGGACAGACAGATGGATGGATGGATGGATGGATGGATGGATGGATGGATGGATAGATAGATAGATAGATAGATAGATAGATAGATAGATAGATAGATAGATAGATAGATAGATAGATAGATAGATAGATAGATAGATAGATAGATAGATAGATAGATAGATAGATAGATAGATAGATAGATAGATAGATAGATAGATAGATAGATAGATAGATAGATGCATGCTCAAAGTGGTTGCAGTTCGCAAAGAAATTAATTTTAAAAACCATTGACAGTATCACCACCACAGTTATTTTTTAAAATCTGCTTTATTCTTGAGAGCAAGAATTATCACAGAAGACCCTAAACCTCGTAGCCTGCATTCCATTTGGATTCGAGTCAAAATAAAGAATGATAACATGCCAATGAATAATTTGACACTCGCTGCATATGATACTCAAAGCATTGTTGGAAAGGGAGTCCGACGTTGACACGGGAGAAAAACTGTTTGAGTGAAATTCGAAAGGGTATTTTCAATTTTTTAGATAAATAATATTTGAAATTTTGCCTAAACAGCGATTTCACTCCCGACACCGTTCATCCTAATTCAAAAAGATAGTTCGGTGGAGTCACTCTCAGAATGCTTTTCTCTCACGACAGCCTTCATATTCAGCCTTCTGTCTGCCTTCTTGATCCTACTTTTTTATTCAGGAAACCGTGCTGGATCCGTTAGTGCGGGTACAGTGTACTATAAGGGGGCAGTGGAGTGAACGAGGCGGCCGTGCCGCATCTCGGCTGATTCTCCGGCGGGTGACAGTAGCGGCGGTGCTGTACTCGCATTGTACTAAAGATCTTAGGAGCGTCTGCATTGGGAGCGCGTGCGCCCGAGCCTGCGAAAGCGTGTGATTGCTCGTTTTTAGCGCGTTCAATGCGTTTCTGAGCCTTTATCAACGCACCCGCTACGCGCCATGGTGCACGAGTGAATATGCAAGCATGCCGAAATTGCGTCGAGACATTCACTGTTTCACAAATCTGCCGATCCCCCCCCCCCCAAAAAAAATGCCAGTCGGAATTTGCACGCATCCTCCTAGCTTCTCACTCAATCAGTGCTTTAAACAGCGTTACATCATAAGTCACTAGTGGCGTACTACAAAGAGAGGAGAAGTATCATAACCGTAATTAAATCATACGTTTGTTTTCTAGGCAGTATCTACGATATCCAGAGCACTGTTCCTCACATAAGCCTTCATGCACTCGATTGTTTGACGAGAAACCCGAGTATAAGTAATGTTGTCACCACATCAATCGGTGACGACTCTGTTTTATCATGCCAGTTTTGCGTAAGATAATATTTATTGCTTTCTGAAAGGCTTAATACATAATAAACTTCTTAAAACAACACACGAACATATTAAAAAGTAGCGATTGTATATATAGCTTGTCTGTTAATCTGTGTAAATTCATTGTAACCAGCTCTAATTTTGTATCGGCAGCTTAAATTGGGCTGCTTTCCAAATAATCTATTGGTGTAATTCCATTGCAAGCGAGCAAATTTAATTTATGACGATGTTTTGTATTATAGGCGTAGCTCTATTATTCTTAATAAATGTTCATTCAGGCAGTGGTTCATCTTATATATATATATATATATATATATATATATATATATATATATATATATATATATATATATATTATTACGATGTTTTGTATTATAAACGTAGTTCTATTATTCTTATCAAATGTTCATGCAGGCAGTGGTTCATCTTATATATATTACTGTATATTACTGTATATATATATATATATACAGTAATGCCAAGGAATGTACAGGGGAAGTTATTAGAACCATTGGAATGTAAATAAAAAAGAAAAGTGGGTGAAAATCTGCGTAAACAAAAGGTATAATACACTTCTTTTCCTTATATATATATATATATATATATATATATATATATATATATATATATATATATATATATATATGTGTGTGTGTGTGTGTGACGTAAGAAGGCAGAGATCGTTAGGAGAAGTAGATGAGGCAGAAGTGAGCATAGAATAAACATGGAGTATGAGCCAGGCCACGTCACCCATTCATCATAGCGTCACACGATTTCACAATCTCACTGAATCTTCAAGGCTGAGGGAGCAGTTCGGTGATTTCTATGACGACTCTGGTAGACGAGCTTGACTGTTGCGTCCTGGATGGCATAACCATACCCTGGAAATCTGAACTGGCGATGACATCGGTTGAGTTTTCGTGAGGAACGGACAAGGTTGGGAGTGCCTGTAGCATTTGAAGTTCGGATGTCGTCGGGGTTGTATTTTTCGTCCTGAATGGTGCCATCCCAGTGCTTTTTGCTTTCGTGCTTTTTGACAGATTGTGACGAAGTGCCTGAGTGCTTGTGGTGTGCAAGCAGTGCTTCCGCGTCTTTCTCGACGTTTTCTGTGGTGGTGCAGTCGGTGTAATAGCTGAGGCAGGGAGTGTCTCTGGTGACTTTTCTTTGTGCGAAAGTGTCTGACATCTTGAATTGGCCTTTGGTTTCGAGATCTTATTTTTCGATGTTCTTCAATTGGTGAGTGCACTTCCGTTGAATTTTGCGTTCTTCTATGCCCTCGTTGCAGTCTCTTTCGTTGTCTCCTGAGTTTGTGTACTTGGCTTTGCTTGCTTTGCTGGTGCTGCTCAGGAGATGGCTGTAGTGGCGCCCCTTCCGGAATAGGGCATTCATTTCCTTCGGTGTTTGAGGTGTTCTCTCGACAGCTGATGCTTGGTGAATTGGTGTCTTGCTTGTCGGGCATTGTTGGTAATGCGTCATCATTGCTAGCAGGCTGTTCAGAGGCTTCTTTTTCGCTGTTCACTGCGACAAGTTCTTGCGCCTGGTCATCTGCCATGAATACGGCGTCCTTATAAGGCAAGTGGTGAGCGTTATGAGGGCTTGAAGAACCGCGTGACGAAAACCCAGGTGGTGGACTACGTATGCGATACGAAGCATGAAAGGCATCAGTAGGGTGGGCGACGTCTCGTGTCGTATGTTGGTGCCACGACTTTGGGAAATGCCGACTTTCGTGCACAAGGAAGCTGCGCTTGACGGTTGGGTTTTTCCCAATGTACGCATGGCCTTCTGTAAGTAAACGCATGTGCCACTTCGTCTTGAGGCACTTGTCGATTCGCGCTGGACTTTCTAATGCTTGAGGACTGCTTAGGAAATTGACAATAGTGTGCAGTTGTCTCTAGATGGTTGGCAATGAGTAAGTCTTGGTCATAGTCATTAAAACGGGTAATCATCTCCTCTTTGATTTTTTGCCATGACTCGTCGTTCTCGAATATGTGAATTAGGTAAAATTTGAATGCCTCACCGGTGACGTAGTCGCTGAAGTTCGTAACTATCTTCCGTTCCGACCAAGATGCAGCGGTAGCGTGGAGTTCGAACAGGCTGAACCAGTCCTGTACGGGTCCGTCGTCCACTGATCCGGTGTACTTGGGGATGTCGAGGTCAGCCGATGGTTCTGTCATGGTGCTGGTCGTTGTCCTCCTAGGCGATGATTCGTTAGTCAATGTATGGTCAGGGCGTCTTCTGGGGAACTGCGCCGATGATGAGTGACTGATGAAGGGGCAGGCAGGTCTCCATCCTGTCGACTCGTGTGACGCTATGATGAATGGGTGACGTGGCCTGGCTCATACTCCATGTTTATTCTATGCTCACTTCTTCCTCATCTACTTCTCCTAACGAATCTCTGCCTTCTTACGTCATATATATATATATATATATATATATATATAAGAGAAACAAGTGTTTACCTAAGGGCTCGTCTTTCCGTGTTTTGACACGATGTTAATGAGATCTACCAGACAATACTGTCAAGGACTGTATAGGGCCGCCAAACATAGGCCGCTAAACTAAGTGCATGTGACAGACATTCCGAAACAAGCCCTTACAGACGCCATAGAGCAAAGCGCTCTGTCAACCTTTATTCCAGAAATGTCAATTCTCCGCTTTGATATAACCAGTAACTGCGTACGGATCACACTTCGTGACGAAGGTCATTTTGGAAAACCATGCACATTCTCGCGCTTAGTGACCGCAGTCAATAGTAGCGTGCGAGTAATTGATGTCGACACGTCACCTCTTCAGCCACACGCAGTCGGCAGCTCTCGAGGGGTAATAAAGATCAGACCCAGCATAACAATTGAGTACATCAAAGCGCATCTGCGCTGTGAACAGGCAACAATCACCGATGTGTGCATGCTCGGTAAAACACAGCTGCTTCTTTTGACATTTGATATGGACTCCATACCAAAACGCTTGGTGTTTGAATATGAAGTCATGCGTGTTCTCGAATATCGGCCTCGCCCGGTCGCATACTACAGCTGTCATCGTTTGGGCCATGTTGCCAAATACTGTTCCTTCCCGCCAGTATGCCGGGACTGTGGCAAAGCTCCGCATGACGTCGACCCAAACTGTAAGCAGTTTCTTCATTACGTGGCTTGTGGAGCGTCCACACACATTTCACTCAGCCCTCATTGTCCTGAACGAAACATATCTGAATCAGCCCTTCCTCGCAACACTAATGATTCATCATCTACGACACTTGCCACACAGCCTACCCCTCCGAAGCCTCGGAAAGTAACCTGGGCTCAAACAGCCGCTTCTTCCGATCTGACTGAGCTTATCAAGAACCTTCGCCAAGAAGTACAGGAATTATGGCAGAAAATCAGAGACTTCGCGATCTTATGCTGGACCAAAAGAAAAGGAATCGGTCCCCAACGCCAAGCCGCAGTTGGTGTCAAAATAAAAGAAAAAGCCGTTATCCGACACGTCGTTCTAAACCGGTCACAGACAAGGACTCCGCCTACTCTTACATTATTGGGCTGTTGCGACAAGAACGGGCTCAAGAATCTAATAAGCTGAAGCATGCGATTCAGTCGGAGATGGTTAACACTCTAACACAAGCCCTTGATACCATGCAAACTTGGTTTCAAAATATGTTTTATGAACTGCAGTGCAGTGTCCTCGCTGATGACAATATAGCGCCGCAAACCAGGACCTTCCTCATGAGCTCTTTCGCTCAGGGGGTGCAGTGGAATTGTCGTAGTTTTAACCAAACGCGCTCCACTATTCGTAATTATGTTCAAAGGCATCGCCCCTTGTTCTTTCTTCTCCAGAAAACGTGCGGCACGTGCTCGCTTCTGTTTACCGGGCTGCGAGCTTACAAAGGCGAGCGGATAGAGCCCCCCACATTGCACCGCGGCTCAGCGCTCTTGGAGGCTATGCATTTCCACCGGCCTAACTGTGTCATCGCGCTGTCGCTCCCCGCACTTTCGCATAGCGTTGCCGGGAGGTTGCTGCACCAGCGGGGGCCTTGCTCGCAAAGGAAAGCCCTGCCAAGGCATATGGCCCTGCAATCGGATGCTCGTGAAGTAATCGTGTGCGGCTCGTCTGACCGAACGCGCTGCGCTGAGTTAAATACTCGTGAATAAAGCGTGTGCCCCCACCTCTCACTGCCGAAAGCCGCGCCATTCAGCACGCAATGAAGCCGAGTAGGATACTCGCGAAAGAAGCGTGTGCGCCCACCTCCCACTGAACAAACGCCCTACGCCGAGTTGGATACTCATGAAGAAAGCGTGTGCGCCACCTTTCACTGCCGAGTATCAATGCCGCGCCGTTCAGGATGCACTGAAGCCGAGTCGACTGACTACGCCTGATACACCTAGGCCTGCTGCGAAAAACGCCTCACCGGAGATTAGTGCACTCCACTTAGCGAGTTTTTGTTGATTTTCAGCATGCTGTTATTGAAAGCGCGTTTTCGATACTGTCGTTTTAAATAAGGCTACGAACTGAGCTCGGGCAGCAAGGACAGAAATGTAGTGGTGATACATGTGTGCGATCGTAAAATCCTTGAAAGCCTGCGCGCAAAACTTTGTCGTGCGTCACTACCACACTGTCGAAGCTAAAAGGAAAGCATGCAGCCTGAAGACATTGTCTTTAGTCGAACTAATTTAAGACAAAAGAATTAAACTTATTGGAGTGCTCTTCTCGGATGTTTTTTTTTTTTTGTGGCTTCACTGCAATACGGCCCCGTGTTCAGATGAAGGCAAGTTAGACTCGCAGTTATCCTCGCCCGTTTGTGGTTGTCGCTTTTTTTTTCGCCGCCCCCCTGTTTGATTATGTGATCTGAAAATAATCTGCCACCCTTCTCTATGAAACTGTCGAGTTCACTCCATGCGGCTCTACTCTGCATGATGTCTCCTTTGAGAGGCTTCTTCAATAAAAGAATGTATTAGGGCGAAGCTTACTCAAATCGCAGCTGCCAATTGTTGTAACCACTATAACCATGCAAAAATAAATATGCAATACATGAGGTAATAATTTATTTTTATGAAAACTGTCCCTTCAGAGAACACTGAAGGTATTTACAGGAGAATGGCACAACAAAGATAACACTTTATGCGTCAAGCATAGACGTACGTGAATATATACATTGGTGAGTTCATGTATGAACAGTCATGGTAATAACTTTGAAAAGCAAAATGAACTCTGCTTGCAGTACAAGCTGAAGGAAAAACGAGAAGGGAGACAGGAAAGAGCGTACTCTTTCCTGTCCACCTTCTCGTTTTTCCTTCAGCTTGCACTGCAAGCCGAGTTTTCAAGTGTGAAACCAACTAGTCTGCGAAGAAGTATTGATTCAAAAAGCACAAACTCTTTGTTAGAATTTTTAGCGGAAGCGGCATAGCAGGCACGTATATTAAATGGACACTGTCGACACGATGCTGTCATGCCAATGTGTGTAAAGTACACGGATGAAACAGGGTGCATACACAAGCAATATCAATTTGACTTTCTGTTGACCAGAAAGCACTCTACTGCACTTAGACTCAGCCATCTTGAGACTAGAGTAGGGCTCTGTTGTTTTGAGCTAAAATTAAAATGCAAGTGGCACATCGGTACTAAATATGTGGGCTCCGTAGTTGCCCATCATGTAATGGTGCACTAAATGATGTGGTGTTCACAGAAGGGCATACTATTGCTGACAGCACAAATTGTTTGCCGGGTTAACACATAGGTGTGCATTGCAGGGAACTTGGTGGTGGCAAGTGGTGTTTTGGTACCATTTTATACATTGAGTGATGTGGGCCGACAGCACTGAGGACCAACCCACCACATTTAGTGGTTACCTGCAGGTTACGGCATTGAAAACCCGGCATCGGTGGCAATCTCGATGCAGCACATTGGAATGAAAGAAAAAGGATGAGTGCACTAAACAATGGGACGGCGTGTCATAACACGAAATAGCTCAATCGGCCGCTATCAAGCAAGATATCAAATAAGAATAAACAGCAAACAACGAAACGGAGAGGGTGAATTAAAAGAAACCATGCTAAGTTGTCAATACACTGTAATTCTGCTAATTAGACGAGTCGGAGCAATAAAAGAACAGTTAAAGTCTAGAAACGCGCGCGACTACACCTTCTGGTAGCTGATAGCAGTTTCAAGCTTGAGGTGTTTTTCTGGGAGAACCTCATAGGGTACTTCAGAAACTCGCTGTAAAACATTGTAAGGCCCGAAATAGAATCATAGCCCAAAAACCTTCTCCGAAATTATGTCTGTGCCCCAACGGGTGTTTCATAAATGATATTGTTACTGGTAGATGACAAAAAACAGGTATATTTACAATATTTACAGTCACAGTAATGTGGGTAAAAACAACTCAGATAGCGAGAGCAGGCACCACCTAGTCCTTCACTTTTTCGTCCTCTCTATGTGAGGGGCACATAACGTTACCCTCCGGCGGTGAAGGCACCGACTCGGTGCAGTCAGAGAAAGACGGTATAGTGGTGGTTATTATACATGTGCGTTGCGGCGGCCCGGTGTATGACATGGCTTCAGACGTACGACGTAAACGATGTTGGTACGGGGTTGAGTCGACGAGGACAAAGACAATTTCTCATGTCACGTCGGTCACTTGGCGCTGCACAGGGTACGGTTTGGAGGGCGGGAACAGTAGCTTTGTAAAAAGCCCAATACAGCGTGCTGGAGACCACAGCACAGGAATCCTGGAGGAAAGTGAGTGTTTATATGACTGCTCTCGTAACGAAATTGTTGGCCGTTTGCGAGTCGGTTAGCCGAACGCACACAAGTTGACGTGTATGGTCGGCATGGGCTATAGCTTATTGAGCGTATTCAGTGGATGGGCATGTTGAAGGAGGCATCATTGGTGTACATAGGCAACATTGGATTTCAGTCAAATAAAGTAAAGGCGAACAGCCAGCTGCCTCGTGTTACGACGTATATGTTGCACAAGACTAACACATCTTGTATGCAAACCATGTACGGCTCCGTTGAGGTTCGGGCACGGCACGACAGTTCTTTATGTTGGCGTGCAACGGGCTTTCCGAAAATTTTTTTTTTATTTTTTGGAGCACACCGGGAAAGGCGCCGAGCCTAGATAACCTACGCCCCATATCTCTCACGTCGTGCATGGGCAAAGTGGCTGAGCACGTCGTCCTCAACAGGGTTGGTCGATACCTCGAAGATAACGACTGCATCCCGCACCACATGATTGACTTCCGATCAGGGTTATCCACTCAAGACGCCATGTTACTCCTAAAGCATCAAATTCTAGATGGCGGAAACACTCGGGACACTCGTGCAATGCTAGGTCTCGATTTAGAAAAGGCCTTCGATACAATAACGCACTCGTCAATCTTGAAAGCGATCACAGATCTCGGCCTAGATCATGGATTTTACTACTTTATCCGCTCTTTTCTCACTCGACACAGAGCCGTCCTCCGCGTAGGAGACCTAGTGTCGGAAGAAGTGGAGCTCGGACAGCGGGGCACTCCTCAGGGATCCGTCCTCTCACCCACGCTCTTCAACCTCGTGATGATCAGGCTTTCCGAAAGACTTTCAAAAATAGACGGGCTAAATCACACTATCTATGCGGATGATGTAATCATATGGTGCTCCACAGGGTCGGATGGCTTCATTGAATCCGCCCTGCAAGAGGCTATCGACACCACCGAGTCTTACCTCGACCACACCGGTCTCAGGTGCTCACCTGTGAAGTCGGAGCTGTTGATATATTTGCCCAAACGCCGGGGTGCCAAGCCCAAAGAGTGGAAACCTCCGGCGGAACGCAATATCACCCTCCACGCCAGAGATGGTCGTACTATACCCAGGGTAGACACCATCAAGGTCCTCGGCATGATCATCGAGTCCCGCGAAACCAACACCCAAACAATACACAAGCTCAGGACTAAGACTGAGAATGCCATACGACTCGTACGTAGAGTAGCCAACAGGCACCATGGCCTAAAAGAAAACAACCTGCTGCGTCTCGTACACGCGTTTGTTTTGTGCCATTTTACCTACGTTGCCGCTATACACAAGTGACTACGTGCTGAGCACGATCAACTGAATGCGCTTATTCGCAAGGTGGTCAAACGAGCCCTTGGCCTCCCTATCACCACTCCAACATGCAAACTCCTCGAGCTTGGCGTACATAACACGCTAGAGGAGATCGCCGAAGCTCAGGAACGCGTGCAATTGACCCGACTCACTACCACCAAGGCGGGCCGCCATATTCTGCGCGAGCTCGGCTTCTTCTCCTCGAGGGCCAGGGACCCCCCAGAGTTGAAATTGAAATTGAAATTGAAATTGAAATTGAAATTGAATTGAAATTGAAATTTATTCCGCAACAACAAATACATGTTACGAGGAGGGCAGGTAAAAGCTGTGAGAACAGCTTGAGAAGCCCTGACCCCCTAGTACACAGGGTAGCACAGAAAGACGTGCGGCTAAGGACAACCAAAATAAAAGTGTTTCACAATGTGCATTAAAAAAAGAAACAATGAAAGATTACAATGAAAGATCACCGAGGTAGTCGCCAGATCACATTATTATATAAACACTAATCGCAATTTTTTTGGTGATATGCTAGATATATCAATGTTATGTTCCCTAATTATGCGGTTTAGAAGTGTAGGCAGTTGAAACTTTAACATTTGATTTCCGTATTTCGTTCTACATTTTGATATGTGCCACACTTCAGGTTGACGTACATTATAAGCAGGAAAATTTTTCTCTAACCTGGCTATTCTGGCAATCGTATCATTATTTTTCAATAAACCGAACTTATATAAACGGCTTAGTTTATAATCATATATTGATGCAACCTGAATGATGTAGTGTTTTTTAAACAATTCTGCTGTGTGGCTGCGATGTGGTAATTTAGAGGCAAGACGCAAAGCTTTCTTTTGCAAGATGGTAAGTTTGCAAACGTTTACAGTTGTCGTTGTGGACCATACAAGAAAGGCATAATTCAATAATGAAGAAAACAACGAGTTATATATGAGCATGTTCACAGAAACAGGAAAATAGTAGCAATGACGGCGCATGACGCCGATTATACGAGATAGTTTAGTAATAATATGGTTCACGTGATCATCCCATGTCATGTTTTGTGAAAAATACACGCCTAATGATTTAAAACTTTTGACGACTTCAATTTCTAAATTATTTAACGAAATGATGGGAAACTGAACTTGTGTGTGGCGGGGGTGAAATAAAACAGCTTTTGTTTTTTTTATGTTTAGTTTTAGAGAGTTTTCTTGGGCCCATGTGTTAATTTTAGACAGTGCGTTATTCGCTCGGCTACCTAGATCGCTGCTACATCTGCTTGAAAAAAACAAACTTGTGTCGTCAGCATATATAATGTAATGGGCAGATTCATCAATACGAACTATCTCATTAACGTAAAGTATAAAGAGAAACGGTCCCAAAATGCTTCCCTGCGGGACGCCTGTTTTAATGGATTTTGTTGCGGAATGTTTGCCTTGAATTACGACGAATTGAGTTCGGTGTTGCAAGTATGAAGTGATTAATTTGTGTGCAACGCCTCTTATACCGTAATGGTCCAACTTTTGTAGGAGAATTTTATGATTAATGAGGTCAAAGGCTTTTGAGAAATCAAGAAAAAGACCGAGTACCATATTTCGGGATTCAAAATTCTCTAGAATGTATTCTTTTTGTGCCAGTAGCGCGAGCTCAGTAGATTTATTTTTCCGGAAGCCATACTGCGCTGAAGTAATCAAGTTGAACTTGTCAGTAAAAGAGTTCATACGTTTCAAAATTATTTTTTCCAGACCCTTAGAGAATACAGGTAGAATCGATATAGGGCGGTAGTTGGACATGTCATTTCTGGGACCCTTTTTATAGATAACTGTCACTTTTGCTATCTGCATGTTTCGCGGGAAATGTCCTGTGGACAAACATATGTTAAAAATGTAGGCAAGACAGGGTGCTAGTATGTCAATAACATACTTAACAGGTTTCATCTGAATATTGTCCGCGTCAGTGGCTTTGCTATTACTGAGTGTCAAAAATGTCGCTACTAATTCACTCTCTGAAATTGGCTCTAGAAATATTGTTTGGTTATTTCGAATATTCATATATTTTAAAGAAGTACTACTGGTTGTAGGGCCGCCAACTGACAAAAAGAAGTCGTTAAATGCATCAGCTAAATCAGGCCCTTGAATTTCTGTACCATCTTTCACAATTTTGGTTAATTCCTCCGGTGGATTATTAAGCGTACTGTTAATTGCCTTCCAAACGTTTTCTGTACGCCCTTGCGTTGAGTTAAACAGGTTCGAATAATATAGTTTCTTTTCATCACGAAGGCGTTTGGTGACAAAGTTTCGGTGCTTTTTAAATGCTTTGAGGGCTTCAGGGGACTTACTCACAATAAATGCCTTGAACAATTGGTCCCGCTTTCTTATAAGCTTAAGGCATTCTTTATTTACCCAAGGTTTCCGACTTTTTTTAGATGTTTTAAATGACTTTAGGGGAAAACATTGAAGGTATATTTCGGTGAACTTGTTCATAAATAAATCGTATGCCAAATTGGCGGCACTCGCTGCGAACACATTGCTCCAGTCGGTTCTGCCTAAGCGCTCTCTAAAGAGGGTTAGTGTTTCAGGATTTATAAGTCTATAGGAAAATTCTGCACGCACTTGTTTGGGTACGTTATTGAGTTGGTTAACAAACATAAATATAGGCATGTGGTCACTAATATTGTGAATCAAAGTGCCAGCCGTAACAAGGGAAGTGTCAAAGTTTGTTATAAAAAGATCTAAGAGTGTTGATGACTGTGAAGTGATTCGCGTAGGAGCCGTTATAACATTTTGACAATAATGGGAGCTTAACATTGATTCAAGTTCTAATTTAACACTGCTCTCAGCTAACATGTTGATGTTGAGGTCACCACCTAAAATCAAGGCATATTTTTTTTCACTCACAAATTCTAACAGTGAGTCTAAAAAAGAAAAAAACAAACGGACATTATTTGATGGAGGGCGGTAACATACACAAAACACTGATGTACCACATCTAACAGTGAGTATTTCATATAGAGGAGAAATGCAGGAGAATTCAGACATCAATTCACAGTCTATTTTACTTGAGATTAGCATAGCTACGCCACCACCCCTTTTGCCTGTGCGGTTCATGTAGTATGATTTATAAGTTGGAAACGTAAATACATCATCTTCCGAAGCAAACCACGTTTCCGAAAACATCACAACGTCAAAACTTACTTGTGCTTCACTAAAAAAATATTCGAGCTCATCCTGTTTATTCCTTCCCGACCTAAGGTTGAAATGAACGCAACTGAGGCTTTTTTCACAACAAGTGTCATACAAGTTTTTAAGATTAATAAGGTCTATAGGTGCGGTTAAGGGAAACATGTTAAGACGAGTATCAAAAGAATATCAGGAAGTAACAATGCAATGCGGGGTAACAGTATCACAGCTTATCAAGGTCACCCAAACGACGAATGACAACCGCGCTATCACCCTCTCTTTTCCTAACGAGAATCTTGCCGTTGCAGTGCCATGAAAAACGATAGCCATTGTTCTGTGCCCAGTCTTTTGCGCTGCGCAGCAGCTCTCTGTTTTGCTGGGTCATGTTTTCAGTGATCGAAACACTCGAAGCATCTCTTAGGGCTTTCCGCTTTCCTAGCCACTTATCACGAATTGATTGCTGGGCAAATCGAACTATAATTCCGGGTGTTTTGTTTGGCTTTGCCGGAAGTCTGTGGATAGCGGCGATGTCATTCCCAGTCAGCTCTGGCAGGTTAGCAATCTTGGCCACATCATTCAACTTACACAGCAAATTCTCGTCTGGCGTAACCCGGATGCCGTGAACTTCTATGTTTAGTCTCCGACTACGAAACTCGAGATCATTCACCGTAGCTTTCAGTTGTTGAATATCACCTGAGGTGCAGTCCGCCTCTAATTTCCCAACGCGTCTGTTTAAGCTACTAATGTCCTTTTCCTGCTTAGCTTGACAGTTCAAGATGTCATCGTACTTTTGTGACAACAGCTGGATTGAGTCCTTAATCTCACCAACCTGAGCCGGCAGCCCTGCTAAAGCATCAAGCCTCCTAGTTATATCTGCCAGGCAAATGGTTAACTCAGAGTCCATGCTAGTTTTCTCCCCACTTTTCGCTTTAGATGAACGGCAAGCAGCGCATCGCCATGCCCTGCGACCGCTCTCTCCTTTAGTCTTAAATGTCGTCTCCGACCAGCCAGAACAACTGCCAACATGGTAAGAGGACTCACATTCGTTGCACTTCAGGACACGCCCATCACAGGGGAGGGGCTCATCACAAGACTGGCACGTGCTTGTCATGGTACGTTGTCCAGGCATTCACAGTAGCACTCAGTTCACACTCAATTCGGGAGCATTCAATTAGGAAAAAGGCACATTTTGCACAGAGAACTCAGCAAAGCACTGAAACACGGTGGCAACGGCGGTAGCGGTAAGGCGGTATTGAGAAATAAGCGAATTTACCAACCTGGGTAAGCAAAAAGAGCTGATTAGGCGAACGTCCTTTCACCGCCGCCGCCGCCACCCGTGTGTCCAGGTACGATGTCGACGCCGGAAACACGTAAACACTTCCGCAGGCTCAGTGACGTCAAGATGTGATTCCGTAGCCACGGCAACCGTTTTCAGGTAGTCTAATGAATGGAGGAAATTTGAACGTTGTAAAGGAGCGCCGCTTTGATAAATGGCTCCAGCGCAACGATTCCAACAAGGCAGGAACCCTAAAGCACCGGCCGCCGAAATGCAGGACACCAACCTGGGTAAGCAAAAAGAGCTGATTAGGCGAACGTCCTTTCACCGCCGCCGCCGCCACCCGTGTGTCCAGGTACGATGTCGACGCCGGAAACACGTAAACACTTCCGCAGGCTCAGTGACGTCAAGATGTGATTCCGTAGCCACGGCAACCGTTTTCAGGTAGTCTGGGTAAGCAAAAAGAGCTGATTAGGCGAACGTCCTTTCACCGCCGCCGCCGCCACCCGTGTGTCGGCGGCGGCGACACACGGGTGGCGGCGGAGTTGACTCTAATTCCCCGTGAAATCCGCGACCTTATCACGATCGCTCCCATACCACGAAATGTACACCCCGAATACAACAGAGGCAGGCGCCTTGCGCGGGCGACCACCATTCTCAAGCGCATAGACATGGAAGCGGACAACGTCTCGTTCGTGGACGCCGCTGCCTATCGCAACAACCAAGCCTTCGCCACGGTCGCGGTATCATCCGCGCAGCAGACTCTTAACTCAGCCACAATCCTCACCCGAAACCCCGAAGTAGCGGAGCAAGTAGCTATAGCTATAGCTATGCTCGACAGCAAACGGGAGTTCATCTACTGCGACTCCAGGCTGGCCATCAAAGCCTTCGAACGCGGAGTCATCTCCGACCAGGCGTTACGCATCCTGCGCAATGTGGACCCGAGTGCCCTGAAGCACCACACTGTCATCTGGTTCCCCGCCCATCTCGGCCAGGTGCCGGGTGCCCTATCCAACCTCAACGAGATCGCCCATGATGCAGCGCGCGCACTTACCGACCGCACTGCCACGGGACAACCTCATCTTGCTGTGTTAGATACCAATCGGGATGCACCAATTACGTACATCGAAATTACAAAGCACTTTTACCTGGAACGCCACATTTTTCCATCCCCACATCTGTAACTTAACCGACCGCAGGCATTAACTCTACGCCTATTACAGACACACACGTACCCAAACCTTGCCCCGCTTCATGTTTATTATCCCGATGCATACCCCAGCGACACATGCCCATCATGTGGACACACAGCGACACTCGTACACTTGCTCTGGGAGTGTAGAACAACTCCTCCTGACTCTACCTCAAGCAAGTGGGAGAGGTCTCTCAGGAGCTCACTTCTCGCCAACCAGCAATGAGCCGTCCAGTAGGCCCACGAAGCGGCCGCCAGGTACTCCCTGTTGGTCCCTACGTGGGAGACGCCCGCTATGCGCTAAGCGCGTCCTGCAGGACTGAACTAAAGTTTTTTCATTCCATTCCATTGGAGCACATTAGAGGAAGCACGAGCCAAAAAAACGAGCGAACCTCTTTGGAAGAACGTGTAATAAGGAAGTTGATGACGGCGCATATTTTTGCTGGATCAGCTTGTTTACTTGCAGCGTCAACAAGATGGCCAAGCACAGTAGTCTCCAGGCGCCTAAAGCAGCATTTTGAAGAGTTGAGTTGAAGATGAGCAATGTGAAAGAGTTGCAATATAGCCGACAAGTTTTGCAGGTGACTGGTGAATGTAAGGGGAGAAGACTACGATATCGTCCAGGCAGCAGAGAGGCATGTGGATCACTTGAAACCCCTCAGTAGAGAGTCCATCACACGCTCAAAATATTGCTGGCGCATTTCACAACCTAAAGGGCATGACTTAACTCCCAATCATTTTCATCGACAGCTATTTGTCAAGAGCCCAAACGAAGGTCGATGAAAGAAAAGTACCGTGCACCAGAAGAGAATCAATGGCGTCTTCTATTTGCAGCAATGGGCAGAAGTATTTTTTGATTTTGTTGAAGTGCCGGTGAAATGCCGGTAGTCGACGCAGAACTGCCAGGTGTTGTCTTTGTTTTTTACAAATACTACGGGCGACGCTCAAGGGCTCGAAAATGGCTCCATGATGTCCTTAGCGAGTATTTTATCAACTTCCGTTTGATGCTGCGCTCGGTCGCCGAGACATGCTAAGGGTGTCGATGAATGGGTGTTGCGTCCGCGTTGTCAATTCGATGCCTCACTAGATATGTTTGTCCAAGTTTGGGTGAAGCGAAAAGTCGCGGTATGACTCCTAGGAAAGGCGTAGGTCCTGGCTTTTAGAAGGGTCAGGGTCCGGGGCAATCATGTTTTCGAATGTGTCATCAGGTGTCGGGCCAGCAGCAGGGCTGCCTGGAGGTGACTGTGGGGCATCAATGGCCAGAGCAACAGGGTTGTTTGCGTCTAAAGGTGATATTGTGCCCAGCGAGATACCTTCAGGAAGCAGTTGTGCGCAGCATCCAAAGTTCAGGACAGGTCTGCAAAAGATGTTCGCAGAAACAGTCACAAGATAGTGAGGCGAAACTAATCTTCGCGTCAGTAGAACGTCCAAGCAGCAACGTCCAGAACAGCAAAGAGAACTGAGGTGTTGTGGTCATCGAAGCTTACATGCGCAAAGCTCATTCAAAGGATGGTAGGTGTACGGCTATTGGCTACGCGAATAACAGGTGATGAGGCGCGTGTAACGACTTCACGAAGACGACGAGAAAGGTGACCACTCATGAATGATGGTTGGGCCCTTGTGTGGATGAGCGCTGAAATAGGCATGCCCTCTACATCTATATCCATAAGCTTTTGTCGAGATGCCAGAGTTAACAGAGGATTTCTGAGTCGATCAGTCAAGGCAGCATCACCTTCCGGGAGCTGCACTGGTCTGTTTTCCAGAGGAGGGACGGCAAGGGGGAGCAACGGAACATGAGCAACCGAGAAAGTCGTTGGGTCTGGGGAGACGGCGACGGGTCATAATGTGGGGTCGATGTTCGGGCATTAGTGTTCAGTGGATTGCCGTGCAAAGGGGAGGATGAAGTGTCGTCTGGATGGTATGGTGCACGAGGAGACGATGGCCGACGATAGCGACAATGGAGGGAAATGTGACCGGCGCCATTGCAGTTGAAGCATATCGACCCGTCATCTTGCGTGCGCTACTGGTTCTAATCATGGTACCTGGAATAAGTCAGTTGTGGCTGGTAGTATGGAGCAGGGCTGACGTAGAACGACTTTGGGCACATACAGGCTGGATGCCTGCATTCGCCAGTTCTTCGTGCACAGCGGCCTGAATTAATTACACTGTCGGGCGGGCCTCCTCGTGAGAATTAGCCTAAGGAGCATATGAAGTTGCTGCCTCGATATTACGCCGCACGAGACGCAGGAAGTTTTTGGTACAGGGCGGCGGCTAGATCTAGACGTCTTTGCACGACGACGTGGCAGCAGTGTTAGGGAGCTGAACAAATTGCTGCGTAACTTGTCAGCTTTTTGCTTCTTTGAAACTTCAGCACTCCCTGATGATGTCATAAATGGTGGAGCAGTCTTTGTATACGAGCAAGTGAAGGGCGTCGTGAGCAATGCCTTCATTAATGTGGGTGACTTTGTTGGCTTCGGCCATTCGGCTATCAACTTGCCAGCACAAGGGTAAGACATCTTGTATGTAAACCATGTGCAGCTCCCTTGAGGTTTGGGCACGGCACGAGAGTTCTTTCTCTTGGCGTGCAATAGGTTTTTCAAAAAGGTGTTTCATTTTTTGTTTACATATGTCTCTTTGTTACGTACGTTTAAATTCTCCTCGTGTGTGTCGAACAACACACTGGCCCTACCCCTGAGGTAGTACCTGACGTTTGCAAGCATCAAAGTCGAATCCCAGCGATTGGTCTTGCTGCTGCACTCTTAGTTGGCCAGCCACTTCTTTACGTGACCGTTATCAGTCCCGCAGAAGGGGCCTGGGTCTCGGAGGTGGGTCATGACAATGTGACTGAGTGCATTCGGCATAGCGGGGGCTGGAACAGCAGAATTGTCTGCCGGCATGATGGACTGTCCAAGAATACGCCCGCTGCGAAGTTCCGTTGTGTGCTCCTGATGTGCCCAGCACCTCCACCAAATATGTTACGGAGAGATGACAGAAAACGAGTGTATTTACTATATTCACAGTAACAGTACTGCGGGTAAAAACAGCCACAATGGCCAGGACAGGCACCACCTAGTCTTCTCACTTCTTCGGTTTCTAGGTAAGCGGCACATAATACTGTCAGTGTCGTGGTTTTGGAATATTAACCCCCCCTGCCACTCAAAAAACGCAATTGAAGATCTCATAACTCCTGTCGGTAAGACGAAACAAAAGTCACTCATGGTGGAGTGGCGCGATGTTACTGCACAACATTGATAAGTATCTGATTGTGACTTGTAAGGGCCACACCTGGTGGATCCAAGGGACTAGTGGGATTAGTGGGCACCATTCTTTAACATCAGTTTTGGCAAGGTGGTATGCATGATACTGAAGTGCTAGTGCAGAGCCAAATGCTTCTGCCTGTGGCTAAGGTGACCAATTGTAAGGTTATGATATTACAGCTAATGCAAGGAGTCGTTCTCGCTTTGGTTCAATCAAAGATGAAGCATCAAGTGCAGCGGTGGCGATGAGCTGCTCCTTCGCTTAGATTTAGGTGCACTTTAAAGAATCCCACATGGCCTAATTTGATCTGAAGTCAACCACTGTGGGCCCCGTCGCGGTGGTCTAGTGGCTAAAATACTTGGCTGCTGACCCGCAGGCCGTGGGATTGAATCTCGGCTGTGGTGACTACATTTTCGATGGAGGCGGAAATGGTGTAGGCCAGTGTGCTCAGATTTGGGAGCCCGTTAAAAAACCCCAGGGGGTCGAAATTTCCGGAGCCCTCCACTACGGCGTCTCTCGTAATCATATGGTGGTTTTGGGACGTTAAACCCCACATATCATCAGTCGCCCACGGCGCTGTGCTTCACAAGCATATCATTGTTTCGCCACATAAAACCCAAGAAATGATGTTTGAAACTAAGTTGGCTCTGTGCCTAGCACTGTCGTGAGCCCAGTTGGTGGGAGGCAGCTGCCATTCAGTGCAGCCTTGCACCAGGCACATTTTTCTCTATGCTGTGGCTCAAAGAATGGGGCCTCTTTTTTGCTCTCTTGGCAGCTGGCTCAACTGCCGGGCGCCCTGTAGGGACCCTCTTGGACCCCCTTGTAAGCCCTGGCCTACGCCAAGCAGTGCTGGTTTGCACCCTTATGTGACGGGCCCGGCGACGTCTTGCTGCAGCGGTAGCCTTGAGTGCCAGCATCACTCCTGTCCCATCGCTGCTGTTCTGAACACGAGCAAGCTCCTCTCTAAGGCCCTTCACGATATCAAGGTAAGCTGTATTGTGTACATTCATAGAATGCACACGCCGCAACTGGACCTCCAGGAACTCATATGCATGTTCTTGGGCCAGCACCAAAAGTGATAAAAGAAATATACCTCACGTGTACAGCACACCAACAAGAACTGCACATTTATTTTGCTCCTCTCTAACTGCAGACAACTGCTCGAGAATAAAGTTCAAGCTGAGCAGTCAGTTTAAGTTAAGTTTTTCCTGTCACCTGTTTTGACTATTCTGTTAGTGGAAGTGATGCTAATACCAACAATTGGTGACCTGTAGTCCCAAACGTGGAACAATACGACACCGGTAGTGTTTAAATCTTGAAATCGCCCTCAGAATGATGACATTCACCAATATGAAATTGTAAGTTCGTTGGTGCGTGGAGCACAATATTAAGCTTACAGGAATAAAAAAATCTTGACTACTGTTCAGTAGCATTCCCTATAATTTAATTGAAAATTATTTCATGGCCCATTCAAGGGGCTTGTCCTACCTGGGCAAGTTGCGCTGCATCAGGCACCGACGGTACAGGTGCGACGTGTTGGGCCTCTTGCGTGCTGGTGCCTTGCATTGGTTGGAGTTCGTCTGGCTCCTCCTGCGGGGCACTGGTACCTTCCGTGGTTCTGCCACTACTGCTGGGCTCCTCCTCTTGGAAGGGTTCGAAAAATATCCTGGGGGGACACTTCTCGCCCAGGGCCAGCTGTCCCAGTTGGTAGCGGTCGTCAGTACTCAGTGCCGGAGCATTTGGAAACAGTCCTCCGTACTTTTTCTGCCCCAAAGCCTGGTGCTTACAAAATGCACCTTGTTTACCAAAGAGACACGTGCATAATCCTATGTCGGCGTTGACTTCATAACTGGAGCTGGGGTGGGTGGCACTAGGCACAATGTACTGTGCCTGGCCTACCACTTGGATGGCATCGGCTGTGTCCTTCAGCATTCTCGACAGCAGCCGCTAGTACAGCAGTTGATGGGCTGCAACACGGCTGTAGGCGTGGCGGGGGATACGGCTTTCAAAGTATTTCTCCCACACCAGAGCCACCGAGCCTACGAGTGCGACTGCATTAAATGCTTTGACTCTGTTCAGGATAATGTCTTTGAGCACGCGTATGGTTGCCTCCGCAAAATTGTTGGTGTTGTGGCCCCTTGTCAACACGTCCAAACGGTAGAGCTGCACCCACTCTTCTTGTCAGCGCAAGAATGTCAGAACTCTAGACACGAAGGCATCGTGTTGTAGGGCCTTCAGTTCGGCAGTGGCAGCATCAAGTTTTTCTGCTGTGTCTGCATACATGGCCTGCAGATAGCAGGAAATTTTTCAATGAGGTGCTCGTATTTGCATATTTTCACTTTTTTTAAACTGCACCATAATGCAGATTCATTAGCCTGCTTCACTGTCTGCATTGAAGTCACTTTGTGATCTGCACATGCTTGCCCCAGTTCAAAGGGCCAGTAAACAACCCCCAAGGGCCAAAAATCAAAAATTTGTGCACCTTTGCTCCGTGAACATGCTGCCTCAAGGATTTTGCGAATGCTTTATTAAGGAATTCACAGGAGTTAGAACATTGGTTTCAGCTAGTTTCAAATTTGCGCGCGGTCTCACCACCCTTCTCTTTCAAAGGGAGGGAAAAGCCAGCCTGCCATCGTGACTGGTTTAACCCAATCGATGAGCTGCGTGCTTCGTCAAGTCGCCGATCGGCGAATTTGTGTCACTGCGCATGAAAGGAGGACTGGTCAGGTGTAAGAAAGGAGCGCGGGAATAATGGAGGCTGTGCACGGTGCGCAGCGCTGTAATCTGGAAATTGATTGCCACGGTCTGCTCTACGAATTGCCAAGCGGTGGTCCATAAAAGTTGATGCTGCTGACATTTTCTGTACGCTTGTGCGAATAGAAAATTTTAGGTTCGAAGTGAATTTGAAGCGAATAGTGATTTTGGTCGAATAATTTGTAATTGAATTGTAATAATATATATATTGCATATTAAAAACAAAAAGGGGCATATTTGTCATGGCCAAACAAACTTGCACAGATCTTTAAAAATTGAAACAGGGCCTATGCAAAGGTCGTTTTTTTTTATCAAAGGAAGTGGCAACAACTTTGAATTGTAGCAGCATTCGACTTTGGTACAGTCCAAGTAATAGCCAGTAAAATATGCTGCGTTTTAGTTTTTTTTAATTAGAGCATTTAAATCTGTGTAACGAGCTTTTAAACTGAAAACAGAAAAAGCAGAATCGATGTCAGGGTAATTCTTTAATAAAACCTTGAAGTGGGGCTTTGCTGCAGTGCGAATATCTCTTGATTACGTGTTTTGACTGCTTAGCACCAGTTCACTGCAGTGAAACCACTTTTACAAGTGGTCTAATATGCTTGGGTAAGTGCTTTCGTGGTTTAGCATCCCTCTACTGCCGTGAAACCACATTTACAATATTTACCTATTTTGTTCGTTTTGAATAGTTCAAAATTTTCACCAATTTAACTTCGATTCAAAGCAAACTTGATTACTGCATTATTCGTTTGAATATTCAAAGCATTTGAATATTTGTACAAGCCTAATTTTATGGCATTTGAAATCATTTGAACCCACCAGACCTTTACTAGTGTACTTTTTAAATGTGATTAAAATGGACACAAATGCTGTCAGCGTTGTCATCTGCAGATTAGGACATCTTGTGCGGCATACACTCCAAATTATATCAGGAGGAAGTGAAGGTAATTCATGAACTAGCCTTGCATGACAGCTGTGCTTTTTATACACCTATGCTGCAATGCCAGCGCCATCATCTTGGAAACACGAAACGAATGCCAGAATAGCAGACCATTGTGAATTTGTTCACTAAGTGCAGATGCAACAAATGCACCTCCTATCTTAGAGCTAGAGTTACAACTAGATTGCAAAAAAACTTGCCAGTTGGAAGGCAGACATGAATCGTCTCCTCTGGTCTTTGTCGACAGAGTTGTGAGATGTCGTCAGCCAGCGCCACTCCGCTTGTGCCACATGAAATTGGCACAAATGCTGCCTTGCTGACGGCCATGTATGCTACAGGGTGGCCTTCTCAGCACTCGAATTGTCACTCATGAGTACCTGTGGGGCCTTGCAGACAATGCAATAAAGTTGAAAGCTGTCCATAGTTATAAAGGCATAGAAAAGTCGTGGATGTTGTGAGAACATTTTTCGTGGGTGAATCTAAAAATATAAATAGCCTTGGCTAATAATTTTCTATTGAATTTCAGTTCTATATTTGCTTTTTAATAAACTTTAAAGAGCAGTAACATTTATGGTAAGTTTCAAGGTTAAAGACAAGTGTAAGTTTGCATCTGTTACCAGTATTATAAAGAGAGGAGAGAGTGTGGGCAATAGGTCGACGAACTCACTCATTGACCAACTCACACGGACTCACTCAGACACAATATGAGTCTGAGTCTGGATAAGCGATATTTTTGTGAGTCGAAGTCCGAGAGAGTTTGTTTGAAGAAAATTTTAGTGAGTGTGAGTCCGAGCGAGTTTGGCTAAGCAAAATTTTGGAAAGTCTGAGTCCGAGTGAGTCTTAAGCGCAAAATATATTTCTTGAGTGAGTTCCACTTTCTTTTGCCGACTTGAGGTTCCACCTAGACATTTTCAGCATTACTCAGCCTTACCTAGATTCACATTTATACTCACATCAATTCATAGGTATTCCAAAGCAGTGTTTTTCATACACCGTTTCAATATTTAATAACTAGATGTTTGAATAATACAAGGGGGCACCTTGACAGTCACAAACTAACTCTTCCAGGGAATTTCTTGACTATTATATTTTATCATCTCCTCCAAGAAAAATGACTTTACTGGTTTGGAAGCCCTCGGAACTCGTTTTCGAAGATGCTGTGTGAAGCGGCATCAAGAAGAGCACCGATTACATCAGATATTGGTGTTAAAGAGCATTAACACCACAATAAAGGAAGCTAATTCCAGGCTGATGAACTCATGAGTTGACTCAGTAGTACTCACTCAGACTCAGGTCCAGCCGTGAGTCTGAGGCTGAGTGTGTGCGGTTGAGTATTGTTTTGGTGAGTTTGAGTCTCAGTGAGTCCGGTTTAAGAACCTGTATGGGCCTGTACAAAGGCTTACAGTATTGTTAAATAAATAAATATGTGTGAATGAGAGTTTGAGTGAGTTCAGCTCAGAAAAATTTCTGTGAGTCTGAGTACAATGAGTCGAAAGTTGAATATACAAGGTGCATTTGATTTACCTGCACCAATTGAAACCGGTTCACGGCTGTGCATGCAAAGTTCAGAAATTGTGGAGCGCAAGTTAAGTGGTGCAGGCACAGTGCAACACCCAAAACAAATGACGATGTGCTGATGCAGGCCTTATTTCTGTTCACTTAGTTAACACCATTAAGCTAACACTGACCGATGGCGAAATGATTATGCATACAGTTTATGAGGCACAAACTTCTTTGCAAAAACACATCTTGTTAGTAGAGGCAGGTACGGTGCCTACACCAAAGTATTGCGTCGTCTGCTCAGCTGCACGCGCGGCTGCACCAAGCCGGCACTGTCGGTGTGGGAGGGGCGGCAAAATCGTGAACCAGTGCTGTACCTCTTCTGCACCTTTAGAAATGAATGGCAGGCTTCAGAGGTTGTCAATGCTGCACCACTGAAACGAATGGCAAGGCGCAGAACATCGTGAACTGGTTCACGTGGTGCAGGCAAATTGAACAGACTGATATATTTCATGAATTAGCCTGAGAGAGTTCCACAAGCTATGCCGACCTATGGTGTGGGCACATGTTTTAGCTGGAGAAACGCTTATTTAGCCTGAGTGAAATACACAGAACAGGCACACTTTACCCACAATGATGGTGTCACATGGGAAAGATTAGAATTCATAGCCAAATGTATGATGATGATGAGAGCATGTAGGTGATTTCTATAAATGCCCACAAGGACCACAAAGGCCCGCTCCTGTGGCTTAGTCTGTGCAGTAATATTTACTTTTGTTTTTGTCACAAATAATTTCTGTCCTGGTACAACTTTTTTTTGGTCCAGCTTAATGGGGCTATTTGCTATTGTGCCATTACTTACACTATGCGAATTCAGAAATGTCTTCAAAAGTAGTTACAAAAGTTCCATATGAAACTGCAGGTTTTCCCACTCACTTTGATCCAAGTGGCAGCTTAGATAATCTGCACGCCGTTGAAATAATCTGAGCGCCAACCTCTTTAATACATGTACCAAACATTTATTCCAAGCCCTAACATATTTAATTCAAGCGCCAACTCAATCAGGCCACGTGCCAGTGATATTAATTCAAGCGCCACCGTGTTTAATCCAATCGCCAATGGCTTCAATTCAGGTGCCAGTCAGTTTAATCCATGCACAAAAAGCACATTACGGGGCGTAAAAATGGCAGTGCAATTGAAATGCAGTTTCTACAATATAAATACTATAGTCTGAAAGTAGAATAAATCATTATTATTAGAATTCGCTGCTAGTATTCGTGGAAACAAAAATTCAGTGGTTCGCTTGAGCCATGTTTGGAGTGCTTATACTGTGCTGTGTACAAGTTTATAGATGAGTGCTTGGCCCGGGTGGAGTCATTTTAATAGCAACGAAAGCAAAAAGCAAGAATATTTTGTGTTCATCAACAAAGCTCATAATTAGATTTGTATAGCATTACATGTCTGGGCCAGGTCATGTAATACGGCAGACATAATATTGTTATTGGAGTGCCGGGATGCATAACAAGATATGAAGAACTTGACTGTGGGCAGTGATGAGTCAGAAACAGGTACATGCTCAATACATTAGGGGGCCATCACAGGGCAGAGCAAATTAGAAATCATTTAAGAGGCTTTCGTCCTGCAGGGCACATAAGACGTAAACTCGTGACCCTGATTTGGAAAACGAAAGTCATATTTTATATTCATATTAGTTGTTATCTTTTTATTCAAACAAAATTATGTGTATTCGATGAACGCGTGTTTCAAGCAAACACGCTTCAGGAATACTAGCGTTACATGAAAACAAGAGTATCTCCTTTGATGCTTTTATAAAAAACTTAATTCCCCATGAACCGAAACAAATACAACTTGAGTTTTAAGTGGTTGTTTCTGATTTCAAGAACGAATGAATATCAAATAAAATCAAACTTCATTTATTTACCAGACAAAAACTGGAGGGTCGCCAAGGCTAAAAGCCGCGAGAAGGGCTTGACAAAGGCCCTGGTGACCATCTGTCTATCACCGTTATCACCGGGCTGAGCAGACGACTGTGAATGCCTCAGCGAATAAGTAGCCGAAAGTTTGCTCAGCAGACGACACGAATCTATGCATATGCGATGGTGTACATGGTTAGCCAGAATAATGCAGTAGCGACGAACCATAGACTAACATGGATTCTATGGATTCTACTTTTAGTACCCATAAATGCAAGTAACACACACTGTTCTTATTTTATTTTGAAGCTATGACACCAAAATGTTAGAAGGAAATAGCAATGCGCACTTCATTTCATAAGCGCAAGCATGTATAGGCGAAGGAAAAGGTCTTCATGTGACTTCATGTTTACATTATTCTCACATTTATACTGTATGAAGCGGCAAACTTGTGTTTCTAGTGCATGGATTAAAATGACTGGCACTTTATTTAGTCATTGGCAATCGGTTTAAACTTACTGGCATGTGGCCTCATTAAGTTGGCGCTTGGACTAAATGTTTGGTACATGGATTAAATAGCTCGGCGCTCAGGTTATTTCAATGGTGTGCAGATTATTTTAAGCTGGCACTTGAATTAAAGTGGGTGGGAAAACCTGTAGTTCGGTTATTGAATTATATTCAAGCTACGCATTGAGCACTGGCCTCTACATTTTCTTCACTAGTTGCTCTTGTAAGTTTGTGTTAACAACGCTATAATAGAGCATTGGGATGGCATTAATACATAGCAATTCACTGCGCACAAAATTAACAATTTTGTGCCTACTTCCTTACTTACTGGTTGGCCTCCAAAGCACAGAGGATGGGCTTCCTCGAGGAGCTTGAAAGCAGCCAGGTAGCCATCGGTGCTCTGCTCCTTGTGAATTAGTACTGCGAGTGGGACAGTACCAGCCTTGGTCGCAGTCAGCACCACTGTTACTGTGCACTTGGTGGTGTCGCATGAGGCAGTCGAATCGGCAAAGACGATCTCCCTTGCCAGCTCGAGGTTATGAGCTCGTCGCATGATGGGGGTAACCACGACCACTGCCTAGCAGGCACTGCTGCCACCACGGGTCACACTTATGTGAGTGCCTGGAAAGTTATGTAGAATGGCAGGTGGTCTTTTAAGAACAATCTTCAGGTGCATGATTTTTACTGGCCATTTTGCTCTCTGTACAGTGCAAAGTGTTCCTGCAAAATAATTTTTAGTTCTAGCTTCACCTTGCCTATTAAAAACGTCCTGCAGGCTTTTTTCAAGCAATCATAACATTACCTCATTGTCAGAGTTTGTTGCCTCACACATCAATTGCAGCAAAAATATTTGGACTCCCTGAAGTACGAGTGGAGTTCAGGTTTACTGCAAGCTTTTTGTACTTCATTTATTGATTCTCCACGAGCACACTGTCAGCTACACATCGATTAATGACAAAGGGGAAGACGCTACATCAGCGAGCATTGTTACATATTAGTATCAGATAGAACAGGGAAGATGAGCAAAATCAAGAGAGCATGGACCCGTGCAGGTTCCCGCATTTCCTTATAAATGCGGAGCATTTCTTTGCGTACTGCATGCACTTTCGGTATCTTATCTATCTATATATTTATCTATCTATCTAAGCCCTGCCGCGGTGGTCTAGTGGCTAAGGTACTTGGCTGCGCTCCCACAGGGTGCGGGATCGAATCCTGGTTGCGGTGGTGGCATCTATCTATCTATCTATCTGTCTGTCTATCCATCCATCCGTCCGTCCGTCCGTTCGTCCGTCCGTTCGTCCGTCCGTTCGTCCGTCCGTCCGTCCGTCCGTCCGTCCAGACAGACAGACAGACAGACAGACAGACAGACAGACAGACAGACAGACAGACAGACAGACAGACAGACAGACAGACAGACAGACAGACAGACAGACAGACAGACAGACAGACAGACAGACAGACAGATAGATAGATAGATAGATAGATAGATAGATAGATAGACAGATAGATAGACAGACAGATAGACAGACAGATAGACAGACAGACAGATAGACAGATAGACAGACAGATAGACAGACAGACAGACAGACAGACAGACAGACAGACAGACAGATAGACAGACAGATAGACAGACAGATAGACAGATAGACAGACAGATAGACAGATAGACAGACAGATAGATAGATAGATAGATAGATAGATAGATAGATAGATAGATAGATAGATAGATAGATAGATAGATAGATAGATAGATAGATAGATAGATAGATAGATAGATAGATAGATAGATAGATAGATAGATAGATAGATAGATAGATAGATAGATAGATAGATAGATAGATAGATAGATAGATAGATAGATAGATAGATAGATAGATAGATAGATAGATAGATAGATAGATAGATAGATAGATAGATAGATAGATAGATAGATAGATAGATAGATAGATAGATATAGATAGATAGATAGATAGATAGATAGATAGATAGATAGATAGATAGATAGATAGATAGATAGATAGATAGATAGATAGATAGATAGATAGATAGATAGATAGATAGACAGACAGACAGACAGACAGACAGACAGACAGATAGACAGATAGATAGATAGATAGATATAGATAGATAGATAGATAGATAGATAGATAGATAGATAGATAGATAGATAGATAGATAGATAGATAGATAGATAGCTAGATAGATAGATAGATAGATAGATAGATAGACTAGCTAGCTATATAGATAGATAGACTAGCCGCTTACATCTGGGTGCTCTCGTGATCATCTCCTTAACTTGGTGGGAACCTAAATTAGCATGAGAGGGTTTGATGATTATGACACGCTGTTCAAAACACAAATAACATTACATACATTGCTAAACACTTCTTGTTAAACAGTTAAACAGTGGCACGTACCTGTGGGTGGGTATGTGCCACAGCTGTTTGACACTTGGTATCTACCTAAAAACAACGAGAACACACATGGGCCATTGCAACGCGTGAACGTTAAAGGGATTCTGAAACACCTTTTTAAGTAACCATGGAATGGATTCACTAAAAGAGCTTATTGCTTCACGAATTCAACGCTGCAAGAATTTTAAGAATATGTCCAGTATGAGCGGACTCGCAAAGATTTGTCATGCTGCAATCGCATTCGCTCTGCTCTCATCCCGGCGAAAACTCTGGGAGCTAAGCATGGCATGGGCAAAAAAAATACGTCACACGTGCCTTTTGTCATTGAAGACTTTTTGTTTGTATTTTTTCGCTTTGAATACGTGGCCTTTTCTGTGTGATCGCGAGCGCACGCGGGGACAAGTTGCGGCCTCTCGCGGCGATCCCTGTAAGGACCGAGCGCGCCATGGTAAAATCGGCGAATGGCTGATAGATGGCCTTTGAATGATTTTTCAGCTTCCTCCGTCATTTGTTGAAACGAGAGAAAGCAATTTTTAGCTGACTTTGATCACTTATTATTTGCAAATTCTAAACCGCGTGCTGCACTATAATATTTGGCTCGCGTGTTCTCGGGAGCCTCTTCTACCAATTGGCAACATTTTCTGGCCATGCTCAAAAAGTGTTGCAGGGCCTGTTAAAGACAAAACTGACAGCGGCAGCGTTGATTCGACAAACGCAAAGAAAAATGTCAGGGTGCCAGCAGGGCCCCGCCGCGGTGGTCTAGTGGCTAAGGTACTCGACTGCTGACTTGCACGTCGCGGAATCGAATTGTGGCTGCGGCGGCTGCATTTTCGATGCAGGCAAAATGTTGTAGGCTCGTGTGCTCAGATTAGGGTGCACGTTAAAGAACCCCAGGTGGTCAAAATTTCCGGAGCCCTCCACTACAGCGTCTCTCATAATCATATGGTGGTTTTGGGACGTTAAACTCCACATATTAATCTATCGGGGTGCCAGCAGGAGTCGAACCCAAGCATAATGCGAGGCAATCAACAATTCTACCACAGAGACATGCTAGATCTCGGAACTATTTTTCAAATAGACCGTAATGTTCGTAAAACGTCAAATGTGGTTGCAGTGCTGGCTATGCAATGTCATAGAGATTACATATTTAATCCTATACTACAACCTTTATGTTGTGTGAACATCCATTGTAGTTAGGTGTCATGCGCAGAAGTGGATTTATGTATCAGTGTCCAGGGCTACCATCCTTGCAAGCACAAACCCTTCATATCAGCTTATCGCTTCTGGTGTTGCTAATACTCATGTTACTGATGGCACCATTGTGCAGGTGCAAACAACTGGTTATAGAAACATTTGCAACTGTTCAATATGCATCTGTTCCTGCAACATTTGTGCATATATTTAGCATCATTTCATAACATGACGCTGAAGAAAAACATTACAACATGGCCACCTTCCCTCTGCATGCTTCACATAATGTTAATTGCCAAAGTACATGGGATCTGCTGAATTTTTTGTTAGTTTTGCATCAGTCAGATTAGGTGTTCTCTGTTTCGGCTCTACTTCTCAGTCTTCAACGGTATGGCGCCAGGACCAGGATAAGATAGGTTTAAGACACCTGACCATCTTCCTGAACAGTAAGAGCGATCGGTGCCACCAAGCGAGGCGGAATATGCCGCTAGGCAGAATGTACCGCCATGCGAACGAACAGGAAGGAAGCGGAGCAAGCTGTTCAAAGAAACCTATTAAGCCGTTCATCTAGTGATCAACATATGTCATAATTCAGTGTGCGTGCGGCTGTGTGTCTGTGGTACAGACACACAGCCAATTCAGCCAAAATCAATTTGATGTGACGCACATGACTTAAGATTTGTAATCTAACCATTTTTTTGTATCCGCGTATCCTTGATTTTGTCGATTAAAATTTCAGTTGGCAGTCAGCGGCCATTTTTGTATCGCCTTCCTTTGTCCCGTTCTTACGCTTTACGCTTCTTTTCTTTTTTGTTTTCTCCCAAGTTTAAATGGCCTCTCTAGATTGACCTGTGTGGCTGACACTCTGTACAGCTCTGGTTGCTGCTGCTTTCATGTTTTCTGAAATTTCAACATTTGCTTTAATGACATTTACAACCAATCCATTCAACTAACAGCCAAGAAGGACAAAATGTCTTTACAAAGATAAATACTTACATTGAAACATAGGCCGGCCAGTATGAGGCATCTCATCTCTTTTTTTTTCATGTTTTATATTTCACAATTTGTTTCCATGGGCTGACTCGCGAGCTTCATTAATGCTGGTTCCCTGTGAATTGATGCTAATGCAACGTGTCAGTTGTTCTAGATTGCCAACTTATGCCTTGAAACAAAAACCTATTAAATGTGTGTCAGTGTCGCTTTCAAAGAAAATAAATAATGTTTTCGTTATTTCTTTTATCTGGTCATGTATATGTTCTTCTTCCCCGCTTTCTTTTTCATTATTTTGATTTTCCTATCAATCTGATCTGGTTTTCTGGTTTTGCCACTTGAAACTCCGACCACCTGTGCACCTCTTGGGCTTTAAGTTTGCCATACTCAAGGTTACTCCAAGTATTTGATGTTTCTGATTTCACAGGAACATAAATTCATCAAAAAGTTGTGGGTTTCAAAGTAAAAAGTACATAATTTCTTACTTCCCAAGCAAATAAGGGTAAATGTATGCTCTGACTGGCAGGTGCAACGTACAACCAAGCCACTGGCATGAATCACAAGTAGATGATGCTTGGTACTGAGTGTGTCTGTAATTTGTCATAGCTACAACTTGACCATTCACACTTTGAAAATGAGTGCTTCTGAATAATGTTTTACGTAGAGGACAGATTCTCCCACAAATTTAGACATACCTTGAGCTGCATACAAAGATGCCTTTTCCTCCAGTTTCAGCACAGAGTCCATGTGAGTACCACCAAAACAGGCCTCCCTCCAAACGCTGTGCCAGTGGTAGACTGTTCTTTGAGGCGGATTTAAAGCCACATTGGCTAGCTTTGCAGGGCCATCATCTTCCGTAGAGAGCTTGCTCTCATGCAGTCTTCTTGCTTCACTAGGGATCATGCCTTCACTGGCTAAGTAACGCAGGAATGTTTGCCTTGTTGACCTGGTGCCCCGAAGTAGCCGCAGAGCATCCGCTGAGTCGGTGCTGTGGCTGTGCCTGGCGTCGATTCGTATCACTGCAGAAAGAGGCACCTCTCTGTGCAGATACTTGTCCCCCATGTTTGGTGTTAAACGTGACCAGTTTTATTTTTACTTCAACTTTGGCCATGCACTTGGAATTGCGTGGGCCACTCTTCTTGTTCTTGGTGATATGCTGGCAGCGCCAAATTTTGTGAAAAGCCATCCTGCATGACACCCATGGGTGCAAACGGGGATAAGCTCTTTCATAATGCACTGCTTTGTAAAATATAATTATCTAAGTAAGAATAACTAGAAGTACAAAACTCTTTTCACAGTTGCACTGCTGTAATAGCTATGCTTTTATTACATTTGCAGCTGGCTGCTCGTATGTTGTATTCTGTGCAATGGCATGGCACCGTACGATTGTATGAGCACCATATGAGTGGTTGTCGCACATTTGACTGGGGCACCCCAGAGGTGCTTCAGCCGCCATGCCATCATGAAGATGATGGTAGAGTTGAGCAATCGTTTGTCTCGGTGCACGCCATGAGACGACACAGTTAGTAGCCCCATCAGTGCAGGCGTAATTGGCAACTGGGGTGGCCTTAGAACATGTCCAGACTAAAGGGAATATGTGCACAAGCTTACCATGGCTGTGCGCCCATAAGGCTACATTTACAACAGTGGTCTCACCAGACATTAGAGAGACGTTAAGGGTAAATATCAAGTTGGCGTAGATTGCTGAAGTAGCGGTCAACAAATGTCGTAGTGCTACTTCGATGCCAAGAAAATACTGACTTTGAAACAAGATCGTGTTTGAGTGATCCGCACGGTGTTATTGCACTTCAAATTTCCCTCCTGAAAAAATGGGGCTCCTGACATACTTCCCGTGCCCAACATTGCCTGACTTTACTGCGCGGCCGCCGATGCTAGTACCAGGAAAGCAAAAGTAGCTGGAGCCACAGAAGCAGCAATGGCCATTGAAGCTTACCGTGATAAGTGTTGTTTGTGAACCTTGCAATGGGACATTGGCTTGCGACACTGGTGCAGAGGCATGCCACTCAGCCACTTCAAGTATAGGGTTTGTTTTGCAGCACTCAGTGGAAAGTCGCATTAGTTACTTTGCTGCAGTTTAAGTGGCATATACTGTTCGGGCATCAGGTCACCGGCATGTGCATTTTTTTTCTTTTGTTGAACTTTCCTTCGCAGCAACTTTTTTATTTGATCTGCAGTGGCGGTCGGGCTTGGCAAAAATGGTCATTTTATGCTTTCTCGTGCAAACACACATAGACAGCCGGAGAAAAAACCCGATTGCAGCATCACAGTTGTTCAAGTCTCTCATAGACCGCCTCGCTTGCCTCCGTGCACCGCCTTGGCAGCGCGGTCCTGCAAGTGGCCGGTGCTATGAGGGTGAGGCATTCATAAACAAAAAGAAGCATACTGTGTGGTTACACGAGGCATTCTGTCCCCAACTGGCATGGGCATGCGTTCCGGCATTTATTTTATTGATTGAAAGAGCACGCGATATGTTTTCTTGTTAATAAACCAGCAAGGAGCTAGGGAAAGTACATAGCCTTGGTCTTTAGCTCATTCTTTATTATGATGAGGTGAACTTATGCAAGGCTGCCTTTAAACCTAACGAGGTGAGTTTATGAAACATAGCCTTGCCTTTTCTCATACTGAAACTTTTTTTCCTAATTAAAGAGGGCCTTGTAGTGTTATGAAAGGTTTGTGAATACGGGTCTAGTCTGGCAAGAGGCTACCAGTATCTTTAGATGGGCACAGCACATTTCGCCATTAATTATGCATGAGTACATGTGCTGTATAATTACGAGTACCTGTGTAATTGCTTATGTCTTAGAAAAAAATTTTAGAGGCAATTATCTAGCATCCTTCAGAAGTCCAGTGGTTAACTGGAACACTTTAAATAAGAAGACCTTGTTGCACATGAAAAAATAAATATTTATGGTGACTTTACAGTAGCGTTGCGTACTCTGAATTAGGAGCAGAACTGAGTGGTCTTTTTTGTTTTACATTAATTCTTTCTACCTTATTTTTCTTTCTATTACTTTCTTTTCCCTTTCTGTGTGCTTCTTTCTCTTTGTTTCTTTTTATTTCTCTCTTTCTCCTGTCTTGCTGTAAGTTCTTCCTGTCTCTTTTGGTCTGTTGCTCTCTTTCTATCTTTTTACGTCTTTATTTCCTTTAGTTCTTTTTATTTTCCTGTTTCATTTTATGGCTGGCTGCCTTTCTCTTCCCCTGTCTCATGTTTCACAAGCTTCACTTCACCAAGCAGAGTTTTCATTTTAATGCTCACACCGGCTGTATTTGGTAGTGGGGCTTGTCCGAATCCTGTAGCACATACCCACGTGTGGTTTTCTGCAAACACAAAGTTTTTACAGCTTGCTTAAAAGCCAACTCTGGAGATTTTTCAACCATATCAAGGTAATGGTGTTTGTACGTTTCTGAGACAATAGCTGAAAATCTCAGAACATTGGAAAAAGCTTTTAATAAGCAAAAAGACGCAATACTGAAACCCAACCAAGCGCACTGTCTACGCTTGGCACACTATTGGGTAAGAACCGGAAGTCGCATATTGATCCCGCTGGCGCAGAGTATGAAAACTGTGAAAGCCAGGCCAGCAAAGTGCCAGCCAAACACCACAGATGAAGGAAGTAAGCTTTTTCATACCAAACACTGCCGCTGGATTTGCCCAGCCGTCGTACTTCACGTTCGTTCTGACTTTGGGTGGCTTGAAGCTACTTTGTCATGAAACAACAATCGGCAAATGTTTGGCAGTTACGCTTCACCACCTTAGTCGTTTAGGCTTACCATTTCACATCGGGTGATGAAATGAAAAACTGTTTGTTCTTTCCTTCGAAACAATACTATAACGCAGGAATAAACAGACACAAGTTTGTCCGCCACTTGCAAGCAAATACGTGTTCTGCAAGCAGGAAGAGTAGGCAAATAAGTGTTCTACTCATGATTCTTATGGTCGCCGAACGATCGTACTGCTAGAGTCTCCTCTAGTTCATTTTAGGACACTCTGACTTCAGCTGACATGCCAAACGTGATGTTGCGCGGACAGTGTTGCCAATAATTATGGCAAGTCAGTTTGATCGTTTCGAGGCAAGCCTAAAAATTTATTTGCAAACAATCAGTGCATCTCTCAATCCTGTCATTTGGCATAAATGACAAAAATCTCCGAAGGAACGTACCCACCGAACTCTATTGAGATCCATTGATGTGAAAAAATCACCGGAGTTGATCTTTAAATAGCTGAGCTGTTAAAACATCCTCCATTTTCAATTTGTTGCATCTTCTGTGCCTATTTATGAATCTCCCAACAAACAAGGTGGCTTTCGATTACTGCCCAAACATGATGCGACGGCTTCTATGGTCAGGTCAGTACAGTATGTTATGGTCACTTTCAGTGATGTGATCAATGAAGCAGTTTCAGTGTAGCTTTTTTTTTTTCTGGGAATGCTAAGCTACTTGCAGCGCAAGCGAGCGAACATCGCCGCATATTATGACGGCCGCGGTAACATTGCCCATCACGGGGTGTCAAATCAGCCAGTTGCCGTCCACTTTGAGTTTATGGCACGGTTAGGTTGATGGCATCATTGGGGGGAGAGAAGAGCGAACGATATAAAGGTGTTTAAGAATTGTAAATTCTGTTTCACAAGTGTTGTGGCTCGGGCGAGTTGGTTATCCATGAACTTAGCTTCTATTAGCGCGGCACATATGAAAAGGAAAGAGGAAAGAATACAGAGACGTCAAGACAGGTAGGCGCTAAACTTCCAACTGTTTATTTCATGCCCTTGACACCCATCTTATACATGCGTAGAAACACGACTCATCTTGCACGTGGTGTCATCCCAAGAAACGTCATTTCCTTATCTGTCAAAGCAATCGAAGGTGAACTCACACACAAGTTACCCATTTTTTCTATTGCCTCGGCTTCTTTGATTTCACGTGTCAGCTGATTGCGAGACCTGCTGATAACGGTGCAGCTATACAGATCAGGGGAGCACCCACACCCCTTGCAGTGCGCCGCCAAGAACCCTCCCACTGAAAGTTTATTTCTCGCGTTGTAAGCATGTTCCCGTAGTCTATCATTAAGACACCGCTTAGTCTGTCCTATGTAATATTTCCCACACGATAACAAGAACATGTACACAACGCAACACACACAATCTACATATCTAACCTGATGTTTCTTATCACATACTAAGCGAATAGAACTAAATGGGCGGGTCAACTTGCAAAGCTCCCCTAGTTTTTTGGGGGCTGAAAACACCACACGTACGTGAGCCCGCTGGGCAAATAAGCCTCTGCTTTCTTTTGTCTCGGCGCACTCAAAGCTTATAAAGAGAGGAATCGCAAACTTGTGTTTTAAAAACGCCCTAGCAAAATCGTGTCATCACAAAATGGCACACAGTTTCGAGACTCAGTGTAAGCGTCTCACCGAAGCAGGGTACCCTGTTCTGCTGCAGGTCTCTGTAGCTGAACGTATCCTCAAAGCTTCACGGAAAGATAGGCAACAAGTGTTGGAGTGTTCGGGCAGCAGAATAGGCGTAATCCCGTATATGCACACTGTCTCTCATAACTTGAAGAAGGTAGCCCAGCGGGCTCACGTACGTGTGGTGTTTTCAGCCCCCAAAAAACTAGGGGAGCTTTGCAAGTTGACCCGCCCATTTAGTTCTATTCGCTTAGTATGTGATAAGAAACATCAGGTTAGATATGTAGATTGTGTGTGTTGCGTTGTGTACATGTTCTTGTTATCGTGTGGGAAATATTACATAGGACAGACTAAGCGGTGTCTTAATGATAGACTACGGGAACATGCTTACAACGCGAGAAATAAACTTTCAGTGGGAGGGTTCTTGGCGGCGCACTGCAAGGGGTGTGGGTGCTCCCCTGATCTGTATAGCTGCACCGTTATCAGCAGGTCTCGCAATCAGCTGACACGTGAAATCAAAGAAGCCGAGGCAATAGAAAAAATGGGTAACTTGTGTGTGAGTTCACCTTCGATTGCTTTGACAGATAAGGAAATGACGTTTCTTGGGATGACACCACGTGCAAGATGAGTCGTGTTTCTACGCATGTATAAGATGGGTGTCAAGGGCATGAAATAAACAGTTGGAAGTTTAGCGCCTACCTGTCTTGACGTCTCTGTATTCTTTCCTCTTTCCTTTTCATATGTGCCGCGCTAATAGAAGCTAAGTTCTGTTTCACATGCTGCGCTATGTTTGGCTCACATGCCCTGAGGAGCCTAGACTACCGATTGGCAGCACAATTGAATGTGATGCGCAAGTAGGCGCGTAGAGGGCACGGGACAGAGCGCATTTTTTCGCCATGGTGAAAAATGGTCGAGCACTCGTGTTTCGATCGCCTACCAGTTTTTTTTTTCGCCAAAAGACCGCGAAAACGACATCGTGGCGCATTCTGAGCGTCAATTGTGCCTCTTCTGTCGAAATATTTCAGTATGTAGCAGTTTTCACATCTCGGTGCAATTGCCGCAGCAACCTCATCACTACAGTGCACTAGAGGGCTTTTGAGTAGTGTGCTCAGGAAAGGTTGTCGGCTGACGCGTTACGCGTCGACGCCGCGAGGCGGCGCCACGGCTGCATCAGCTGTACGCGTTGGCGGCGGCCAACCTCGGGTGGCTATGCGAACCGCGGCAAATTTGCGCAGCAATTACTATTCAACTGATTTTCGTTAAGAATGACTCTTCCTGGTTATGGCTCTTCCCGGAATGGCTCTTCCCGGTTGGGGGAAAAAACTCCGACCAGCTACCGCTAAGCAATTAACTATTAAACCCCGCAAACAAAAGTTCGCTGTTGGGGCGACTACAAGCTGAGATGGCGCAAAAAAAGCAAGGTCCTTGTAACCAATGCGAACTTTTTATTTCACAGGTAAAGCAATACACTCATGAGCAACGACTGATCTTCCCGTGCAGTTTCTTCTTCCTGCGATCTGCTCGTGACTGATTCAGTCCTCTCACATAAAAATGAAGTCTTGTCAGAATATAAAACTTGATTAGTTCAGTTGTGAGGGCATCTTCATGCTGCGAGCAGCCGATACTGTCTCCAAACTGTGACTTCACTAGTAACATCACATCAAGAATGCTATCACTGCACAGCTTCTTTTGACTGAAATGCACAGTGAAGATATCTTCTAACTGCTTCACTGCCTCAAACACTGCCTGTGAGGGGTACACCAATTTTCCCTTGTCACACAATACCGTAAACTGGCATGCTTCGTCTTTGTTGTTGACAGAGCTGTCCAAAAGACTACCTCTGCACTCCTCGCAAGTGCTACGGTAAAGGAACTTGCGAGCGACATACCCTGCCATATAATGTACGAGTCGGCTGTCACTCCTTTGTTCAATGCACGCTTTGTGATCAACAGGAACCCTGTGGAGTAGGCGTTCAGCTGAAGCCAAGTCTCCTGACTCAATGAACTTATCAAGCGTGCTAACACTAGTCTCTGGAACACCAACATCACGTGCGCTCAGAAGAGAACTTAAATCCTCACTACCTTGCACTTGCTCGGCATTACCTGCACCATCTTCCTTAGCAAAATTGTAAAAAGAAAGACAGTTGATGACAATGAGGAATTGTGTCGGTGTGGGGTAGTTGTTGGAGCCGAAGGATTGCCTGATAATTCCAAAAAAGTTTTCCAAGGGGTGCTGACTCAACCGAGATGTCATAATGTACTTGTATCCATGCACTGCATGGTAATCCAATAAGTGAAGGGTGCTCGCTATTGTCACCTTCAAATCGTCGGCAGTTGATTTACTTAAAAATCCACTGGCTTCTTTTGCTTTTTCAACGTTCACTGCACCGTGCATGCATTTCTTTTCTGCTTTTACATGAGTTTCCCGCTGAGACAAGAAATCTAGAAAGTCCTTCAGCAGTTGCACACCCTTGGAGCCAGGACGAAGAGCTTTTTCAGGGAAGCGTGAAGTCATAGTTGTGATCAGGCTGTTGATGAGTCTGAAAGATAATAAGTACATAACTGCAATGTTTATTTTTTTCTTTTATGCGAACAGCAAGAACAACAAGAATGATAAAATCAACACATAAGTTCTAGTTTTCATCCTTACCTGAAAAATGACAACGTTGCGTGAATCTTGTCCCATGGAGGCTCGAATCTGCCTTTGTAAAACTGGAGGCCAGTGATCACACGGTCACCAAAAAGCTGAAAGGCGTAGTTCACTCTCATCTTTTCAAAATTGTTGGAATTTAGGTGCACAGATGTAAGGCCAGGCATAGCTTTCAGAGTGACGTTGTTGCAATCCATTTCGTACGCTTTCTTTACAGGCTCGATGTAAACCTGAAATAGAAGCGCTGTATATCAAGACGCGGATTTACATTCTTCAATTGTACTTAATAAACATGGCTTTAGAGAGCAAAATGTTTCTTCAAGTTGCTTTTTGTCAAAAAGCCCCCCAAAAATTCTATGTGTCACACAATTACAATACAAAATCATGCCACATACCTTGCCATTTGGAGTACTGAGAGGGCCTTTGAGGAGTGTGTTCCTTACACATTTCAGCAGATGGGGAAAATCCGACATTAAGTGAAGGTAACGGGAAGAATCAACGGGGTGCTGAAGCTTGCTGGTGATCTTGCCAACCTTTTTTGTTCAACCTTTTTTTTAGGCGGTCGCGGCTGCGTTGGTTTTTTTTGACAAATATGCCGAAGCGTTTGGCAATACCGTGGGTACCGCGTCAGGGGCGAGCTCCGGCTTCCCACGCGGGATCCGCACTTCTTCTCCATTCACAACGCGCACATAGTCTGTGATAATACATGACGGCTCAAAATAAAGCTCATACACGGCACATGTTTCGTCCAGGCTCTTGTCTTGCCGGTGCAAGTTGCGCTCCCACAGTTTTCGCTTCTCTTCGTCATTTGGCACAGAAAACAGGGACGGCTGGCGACCTTTCGTCCACTTGTACCCTTTCTGGCACCCCGGGGCAAAGCAGTGGCGTTGCCGTTTCCACTTTGCCATTTCTGCTCAAACTTCAAAAAACCAAACGACACCCATGCACACCCAGAGCTGTTTACGTGCCGAGGAAGCCGCTGCCACCGCTGCCGCCGTTCCGCGGCTAGCCGCTACTGCCAGCCCACGCGACTGCAGCGCCGCCGCCTGCATCCGAGACTTTCTACATACGCCGCTTCGTTGCTATGCATGGCGCGCGCGGCTCCTGAACACACTACCCAAAGTACCCCTTTAGTGCTCTGTATCATCACCCCAAATGGAGCTGCCGCCATGACATCAATAAAATCGCCTTTTATCGCGGCGCGGAATTTTGAACTATGATTTCAGCTGTAAGCCATGTGTAAATGATCGCTCAAGCGGCTGTAGTGCAGTAAATGGCATCGACAAGACAACCCACCTTTCCCCAACATTCTGGACGCGCCAGACAATCCAAGAGGTGTTGGTCCGTTCATTCATTGACGGCGTCTTCGTCGGCCGAGTTCGCTCGGAACACGGACTCGTGTTCAGTAGACTGCTGGTCATCTCTTACGATCTCAAGTGGCTGACGCATCTCCTCCATTGTGCCTCGACATTGTGCAACAACGCAATCAGCACTTGTAGAAACTTGACGGTCACAACCACAGTGGCAGGACGAACTTGGTGGAGCGATCGCCTTCGTTGACTGGGTCAGTGGTCTGACGTCACCGCCGATCCAGCATGTACGCTGTGGCCAGTGATGTTTCATTCTACGTCGAAGAATTTCTATTCATAGGCATGAAAATTCCCTATTTCGGGGATGTTTCTTTGTGAAGGTTGACGAAAGTTCCAGCATATTTCCCTGCATAACAGCACTAATTTCCGCCCTCATCTACGCAAACACTATAATTACACGTGTATGACGTACTGGCCACTTTTGAAATCATGACTAGCCCATCCGCTGCCGCACAAGAAAGCCATGGCATATTTATTCATATAGTGATAGTACACTGCACATTGCGGGCTTCAAGTCTAACACCAATAATGAACTAGAAATCGCTTCGCGTATATCAAATCTCAAGGGTTCTGCTAGCGTGGTGCATGCGACAGAACCAATTACAGCAGATAAAGGCGCGCTGTGACCGCTAATTATCGGTCGTCATATGAGAATTTAACCATTCCTGAACTACCCTGCAATATCGCGAAGATTTCTTTTGGCTCAAAATGACAGGCGAAAATTCTCCGATAAAGCAAAAATTTCCTGCAAGGAACATCACTGAGTGGCTGCGCCTCTGAGACATACTTCACCGTGTGTAACCGCTTTGAAAGGTGGTTTCACTGCCACATAGATTCTTTGTGCGGTGAAATCAACCACTTTGAGGATATTCGCACTGCCGTGAAGCGACCTTTCAAGACTGACTTAGGTTATAGTGTCTGCAACCCTGTTAATTTTAAACAGCGAAGTTCAATAGACATTTGTATTTATAGTGGGATCATATCATATCATCCATCTATATTAAAACACTTGTGGGCTCTTATCGCAATAAGAACAAACATTTATTGAGAAAACTGAGTTCATGTGTGTTACCAAAAAAAATCAAGGAATGCTTTATACCGCACGGCACGAGCAATGAGGTGGCACCTCGCTTTCAATTTTCTTTGTCTATTTGAATAGAACCACCATATGCATCATTTCTAAATTTGTTATACTGTTCTTGGGTAATCTCTATTCTCAAAATGTATATTCTGAATTTTCTTTGTTTTGGAAATTTTGGGTATACAGTGTTTTTATTTCGATACTTGATAAGACAGATGTTTGGGCTAATTGGTGATAGGGAATCAACATATTTGTACAGCGCAAGACTACAAGTAGTTACGACGTAACTACAGAAGAAAGACAAGGACAGAAAGAGCGTTGACTTCAACTGAAATTTTATTAACGAAAATGCTGGAAATATATACTCATGACGGAACACCACTGCGCAATGTATTGCATCACAGCAAGACAATCATCATCTCATTATATGGTTACAACGCCACAGCTCAGCACAATTTCACAATAAATTGTGTCAAAGCCAGAAACTCGCTTTATTTTTTAGTCAGAGCAAGCGAAGACAAGCTGATACATCGCTCACCCAGCATTTGCGTTTATTGGCCTCCATAATCTCTCGTGTTAGCTGCTGACGGTGTTTGGCTACAACAGTGCACTTTTCGAAGTGTTGGAGGGCCCTATTAAAATTAAAAGCTTGTTAAATAGGCCAAGTAAGAAACCTTTAAACACAAATATTTTACTGTGTACAACTTGCAATGTAGTAATATTTAAATCATGCATTTAATAGAAACTTGCTTCCACTTTGCTTCTACCCAAGAAAGCGCAAGTCAGAAAATCTTGTGGAGCTTGCTCAGACTCGGACTCAATAAACATTTTTGGGAGCCGTACTCACTATCACGAAAATTTGTTCAGACGGACTCGCTCGGACTCACTGTCTTTTTCGACCACAATGCCAGTGCTTTTTAACACCGAAATTTCACGTAATTGATGCTCTTCTTGGTACCTTTTCATATGGTGCCTTCGAATACGAGTTACGAGTGCTCGTAAACCAGTAAGGTCATTTTTATTGAAAGAGATGACAGCGCAATATATATTTGTCACCAACTTCCTTTAGTTGTCAATGGTAAGAGAAAGGTCAAGGCCTTCCACCATTTAATTCATGCCACTGATCAATAAATATTCAAATGGTATATAAAAGACACGGCTTTGAAATATGTGAGCATTAACGCGAGTATAAACGCTGATCTAGGTAAAGCATATAGTAATGCTGAAGACGACTATATATGACCATAGCTTGGCAAACAAAAATAGAACTCAGATTCCCTCAGGAAATGTATCTTGCACTTTGGACTCGCTCGAACTCAAAATCGCCAAAATTTTCCAGAGACGGACTCATTTGGACGCACACTCACAGAAATGTTAAACTGGACTCTCTCATTCTGAGACTAGCACCTCGATCCGAGTTAGAGTGAGTAGACTCTGAAGTGAGTTCGCTGATATCTACAAAAAAAGAGACATTCCTGGTATAAGAGCAGAAAAGGACACTGTTAAGAGGCGAGGAAATTACACAAGCGCATGTGATATTCGTACAAGCCTAGTTCTTATTTGCAAAATTTTTAAGGTTATTGGATTATAATAAAAATGCTTGATTTTAAATGATTCTACCAAATTACTACTTTTTCAACCTCACATAACTATTTGCCTATCACTAAACCTTGCAGTTCTTGCTTCTTCTGGCTGTTTCGAACAGGTGCGTGGAAGAAGTTGTGGCCGAAAATCACATGAATGTTTTCTGACAGGGCGAACTGTTGGAGGCCTATATTTTTCAATGAAATGTTGAATGGTAGAACTGAAGATTACCAAGCATATACAAGCTATCTTCTCAGGTTTCATGCATATTCGGAATTTGCTGTGAGGAGGGCTCGACATTTGTAATCAATTTCCAGCATTTCTAGCGCAATAAAGCTGTAATGTTCTGGTACAATTTTTTAAAGGGACTGTCTACTGCACAGAACTTTTTGCTCATTGTGGTGAAAATGAGAAGATTGTTGATCTCATCAGCATTAATGAGCATGTTTTTGTACCATATAAAAGAAGTAATTTTGATGTTGAAAATCTACAAAGCAACTGCTGGCACCACCCAGCAGCGATGTGGTTCTATTTATCCACACAGAAATGCTCGCAAGTAGGCTGATTTTGCTTAAAAACAAACTTGTTTACCTTGAAATTGCATTTCATTCACTTGAGGCAACTTTAGACTGCACGAGAGAGTATTTTTGCTTCTTTTATTACGCGTTCAAAGAGGTACCATGGCACTGCCGGCGAGACGGTCGCGTGCTTGCCTACGGCAGAGAAAAGCGAGTGCTGCGTCTGGTGCCGCTCTCAAAAAAAAATGTCTTCGGCAAGTATTAGCACAAGTGACTTCAGTAGATTTTCAAACCTTGCCCATGGGTCCAATGTCATCTAGTAATGTTGCACGAGCCTTTGTGGTTAAAGTGCACAACAGTACTTACCAAAGTTCTACATTGGAGAACATTTTGCCATCAAGTTTCGCTTAATCGTGTTGCCCATGCTGGCTCTCATCCCATATGCAACGCAGAACACCTAAACACAACTGCAAGACAGCGGGGACCTTCTGCTGTTTTGTGAAGGACATTTCATGTTTGTTTTAGTTGCATGCACACTTGGCAGGAGTAAAACCACTACAGTTCGTTTCACAATGCTGGCGTACCAGTGTTGCTAGAACAAACTCTTCCCCTCAACTGTGGTGGTTTTTGAGGCTAACTAAACAAAGCTGGAGAAACTTCGGTAATAAATTATCTGACAATTTCCATGCTTTATGCAACCAGTACGGTGTATGTAGTATTATTGGTGAAGGCCTTGCAAGAACTGCACACGGTTTCAGTTTTAGACTTTCACACGATTGTGATCACGTCCACCAGCCATCGTTCTGGGCGTTCTTAACTCTGATGGAAGAAGACTGAACGCAGAATAAAAAAAAATTTCTCAGGATTTCTACACACTTGCCAGAGAAGCCGTTGGAATGTTGGATACTTCAGACGTATGCTTTTTATGGCGGTACAAAACAGCAAAGCAGTGGAGGACTATCATAGTCACTTGAAAGTCAAAGACTTACTTGGGGTGCTGCCTTGCATTCTGGCCTTCAGAGCTTGCATTTGAATGACTGAATTACTTATGATCCCCGACTCGGAGAGTACACTGCACTTGTTTGCGCTTGTTTCATCATGAACCTTTACCAACACGCCCAACTGGCAGTCATCCTACATACTTATGAGCTCTAAATAAGGCTAGAATAGATTTATTGTCATTGTACCCTACCCACCAGAAGCTTCAGATGGTCTCGTCTAGCCTCTCGATGCCCATGGGGTGTGTGAAAAATGATGCAAACAGACAGTTTTTATTTCACTTGTGTATTTATTTCCTTATTTGTAAATAATAAAATCAGCAATGTTCATTTTAATTAGTCTGGTAGAGTAAGGACATAATAGTAACACACTGTTAATACAAAATATTTGAACTTTCTCTTTGTTTTCTTGCAAATTGTGCTTTCATTCCTTATTGAGCCACCTTTGCTGCTTCTCAGCGCACAAGCTCCGCCATCCATTGCCGCGCACCCCCACAAGGCAGTCCTACATGCCCATGAAGCATAGAAAAATGTGAGCCATGTTAACTAAATACTGTGTGCCCACAGTTGACATGCATCTCCATGTGCAGTACCCTATAGGTGTGCTGCTTGCCGAAAATATATCTAGTAAGCTTAGTGATCAAAATCCGTCATCCACAATGCACTTTTCATAGTGTTGTATGCATTATGTCTTGGGGTCCTCTTTATTTTGCTGCTTGGGTGCTTCTCTGTGTGTTCAATTTCCTGCCTTCTTTTTGACTTGTACTATAGTTCTGATACATCTAGGATTGCTGTTTCCATTTCCTCATATTTCCTTGCAAAGTTTTGAGAAACTATAATAAAAATTGTCTTGAAAGCAGGTCGCAGAACTCAGTACTTAAAAATACTTTGGTATCTTTCCTACTTGCAGGCTGGCCACCAAAACATTGTGAACCTCGGTGCTAAGGGCTTGAATGTCACTGAGTTGTAGTGCCACCAACAGCGAGGAGATTGCGTCATGATGGAAAAAGAGGATGCGCGTGATCACGTGCGATGCAGCATTAATACTAGTGCGAGGGGGACAGAAAATAAAGAAAACATTGGTTGTGTGAAAACATGTCGAGTCTTTTTCTCACATGTGCTACACAAGGTATACTAACGTTCTCCTCATTGTGGACATGTACTGTGATAAGGACAGCAGCTGCCTTTGTGTAGTATTTCTCAATGCTTTGTTGTTGTTACTAACACAAAGCTGTCACATAATTTAACCTTTTACTTCACTAAAATTATAAATGAACTGTAACAATTACAAGAGCAAGCCTGAAAATGTTTATACTTTATGTTAGTTTGCCTGAAAAATGTTAGTTTTTGAAGCATGAAGTTGGGTTTGTTTAATCCCAAACAAGCGAACTCCACTTCTTAAAGGAGTGCCAACCCCTGAAATCCGACTAAGTTGGCATAAAAAGGACTAAAGCATCGCCTTTCAGTGCTTGCAAGGAATGCTGCGTGAATGTCAACCGTTTGACACGCTATGTACACAATTGTGTACACCACTTGATTTTTCTATTTGTATTTGTAAGAGCTAAGAAACATCAAAATGTATTGACTTTCTAATCTCTTCATTTAACTTCGTTTTGCAGCATACAGTTGCATATTTATTTTTATTTCATTTACTCTCAAAACCCTTACGACATTAATAGAGGGGACTGGTTACAAAGTAGACAAGGAAAATGCAGCATGAAACGTTATTAAACAAAGAATAAACTCATCATTATACAATGTTAGCTGTGTAAGGACAACAAACACAATACGTAATTCAGCCTGTAAATAGTACTAGTTAGTCTATTTTGGATAATTACATAATACTGAGTAAAGTTTATAGGAAAACAATTACTAATAGTGATATATCTTCAGGTAGTTGGTTTCAATGTACCAATGTACAAGATGAAAACACTGGGAGTTGCATAATGCCATGCCAACCTTATGACGAGGTCACTGCAATGGGATATGTACTGAGGATTCAGGACTAGTTGGTCATGCAGGGTGGTATGACAGAATAATTCGTGAAATGAAGCTAACCGAGATATTTTCCAAGGGAGTGCAAAAGAGGCAAGGCTTCGGCTGGATTTCATTGAAGTTATACCAGAAATGCAATTACAGTGAGAAGGTTTCAAGCAGATGGAGTTATTCTGTACAAACAAGTGAATCAAGTTGTTGTGGCAAGGGTCTCGCACAGAAGAGGCATATTTAAGTTTGGGACGTAATAATGTTTCATATTGGAGTAGTTTTAGTGTATATCGTGGTTTTGAGAAGTTGCAATGTATGTAGCCTAACTTTTAATTGGCATTATTAGTAACATATTCAGTGTGAGGTGCCTGAGGTAAGTTCAGTGTTATAAGAACACCTAATTATATATATGAGCTTACCCGATTGTGTAAGACATTTACCTAGTAAGTTAGCAAGATGTCTGCATATCTTCTTACGCACATTTGCTTACATTTACGCATGTTTAAATCTATTTGCCATGTGCTGCACCAAGCTGGTACAGTGTTGAGGTAAGTTTGGACAATTGAACTGCCATTACTACTACTTACTATATTTATTTATTACATTTATGGTGCTGGCAACAGTGCTGTCACCAGGGATATTTTAGGGGGAGAGAAAAACACATGGCCAGTACAATACTTACAACAACCTTGAATGGCAGCGAAAAACTTGTGCAAAGACACATGCCAGTCATGAGGCATATGAACATCGATACTTGTATAATGCCTTGCTGAATCGAAACTTCGTATAGAGATTAAATAAGAGGTGTGAGCATAACATTTCACAGCTATGCATTTGGATGTACTCGCACTTGTCGAAATTTATATTTTGGGGCTTCTGGGTTTATAGATGTCCACATCTCTTTGAGAAACATAAACTAGTATGCCAGCAGTCATCAAGCTTCTAATCTTCATAACTGTAAAAATATTAGAAATGTATGCAAACAAATAAGCTATCTTTTATTCTCAATGCCAAAAGACATAATAAACTAAGTGTATTATGCTGTGTCTATAGGTGCTATTATGAATATTTTCATAGCATTAGAAAGACTTAGCATCGATATGTACAGCTTACTGAAATGCGTGGCCTCCACATTTGACCAGCAGCTTCCGTTGGCAAGTATTTTTACATTTTCAAGACCACTTGTGGCAGCCTCAGTTGGTCTACTTTTGTTCAGAATGCTTCTTCAAAATTCAGAAATATATTGCTTTTTTCTTTTTACAACAGCTTATAAATCTTAGAGCCGGTTTACTATTTCCTTTGATTTTAACATTACATTGCAGTGAAATGCCAAGTTCATAGGCTGAAGAGGTGTATAGGCATTTTAGACAACTCGTGCAAGAGCTTTCAGAGCTTCGCAGAAGATAGGCATTGCTGGCATTAACCGATATATTTGCCACCAAGCCTGTGAAGGCTTTGCAAAACAATTTCCAGAATATATTTGCCTTTGCAGCATTTTCTACCTGGCATATACTGTGTTACAAGAGGCAGTTGAACTATTTGCTGCATTGAATTTAATATCTGTTTCTAAAGTGTATACTATTGAATTGTGAAGTCGTATTGCATCTTATAATCCTTGCAGAAATCAGGCAGTCATATGCACGGATGTTTATTTGAACAGGTACATGCGTAAGGACTGGCTCTCACCTATACAAGGTTGGATGATGAGGGGTTCTAAGCAAGCAATGATCCTGTGATACTTCGAATGGCATTTCACCCCAGCAAAGCATTGTTTTTAAATGATGCAAAAATAAAACAAGGTGTAATTGCAAGATCCTGGGTGGCTTTCTGGTCTCATAGTTTCCTAAAAGTAACTCTGGCACTGCAGTCGTTCAGTTGCCATGGGAATGATGGGTACTTCACAAATTTGCCTAGTTTTGGTGTTTGCAGGCTTCTCATGCACTTGTGGCTGTGTTTATAGCTATGCATTGATTTTAAACCTGTGCTAAACTTTGTCTTGTGGCAAAGTGAATTCAGGCCACACGGAGCTAAAAGAACGAACATTACACACATTCGTGTACTACACATCCCTGCCATGCTAGCTCAAGTGCTGTGCGTTGCAGCTGCCACAGACACTAGCATCAATGTTTCCTATGTTTCATTCAGAGCACGGTCTATGCTTTAGAACATCCTCCAGTGTATCTGTATGCATGGTCTGCACTCCTGCTCTTATTTCAATTTCGTGTGACGACTATGTGGCACTTGTGGCCAGGTATGTTTTTTTTTACTTGCCATCAAGTTTGCATGACTGCTTGTTGGACAAGGGCGGGTTGTAGAAAAAAAAAGAGAAAAACATCATGTCGAGGTGCTCGGTCGCATAATATAACGTTGTGCGTGCCCCCACAGCTTCACCGCATTGCACATACATGCTGCACTGAAGCGCCAAGAAAGAAACCACGGGCGCTTTTTTCTGCAAGATGCACCAGAAAAAAATTGTTTTTGTTCGAACCTTACTTGCGCTGATACGCAATATTTAAGCAGCGGCGTCCTTTTACATTAATGATGGCGTATTATCTTGTGCGTGTAATAAACCAAGGAGGCGTTGAATATACGAACGGGTGAGGCCGGAAGCTTTACTTGTTTTAAGCCGCACAATGGCGTTTGGAAGGTCATCGTGTTGCATGGCATGTTTCCTATTCACAATGCGTAGCTTAGAAGTCAGTGCTGAGCATCAGCTAAAGCTAATTAATACTGAAGTGACGACCGCGACGTAGCGGAGTGTGATTTTTTCGAAACCCTCTTTCTGACCAGCGAGGAGGCAAGGCTTGCAACAAGTACGTCATCGCGTCGTTTTGTGTTGATTGCATACGACTTAGTAAACATCCAAACTTACATCGTTGATAACACGCCGGCAAAACTTTGGGCAGAGCGAGGAGTCAAGCGCAGCGGCAATACAAGGTGCGCACACTGCTTGAAACATGAACGATTGCGAGATGTCAGTCGTAGAGGGTTTTCCTTTTTTTTATCACATCGTTCCAGTGCCCACTTGCGTCATGAACGAGTCGGCTTTCGGTTGCGAGAGGCGACAGGTGGGCGCACACGATTTCTTCGCGAGTATCCAACTCAATTCGGCGCAGGTCCAAAAGCCTTGGCAGGGCTTTCCTTTGCGAGCAAGGCTGGTAGGTGTTCTGTGGGCCCCCGCTAATGCAGCAGCCTTCCGGCAACGCTATGCGAAAGTGCGAGGAGCTACAGCGCGATGACACAGTTGAGCCGGCGGAAATGCATAGCCTTGAAGAGCGCTGGGCCGCGGTGCATTGTGGGGGGCTCTATCCGCTCGCCTTTGTAAACTCGCTACCGGGCTTTTCAGACACCAACCACCAAACATCAGCGGCAGCTTCCCAAATGCCAGGGAGCGCTTGTGGTGCGTAATTACAACCCGGCCTTTCAATTGGACATTCCTGATCTCAGTTCTAATGCTCGCGAAATAGTGGCTGTTAAAATTTGCCCTCCTGGCCAAAAACTCTTCGTGACCGTGTCGGCGTATTTTCGCCTAGGAAATATTTCATTTGGATCATACACATGGCTGGAGACGCTTAAGCAAGCATCTAAGAACCTCCCTCTGCTCAATGGAGGTGATTTTAATGCTCATCGCCCTGCCTGGGGTGCCCGAAAGCCGAATAAACGCGGAAAATATCTTTACGACGCTATTGAACTCACTTCTGTGAAAATTTGTAACGCCCCCGACATTCCTACAACAATAGGACCACATAGAGCGCTGAGAGACATGATTCCAGATCTTACTCTCGCCAGCCCCTAATTTTTACGGCACTGGACAGTCTTCAGCCAGTCGTGGGGCAGTGATCATCTCCCGATATTCGTGGCACTTCATCGAAAATGCCTCCGGATCAAAACAACAGCAACGATGATTAATTTGAATACATTTCGTAGTAATGTTACTGGATCATTTTCGACAATTAGGGGCCTTCTGGACATTGCTTAACAGGCACGTGAGTTGGCACGCAAAACAGGGCCATGCAAAGACCATACTCAACCGCTGGATAACCATTTAGGCAATTTATGGAAAACAGCAGACTATTTAGTCAGAAGATGCCGCTCGCACGGCAAACGACACTCTGACCTCATGAAAATTAAGCGCCAAGTTAAGCTTATCAATGAATATCAGCTCCAACTTCAAAGTGGAGCCTGGCAATCCACTTGCAAACGCCTCGGCCGTGTGCCTGGCCTCCAAGGTCTATGGCGCATTTTTCGTAGCCTCGGCGGAAAGAAAAGGGCAACCCTCCTCTGGCCGAGCTGTTCGTCAAAGCAGATCCGTCAATTGTGGGCGTAGTTATTACCACTTTCTTTCCTCATGCTTCACTTACTCCGCCTACATCTCCGAAAGCGTGCACCATAACGCAACCTGATCCGAATCTCTATCGCCCATTTAGCATGGGAGAAACGCTAGCAGCCATCAAACACGGGCGTCCTCGATCGGCGCCTGGCCACGACAAAATCTCGTGGCAAGAACTCCGCAACCTCGGAGATGAACCCCGGGACGCACTTTTGGCGGTAATCAATGACCTCTGGGCCTCAGGAAATGTTCCGGAGACACTTAAGATGTCACTCATTAATCCTATTCCGAAACATGGAAAAGATAAGATCCTCTACAAGAACCTCTGGCCAATATCGTTAACGTCTACTTTATGTAAGCTCATTGAACGCATGATTCACGCACGCATGTCCCATTACCTCGAGATAACCTGGCCGGGACACCATCCAGCCCAGGTGGGTTTTCGCCCTAACCTCGGCCCCCATGAATGCCTTTGGCTGCTATGGCGCGTTGTCAATCGCACCCCAAAAAATATATTACCTGACTACTTGCTGGCCATCAACTTGCAGAAAGCGCTCGTTTATGTTCACCATAACACCATTCTTGAAGAACTATCTAAGCGCTACCCAAGTCAGCGTGCGCAGACATGAATTCAAAATTTCCTTGCAGCTCGGCCCATTCGCTTAAGCGGCGCATCACCTGCATGGAGCCCGAAAACTTACTACTTGGACAGAGGTGTTCCACAGGGATCTATTTCAGGACCAACGCTGTTTAATCTGGCCATGAGCAGGGTAGCAGAAAACCTTGAACGGGACACCACGGCTAGATTTGCCATCTACGCCGATGATATTATTATATGGACAAAGGTACTGGGTTATTCTGGCAAAGAATCAATGCAGACCGAGCTGCAGGCAGCCCTCCTTAGTTTAGAGTCCACTCTTAAGGAAGTAAGCCTGCAGCTGGCTCCACATAAGACAGAACTTATAAGCATAGACGGGAAGAATCGCACCAACCCGAAAATGTACCCACAAAAGTGGGTACGTGGACTGCGGCAGGCGTGGCCAGTCACGTTACATATGATACGTCGTCTGTCCCACAAATACGGAGGTGCATGACAACAAGCCTGTCGCACTCTCGCAAGAGCTGTGGCCGTTGGAAAGATTTTGTACGGCGCACCTATATACACGTTCTCTCCAACGTATATCCAAAATTTGAAATGCCTTCCTCGGGCTACTCTCCATACCATCACAGGGCTCCCTAAACACACTAAAATATCCGCTCTTGAAAGCGCAGGGGGCTTGCCCCCTCTGCAAGACGTCATCCGTGAAGCCAACACTCGACACCACATCCGCCTGGAAAACACGCCGCAAGGTCGTCGCCTTCTGGCCTGGGATTGTCAGCGGCATGATGATGCACCTCTCCTTAATCAGCACTTACCCCCCATGAGAAACTCAAATAGCCTCTCGACTGTTCCGTCGCCCCATATCTCGTCACAATAATACTGCCCAACTGTTTCTTGCCACGTGACAACTCAGGGAAGCGAGCTTAGACACCATCGAAATATACACAGACGCTGCCCTTTCCGATGGCGAAGCTTGTATGGCATGGATCTGCGCGCAGGCCACCGAGTACACTGGGGCCTACAGGTGCCATCTACTGAACGGTACCCCTATGCATGCCGAACTACTTGCCATATGGGGAGCGACTGCAAACCTCCCATACACTATACAGAACCCCCTTCGTGTCTTTACCGGCTCGAACGCTGCCTACTCGTAAATATTTCGCCTCAATTGCTCCCTTGGTCAAATTGCTCTCTTGGTAGCCACAATGCACTACGTACGCATGTCCTTGCGTAATGCTAGTAAAAAAAGGCATTGCGCAGGTTACCCCACCAGTCCTATTTTCCAGCAAATGTCCGCTTTCCCACTCACAAGAAGTCTTTATTAAAAAGGTCTATGTAAATTCTGCATACACACCATATTGTCTAGCGAAATGGCGACAACCAGACATTCCGACAGTGACGTGCAACCACTGCGAGCTGCGCTGCCGAGCAGACCTTTACCACTTACTGTGGCAGTGTTCCGCATTTGAAAAAGGGCGAATGGCCATACAAGCTTTGCAAACCACAAATTATCGTGAAGCGCTCCTTACGGACCCGGATACGCAGTTATTATTTTTCCTATATGGAAGTCAAAGCAGCCTTGTCAGAGGGTTTTAGGGGGTCCAAAAACCACAGTACTGACCCTATACCGCCTCAGTACCAGTGATGGTGAATACAATAGGTGTAAAACCCGTGACACTGTGAACTAGTAGTGTAGTTAGAAAGTCTTGCTTATCCCCACAGAGGTCCTGTGCGTCCCTCATTTTCTTTTTTCAATAAAGGACTTTCCATCCAAGTTCATCCTTGCGGTTGTAAATAATAGCAAAAACATAGCACTTCTGCCATTATCGCAGTGGCAATTGCTACAAGCAGCAATTGTTTGTGTTTGTCAAATGTGCAAATTTTAGTAGCAGGTGCAGATCCCGTCCATCTCGAGTACAGTGGCTAGAATAGGAAAGTGTGATGAGCGGCAAGCGGCGCCTACGAAGCGCGCGGAAGCCTCTGAGGAGAAGCCACGTGGGGGCGCACGCAATTGTTCAAACGTTGCTTGCACGTTTTCGACAGTTTCATCGGGCGCGTTCGTCCTCGCTTTTTTTTTCTTTTTTTATTGCAGTGACCCTCTCACACCTACGCTTTTGTATGCACTCTGATGGCGCGAAAACAAAATCATTGCTTCATCCTGGGGTGCACTACAGGCTACAAGTAAGGTTGTTCTGCGTTTCAAAGGACGAAGCTCTGCGCGGTGGCGGAGAGCGCTCCCGCGCGTTGACTAGCTGCTTCAAGAAAACTCGGCTGTGTGCGAGCTGCAGTTCAACGAGAGGTACATCACCCGGCCTTTCGAGCTCACTTTGGATGGTGAAATTGTCCGCATTGAAAGGAGTAGGCCCATAGGCGTGCTTGCTGTTCGAAAAGCAGGGGGGGGGGGGGGCGAAGGTTCATTGCAGGGTGCCTTCTCTCTATTATTTCAGTGCATGAGGCAGATGGCAGATTCAGCCCCCACCGTTTAGATGACTAAAAGAGTGTCCTGCAGCCTAGTCTATGGCCCGTATTCACAAACCCTTCTTCACCTAGGGCTCCCCTCGACTGGACGAAGTCAAGGCGGAGCGTGCTCCTCCACACAAGGAGCTGCTGCATTTCATGAACGCTCCTCCACACTTCCTTCGCCAAGGGAGGCCTCCGAAAATGCTCCCTCCACTTGAGTGAACGGCATGGGCCGAGAAAAGCGCCTGATAACGAGAGTATTCGCAATTGCGGTTAAAAAAATGTGTATCTTTGTATAATAAACGAACGCTTTTCTTACGCATTCTTTTTTATAAATTGACATTACAGCAAAATACATGCATTTATATTGGTAGCATGGTTTCCGTAAGCCTTGAGCCGGTAGAGTTAGCGAAACCCGCGCTTCAAATCTGGTAACAGTTGCGCCCAGGCAGCAGCTGATGGCGTTTCGTCTGCTGGTGAACGTTTCTACGTACTTAGTTTATTTCGTCTCGTGTGCGTCTATTGATTGCAGTTTATATTGTAACGGTAGGATGAGAACGACGAAGAAGACAAAGAGGAGGACGATGTTGTCAGATCTGTGAGCCAACTGGGCGCCATCTTGTCCACCACCGAGTTTATTCCTCGTTTTATAAAGTAAAGTTATTTCCCCGTAACATCATTGGTGGAAGGTGCCGGGGACTCACTTCACGCAAAACGGAGCTTCGTAGCGGGCGCCTAGTGGTCTCCCCCATGGCGACTGAAGTCAACAATGCCGACCCTTCCCCGACTACCGTGCCTTCTCCAACTGCGTCCGTGCTTTCTCCAACTGGACCGTCAACCCTCATCTTGGAGCCCCCGAGAGATCCAGGTACCTTTTCTGGCACTGATGGCATTGACGTAGAAGCCTGGCTGAAGTCATACGAACGAGTGGGTGTACGTATGCGATGGGATCCAACGCTCATGCTGGCCAACGTGATTTTTTATCTCAGAGGTACCGCAAAGGTCTGGTACGAGACGCACGAGGAAGAACTGACTAGCTGGGAGTTATGCAAGCAAAAGCTCCGGGAGCTATTTGGCAGGCCTGTGGGAAGTCAACGCGCCGCCCAAAACGAGCTCGCACGTCGAGTTCAGACGTGCACCGAATCATACCTCACGTACATTCAGGACGTGCTCGCTTTGTGCCGCAAGGTAGACTCGCAGATGTCCGAAGCCGATAAGGTTGGCCATATTATTAAGGGCATAGCAGATGACGCCTTTCACCTTCTTGTGTTCAAGAATTCATCTACGGTCCACGACATTATTTCTGAATGCCGGCGCTTTGAAGAAGCGAAGAGCCGCCGTGTTCTCCACCAGTTTGCCCGGCTTCCAAACACGGCTGCAACATCCACATGCGAAGACCCTCGCCTGCCTTCTACGGAAAGTCCCGGTGACGTTGTCCGTATTGTCCGTCGGGAAATAGAAGCCGCAGCTCCACTCGTGTCAGCCTCCCCCAACTCCGAAAGCTATCACGCCACCGTCTCTCTCATACAGACCGTCGTGAGGCAAGAACTGGCCAACGCCGGCTTAAACGTCTGCTCCATTCATCGTCCAGACTACGCCCCACCAAATCCACCCGTGACTGTTCCGCCCAACCGACGTTTTTCTGCCAGCCCACATTATCGCGACCCGGCGGTATGGCGCACCCCAGACGACCGGCCGATATGCTTCAATTGCGGTCGTATAGGCCACATTTCGCGTCACTGCCGTGCTTGGTCCAGCTCTGCTCCGTGGCCTCACCCTCCGCCCCATCGCCCACCTGCCTGGAATTCACGCTCATCACCGAAAACAGAGCCGCTAACGCCTGAGAATTCCTCGCGCCCCCGATCCAGCCGCTCCCCTTCGCCGCAACGCCGTTTCTCCCGCTCGCCCCCATCTCGCCGTTCGCCGTCCCCAAGCTCGTTCCGGCGTTCACCTCCGGAAAACTGACGGGAGCAGCTCTTGGAGGTGATGCTGCAATACCGACCCGATGCCAAAATCCTCTACTGACCTTGCCCGCACATCAGAACCTTATCAATGTTGACGTCGACGGTGTACCTACTACAGCCCTCATTGACACTGGCGCACACGTGTCCATCATGAACGCTGACCTTAGAGCACGGCTGAAGAAAGTCCTTACTCCTGGCCCAACTCCTGTGGTCCGAACGGCCGATGGTGGAAAAGTCGCCGTAATTGGTGTGTGCTCAGCTCGCGTCAGCGTCGCCGGACACCACACATCAGTTCTATTTTATGTTTTAGAACACTGCCCTAATGACATAATTTTGGGCCAAGACTTTTTGTCTGAACATTCGGCCTTGATAGACTGCTCTGCCGGTATAGTGCAACTCGCTCTACCTAATGTTGTTGATCCTCCAAGTTGCCCTCCAAGTCGGCTTTGTTCTACAGAACACCTGCGTCTCCCTCAACGAACAGTAGCTTACATAGGCGTCTCCCCTGTTCCACCTGTCCCAGACGGTGTTTATATTGTGTCCCCCAATGTTGACGTCCTGCTTTCGCACAACGTTGCGTTTCCTCACACCGTCGTCACTATTACGGCCAATGCATCCTGCCTACCCCTAGTGAATTTTTCACTATGTACACAAGTCCTCCCTCGTGGTATATCTCTAGCCGAGATCGTGCCGGCGGCAGAGTGCCATATTTGCACTCTAAGTTATGACAGCATCCCGAGTGCCGAAAAAACTTCGTCTACTCCTCCATCAGACCAAAGTGTGTTAACCAAGATGATTGCCCCCGACTTGCCGAAAGAACAAGCTAACGACCTGCGTTCCCTGCTTGCATCTTTTTGGGACATCTTCGACCTTGGCGACCGCCCACTCGGCCAGACGTCCGTTGTTAAGCACCGGATTGATACAGGCGATACGAGTCCCATCCATCGGAGACCCTACCGTGTTTCCCATGCAGAGCGGCGCATCATCCAACAGGAGGTCGACAAAATGCTTTCTCGGAATATCATCGAGCCTTCATGCAGTCCCTGGGCGTCCCCTGTTGTACTTGTAAAGAAGAAGGACAACAGCTGGAGATTTTGCGTCGATTATCGCCATTTAAACAAAATAACGAAGAAGGACGTCTACCCTTTACCACGCATAGACGATGCCCTGGATTGCCTTCACGGCGCAAAATATTTTTCCTCCATTGACCTTCGCTCTGGGTACTGGCAGATTGCCGTTGATGACATGGACCGTGAGAAGACGGCGTTTATCACTCCCGACGGCCTTTACGAGTTTAAAGTGATGCCATTCGGTTTATGCAATGCGCCCGCCACATTCGAACGTATGATGGACGCTCTGTTGCACGGCTTCAAGTGGTCCATCTGCCTGTGCTACCTGGACGACGTTATCGTTTTTTTCGCCTTCTTTTGCAACGCACCTTGAAAGGCTATCGAAAATCTTATCTGTCTTTCGTAAGGCGGGCCTGCAACTCAATTCGGCAAAGTGCCACTTCGGCCGTCGTGAAATTTCTGTCCTCGGACATCTCGTTGATTCTGTAGGGGTTCGCCCTGATCAAGATAAAATACGCGCAGTAAGAGATTTCCCTGTACCAACCTGTACCAAAGACGTTCGCAGTTTCGTTGGCCTCTGTTCTTACTTCCGCCGCTTTGTTAAAAACTTCGCCGACGTAGCACGCCCTCTCACTCAACTTCTCAAAAAAGACGCTGGCTTCATCTGGGGCCCTGAGCAAGCAGATGCGTTTCAAAATCTAGTGTGTCTGCTTACGTCTCCGCCTATCCTCGCCCACTTTGATATCTCATCTCCAACAGAAGTTCGTACAGACGCAAGTGGCTATGGCATCGGTGCAGTCCTCGCCCAGAAACAACAAGGACGAGACCGTGTTGTTGCTTATGCCAGCCGCCTTCTTTCGCCTGCTGAAAGAAAATATTCAATAACTGAACGGGAATGTTTGGCACTTGTTTGGGCAGTCGGTAAATTTCGTCCCTATTTGTACGGCCGGCCATTCACAGTAATCACAGATCACCACGCCTTGTGCTGGCTTTCGTCCCTTAAAGACCCTTCAGGCCGTCTTGGCCGTTGGGCGCTGCGCCTTCAAGAATTTGATTACTCAGTCCTGTATAAAACCGGCCGCCTGCATCAAGATGCGGACTGCTTGTCCCGGTATCCTGTCGACCCTCCAGACGGCGACTCCTCTAAAACCACCCTTCCTGTCGACGTTTTCTCTCTATCCGCGTTTCATGACATTGGAATCGAGCAGCGACGAGATACTTTCTTGGACGGTATTATCCGAAGGCTCACATCGGTGAGGCCCGACCCTTCCCTTCGAATGTTTGAAATACATGATGGTGTATTGTACCGTTGCAATATGCGTCCTGACGGCCCCGAAAGACTACTCGTCGTTCCCATTCAATTGCGTCACACTGTTCTCGCCCAGCTTCATGATGCACCTACAGCGGGTCACCTCGGCGTGTCACGGACCTACGACAGAGTTCGCCGGCGCTTCTTCTGGCCTGGCATGTACCGCGACGTCTGCCGTTATATTGCAGCCTGCGACCCTTGTCAACGACGGAAAAAACCAAATGTCCCTCCGGCCGGACGTCTTCAGCCACTGCACATCCCACGAGACCCATTCTACCGTGTTGGCGTGGACCTGCTTGGCCCTTTTCCTACGTCAGCTGCGGGTAATCGGTGGATTGCAGTAGCAACCGATTATGCTACCCGATACGCGATCACACGGGCCCTTCCAACCAGCTGTGCAACTGACGTGGCCGATTTCCTTTTGGAGGACGTCATCTTACATCATGGCGCCCCTCGACAACTCCTTACCGACCGAGGCAGCTACTTCCTTTCCAAAGTGGTTGATGACCTCCTCCGCTCCTGCGCCACTAAACACAAGCTCTCGACTGCTTACCATCCACAAACAAATGGTCTAACGGAGCGCCTCAATCGCACTCTCACCGACATGCTCTCCATGTATGTCTCCACCGATCACCGCGACTGGGACACTACGTTACCGTTTGTAACATTCGCGTACAATTCTTCCAGACACGACACCGCTGGGTTCTCTCCTTTTTTTCTGTTGTTCGGCCGTGACCCTGCGCTACCTTTCGACACCCTCCTGCCGGCCGGACTAAATGACAAGTCTCAGTACGCTCGTGATGCAATAATGAAGGCCCAAGCGGCACGCCAAGTTGCTCGACGACGCTTACTGGACTCCCAGGACAATCAGAAGAGCGTATACGACGCCCGCCATCGTGACGTCCACTTCACACCCGGAGATCTCGTTCTGTTATGGTTCCCCTCACGCCGCGTTGGACTTTCGGAGAAGTTACTCCCACGCTATTCAGGTCCCTACCGTATCTTACGCCAAGTAACTGACGTCACATACGAAATCACCCCTACGGACCCCGCCATCATTCACCCTCACACTGACGTAGTGCATCTTACGCGACTCAAACCGTATTACTCCAGTGCCTCCTGATTCGCACCGGGTCGGTGCTCCAGCCGCCGGGGAAATCATGTAACGGTAGGATGAGAACGACGAAGAAGACAAAGAGGAGGACGATGTTGTCAGATCTGTGAGCCAACTGGGCGCCATCTTGTCCACCACCGAGTTTATTCCTCGTTTTATAAAGTAAAGTTATTTCCCCGTAACATCATTTACGGTAATGTCTGAGTGGGTATTTGAGACCCTGCTTTCGCCGGAGTGACTAACGAACTACGTGAGTGATGGCAGGAAGCAGAACATATGGTTTGTTGCTTTGTTTACTTTCGCTTTTCTGAGAGCCTTCTGATCACTAGTGTAGCCACCAAACGTGTAACGTGGTGGAGTGAGTAATTTCTACTTCATATCACATTACATTTGTGTGCTTTTAGAATTCACCTCCGACAAAGATTAATTGTTCGTGAATTCGTTTTCACTGAGGGAGTACGTGAAGAGTTCCTGATTTCAGGGGACTGTACTCTGTTCATTTTTCTCATTTACTCCGAATTTCAACGTGGCACGTTCGAAGTTCTTATGCATGTAATGGAAATTTTGCAAGACAATGTTCGCTACTTCTATTCAAGGTTACACCAGTATAGCGTTGATTTGATTAATATGTGGGATTTGAAGTCCCATAACCACCATTTGATTATGCGAGGCCAGGATTCTGGCCCACGAGGGGCTAGTTCGTTAAACGTCCACCACGTGCCGCATGAAGTTGAACCCTCCCCTCGTTCCCTCTTTTCTACTCCCACCACGGCGCTGACGAGTTCCCTACGGAAGTGGCCTCGCTCTTCAACCTGTTCTCGCCCGCCCCTCAATGCGGGAACCAAAGAATAGCGACCCGCTGTCAGTGCATTCTTACTCACGCCGTTTAAGAGCCGGCCTGTGTAGAGTACGCGAACAGGTTCCGGACCAGCCATGAACAATTTTTCAGACTGAGGACTTCTTTTTTTTTCTTGCCTTGGTTGAATTCGAGTCCTCACAGTTTTGATATAGTCATAGATAATTTATATACGAAGAAGCTAGGACCAACTGAATTACATTCTTTAGTTTTTTCTCGTCGTAGGTAATCTATTGTAATCATAATATCAGGTTCAATACTTAATTTGTGGCTAAGCCATATTACTTTCCGATCCAAACTCTCTGTAGGGCAGAACAAAGTTTTTAATCTTGTTTTTTTAGCTACTAGGCTATTGAAAAGCACGCAAAAAATTAAGAAAGATGTTAGTAGAACGATTTTCACAGGAGAAGCAGGTCCAGTATATTGGACACTGGAATTAATTTGTTGAACAAATAGGTACACATATTCTGCTATTCTCTTAGATAGAGCGCTGCTTTTGGCCCTGTTAGGTTATTAGTTTTATATAACATAAGCGGGGTTTGTTTTGTCCCGAGAAAAAGTTGATCCTCTTCGCTGATCCTCTTCATGCTTCATGCTGTTGATATATTCCCAGCATGCCCCAGTTTTATTTTTATGACTGGGCTTGAAGAGTGTCACGTCAAGCCACCTCTTGTTTTCTTTTTTCCTTCTAAATTGAGCACGATGTGCACCAATTGCATCTTCGTGTGAGTGTACTGGACATAGGTAATTTTCGCATTGACAGCAAAGTTTTTATTAGAAAAACTACATTTTTGCAACAACGTATCGAAAAAACATGACAGAACTCATACAATTTAAATGATTTCAATGGTGCAAAGATATGTCCTGAAATACTTTTGTATACTTGAACACATCATGCGCACGCAGGTTTGCGTAGATTACGCAATTACTTCTAGTGCCCGATAAATAGGTGGAGCTGAAGGGTGAACTACACCTAAAAACATCTTACTCGACTCTTACAGAAGCTACCAAAGTGGTTTTAGTTCTGACTGTAGCTCTGCTTACTTTTATTCATCACTTTTACCGTCATGTTTTTGTCAGCGACTAAGTATATGTACCACCCTGCTGAAATCCCCAAATGGTGATCAGTAACTGCAAATAATAGTAATATTAAATAATGTGTTCAATACATTAGTCAAGGGGCAGGAAAAGAATGTGCTTGTTAACTACATAGTAAACGCTCCGAGATTGTACTGTTCGGTTATCCTTTGCGGAAGCTCTTTCACTTTCTTATTCCTTCGTAGAGCTTATTCTTTGCGTCGATGTGCGTAAGGAGCTAAGTATAGTGCCATTGAGAAAATAGCACCAGATGCTCGGGACCGACAGCACAGTGTAAGCTGAAGGAGCGGCTTTTGTAGAACTTTTTGTAATTTAGTGTTAACCTCTCATTTGCTGGCATCTCATTGCATGTGTCTGATTTTATAAGGTACTCAGCATAGTTCCGTAAACTGTACTTCAAACAATGCCTGCTTCAAGGGACAGCGTGTGCCTGATTGTTTTTCCACTACTACCTGACAATTTTTAATTTAACGAGATTCGCAACTTCAGATTATGCAGCATCGTGTGTTTAACAAAAGATTTGCTACACCTAGAACTATTGTGTCTTTATGTTTTTGGCTCATTTCAATCGCCTTGATATATTACAAATAGTAATAGATAAATTATTTATGTAACACTTCATCTGGCTAGATTTCATTGCGACATGTGAAAGGAAATTTCATAGCGTTATTGCGCACATTACAACTGCTTTATGCAACAGATAGTCGAATGTGCAACGATCTCCGCATTATTGATAAATGTGTTGAAGGCCTGTGCACCAATAAAAGAGCTATCGAATGGGGTCCTTGGCGTACGATGTAAGGGCTAGCATGCTTAACTTATAAGCAATTTTAAACCCACACTGTTATTTAGGTGTACATCTCAAGTATGTAGTGCTTCCTCTCGCCCCCGGATGTTGTCGGAATTCAGAGCTTGATTTTGCGATAGAAGAGTGAATGCACCATAATTATTGCCTATATTAGATTGGTAAATATTGATGATAATCCACCTTTTCACTCAATGGTCTCGCTGATGTATTTGTAAACATGGCAACGGCAGGAACACTAATCATGCTGCAGCCAAGAAAAAAAAGTGATGCAGAACATTTTTTATTTGTGTATAAAAACAGGTATTTATTGATAATATTTCATTAGTTGTTAACGTGAGGTCATTACTGGCAGAAATATGCTTTGATTTTCCTTCCAGGAAGAAAGAAAACTGATGTTCACGTTTGGTGCCATCGTATACAGTGTTACAGCTTCGATCCTTTCACAGTTTAGACAAGAGCGTAGGATGAAAATTTAGGTGAATTACATGCTTGATACATGTAGTATTTTATTTTCAACGGCAGAGTGTTTAAACATCATTTCCAGCCTGGCCCGACGGCCTCTCCGAACTTGGAACACATGTGTCAGCTAAGCGTAAACAAAGCATATATATATATATATATATATATATATATCTATATAATATATATATATATATATATATATATATATATATATATATATATAGGCAGGCATGGTGGTTGAGTGGCCGTAGCGTTGCATATAGTCTAGTAGATCCTCCGTGAGCGGTCACAACGTGGTTTATTTCGACGTTTCGGCCTAGAGTCTGGCCTTCATCAGGAATAAAGATACAGTTTGTCTGTGCTCAGCTTTATACAATCTCAAATCAGAGGGCAAGGAAGAGGGAAAAAAGGAAAGAAAAAAAAGAAAAGGAAAGAAAAAAAAGAAAAATATTACACGGTGGACGCCCCTCGGGTGCCCCCCTTCCACTTTTCCCTCCACTTCCCCCCATCCGCCAGTGCCAGGAGGGGCCGTCTGATCGGGAGGAATGCGCTAGTGAACGGAAACATACACAGACCCCTGACATAAGAAATGTGAAGGAGAGAGGGGGGAGAGAGATGGGGGGAAGTGGAGGGAAAAGTGGAAGGGGGGCACCCGAGGGGCGTCCACCGTGTAATATTTTTCTTTTTTTTCTTTCCTTTTCTTTTCTTTTTTTTCTTTCCTTTTTTCCCTCTTCCTTGCCCTCTGATTTGAGATTGTATAAAGCTGAGCACAGACAAACTGTATCTTTATTCCTGATGAAGGCCAGACTCTAGGCCGAAACGTCGAAATAAACCACGTTGTGACCGCTCACGGAGGATCTACTAGACTATATATATATATATATATATATATATATATATATATATATATATATATATATATATATATATATATATATATATATATATATAACGAGCCGATAGACTGATGAAGCAAGAAGGGAGAAAGAAAACTGAGGAAGAGGTAAAGTAAATGAAAGGAATTGGGGTAGGCCACCAGCATCGTTGCTTCCACAGTCTTCCACAGTCTTCTCGTGTGCGCCAGTAAAATCTGCTTTTTTTTTCTTAAGCTCAGCAATAACGATCGTTTATATATTAATGCTATACAATTCGCATTTCTTCGCACAGTGCTAAAGCGCCCTAAGTGGTCTAGTTTGTAAATGTCACAAAGGGAAGCGACAATAAAATGCATCATGAAACTAGAATTGCATTCTGTTGATAAGCCTGCCTTTTTTTTTAACTGTTCACGGTACAGGTAGGTGAACACACTAAATGCTCATATTAAAATATTGATCACAGATGGTAGGGTTACATTCTTGGTGCTGAAGTGTACGTGACGAACTACTGGAGGAACAGCTGAGTTTTAGTGCCGGAAAGCGACACAGTAACACAATATTTACCTACGGCCTTTGTTTTTTCAATTATGGTATACAACAACATAAATCACTCCAAACATTTTTTTTTTCAGTTAGCTTGCCTTTATTAATACATCTCGGCAACCTGGTTTTACATTTATCCACGAAAAAGTTCACTCTTTACACTTTTGTGACGCCCCCTCGAGAGGTACAAACTGACAAAAATATTACCCAGCGTTGTGCATTTAGATAGCTCTTGTTTTCTTTCCGTTTTTTGCCTGCGTTTTTGTTATTTAAGCAGGCGTCACCATGGGTAGAAAACGATCACTGTACCGTGTAGAGGGACCCGTGAAAGACACACTACGCGACAACCTTCCCTCGCTGGTCACCCCACTGGCAGAAAAATAGTTGAAGCCAGCCAAGCGCATTGTCATCCCATATGTGCCGGGCGCCAGTGAAGAGCTCTCCGCGATTCTTGGAAAATCTGGGGTCGAGGTGGTTCGCAAGCCTGCTTCGACGCTCACCCGCTTGCTACCACGGCCGAAGGAAGAAGCAACACCAGCGAGTATCCTGCAAGTTGCCGTGTTCAGAGTGTCCAGCCAGCTACGTGGGCAAAAGCGTATGTTTGCATTCAGAAAGCCCGTGGAGCGGCCGAAAGGCTTGGACTGGCGTTCCTGACGAGGAAGTCAGCCGCTGAGCGCTAACGTGCGCCTTGCCGGGCAGCAATAAACTTCCGCTCCCACTCGTTAAGGTTACGCCAACTTAAGCACGACGTCAGGAAGGCAGAAGTGCAACGCGGCGCTTTTGCAGAGAGCTTGAGCAGCCCGACGATATGATCGATTTCTACAGCTTTTCTGTTATAGAAACAGAGAGGAATTTCGGAAGGAGGTCCTTGCGCGAGTCCTGGCACATTTACAACACGCCAACAAACTTGAACCGCTATCTAGGAACAATCTCTTCTGTATACGTTCACGGCTTCGGAAACGTGTTGGAAATGGAGAAAACACAGTTTTGGCAAAACAAGACACGGATATGTTTTGTGACAAACACAGACAGATCCTGAGGAAGTACCAAGTCCTTCCTCACACCCCCGGACCTCTACGAACTTCCCAACTTCTTAAATCTTCCACCGAGTCCGACAGATTTCTGACAAAATGCTTACAATTAAGCTTATAGAATTCACACTCTACAAATTAACGACCTCCAAAAAAAGCAAAAATAAACAAAAAATGTAGTGTGTAGTGCTGGCTGCTGAAATGTTGCTGTTGATTTAGAAATATTTACTTAAACGTCGTATATATATATATATATATATATATATATATATATATATATATATATATATATGTGTGTGTGTGTGTGTGTGTGTGTGTGTGTGTGTGTGTGTGTGTGTGTGTGTGTGTGTGTGTGTGTGTGTCTCAATATCTGCATGTGTTTTGCTTTGCTAATAAGCACCTGAAGTAGCAGATTTATACTTTGTGTAATTGAGTTGCTGCTTTAGTCTGCGTTCGTGCCATCGTCATTCATGGAGCGTGCTTGTCTTGGAAGTTGATACCACGAAGAAATAAGTGAACGAATTCAAGCATACCCGCCTGGGTTTTTGTAAATTGGCTAACTTTGGCAACGTTGGTCGATCTGAAAGCGCGGAGATACTTTTGTAGCACCCGAAAAGCTAAAGCATTACGAAAAAATCTGGTGGGGGTCAGAACCCCCTCATTCACATATAGTTACCATCCTGAACGTCATCGAAGTGCACGTTGAAGGCCTTGAGGCATCTACTAGAGCTCTGTGTGCTTAGTAAAACTCTTGGCACACACAGAATATCCTAAATATGAAGGTGTTATCGCTCAGCGTGGGAACTATGTAAACTTCTTTTACGACATTGTCCAAGTCCCGTCCCTCTGAGGCTGTGCTTCTGAATCATGGTGCAGTGTATAATACTGAGCAAACACTTGTACTCGAGCAAATATAGGAATAGACGGCAGTGATGTCGTCAATCGTATGTTTTCATGAGCCTTTCTGTCGTCGGAGTTTTATAGCTGCCACCACAAACCGAATCACAGTAACCAAACTTGTAGTCAATTTGTAATAATCCAATTGTTACTCAATTCGTAGTCAATTTGTAGAATTGAGTCATGTAAAATACTCCGAAAATATTGAGCCTGTATTAAATTCCGAGAAAAGTGAAATATTCCTGTCATTAATTTGTAATGTGTCTACAAATATAAACATGCTTGGATACTTATTGTGTGCTTTTCATGAATCAATAAGAAACAAGTTTTCTTTAATAACACAAACACCTCAATATAATGTGTGAAACGCATGTTCATGTCCCGATTAAAATGTAAAAAAATATGCTGTGCAAATCTGCAAACTTTACCTTACAAACGAATGCAGATGTCAAGATCATAACAATACAAGGTACGTATATGCATGCACAATATAATGTTATATTCACTGTGGAGATCATCAAAACAAAGAACGAAAAATGAAATAATTACATTGAAAGTACTGTTGTTTTTTGTCCTTATCAAGCCTCAACACTTTTCTTGGTGTGAAACAGATCCTATCACCGTTTCGGGACAATAAATTAATAAAGCTACATCTTTCAGTTCTCTCAAGCATAGAACCATGGTAGTGCTATGAACACCTCATTACTATCAAAACTAACTACAGCTGCGAAAATTGTACGGACGCCTGGCCTAGGCAGGAGTGCGTGGATGCATGTGTTTATGTACGCGCACACATACAAACTACACGTATGAACATAAAGAGTATGGTTAAACACCTGCACCCCCTTCCCTCTAGTAAAAAAGTTTCGTACATTGTGCTGCCCCAGACAAATTGAAAAAATCAACATATAAAGAAACACGAATATTTGCATATAAGCAGACGCTTACAGCCATGACGTAAGTACGAATAAGATAAAAGAAAGTGTCATCAGCAATACTCATATTCGTAGTAGCCTATGCTACGTAAAAGTTTATTACGTGCTTTTAAACGACCCCATAACCACAGTATTCCTCAAGAAAAGCAAGAAAATCATGATCGTTAATGCTCTCAGTAAAGAGTTAGAATCTCTTGTATAGGATTCGCGGCACTTTCATAATATTAAAGAAGTAGAACTAAAACAAAATAATAAGGCTTAACGTATAATATCTTTGTTATTTGAGTTCTGCGGACAATATCGCGCTTCTTAGTAATGCCGGCGATGATTCACGAAAAAAAATAATTTGGAGATGTAAAAGAAATACACGTTAAAGTATGAGGGGCCCGAAAGAAAACAAACTAAAGAGGGGCCTGAAGAAAACAAAGATAATGTTAGGCGGTCCGGTGAAAACGCGGAATTAGGGGACTAACAATAAAGCCACCCCTCCCTCTATGCTTCTCTCATTGACGAAAAAATAAGGTTAGGTTGATTCGCAATTATCGTTAGTCATTTGTAACACATGCACGGCAATCACAATGCCGAAAAGCTTCAAGCAGAAATTCAAAATATTTCAGTAATAACTTGCGGGCCTAAAACACGAATAAACTACTGCACGCGACCTGAAAAGCATCACGAGACTTGAGTGGTACCACAAGATCCAATAAACTTTAGATATAGAGAGGGTGGACACGCCCACACGCACGCATTGCTCATCTCACAATATTAAGTGCGATGCATTGCAGTAGTTGTCCCAGCAAGATGTGTTACCATCAGCTTTAGGACTGACCACTCCACGGCATCTACAACAGCGGAACTAGCTGCTTTGCGTGCTGCACTTTGTGTGGTCAATCAGGAACCACCGCAACAATGGTCGATTTTCAGCTACTCAAGGGCTGCCCTACAATCTGTGCTCTCAGCAATACGTTGCGGTCCGTACAAACAGCTTGTTTTCAAAATTCGATGCCTCCTCCACACTTCACAAGAGAAAGGGGATCATGTGACGTTTCAGCTGCCAAGTCACTGCGGCATCATAGAGAACGAACATGCCGATACTGCAGCGCGGACAGCCCTTGAAGGAACACGAGAAGAAGCCATACCCCTTTCGCGGAGCGATGCTGCCAGTAATCTTCGACGACTTGCGCGTGAAATCACGTTTTCACTATGGTGCCCACCAAGCATCAATACGAATCGTCAACACCACCTGTCCTCTTTGATGACTCTCCGCATGCCCACTGGACTCGACCGAAGAGAAGCCACCCTTCTTCATCGCTTATGGCTAGGAGTGGCATTTACAAAATCTTACTCCTTTGTCATAGGAATGGCCGACAACGCTCACTGCGATGCCTGTCATTGCGAAGAGACGCTACACCGCATCCTGTGTGACTGTCCGCTGTATGCCATCCAGAGACAGTCACTGGCATCCATTTTTGCGCGCATCGACAACAGCCAAATGTCTGTGGACACTATTCTGTCAAGTGCCCGAGAGAAGACATTGCAACAGAAGGCGACAAAAGCTCTGTTAAAATTCCTACGCGACACGGACTGGAACAAGCGGCTGTAACAGCAATGTCACACACCGCGAAAGACAAGAATGGACTATGACTGAGTGTGAGCGCGTGTGCTGCCGAAAGTTTTGAGTTTGAGTTTGAGTTTAGTTAACCACGTGACAAGTACACGAAAATACACTGTATACGTGGTTTGGTACGAAGGGAAAAAAGCTGCATTTCACAGCTTGACTGGCCCCTCCACCCAGAAAAAAAATCTAAACTACAAGTTTACAAAAATACAAAAATTACAGGCAGCGGAAAGCGACAATACAAAAAGAAACACGCATGTGGCCCATGACAGCAAATAATAGAATGACAGCTCTGAAATACATACAAAAATATGCATTACAAAGCAATGTATGAAAGAATAAAAACGGAATAACCATTACAGAAATCACCCAACATTCGTTTACAACACAATCAGCACATCCAATTTAACATTTCAGTTTTAGACAATACGCAGATTATCAGTTGTTAGTTTCCATTTGTTCATCACACTTGGAAGGCGGTAACGTAATGTTTATCCCTCTTCCCTCTCTGCTCTCTATCTTTCATCTCCCCCACCCCCCTTTCATGCGCAGGGTTGAAAACCGGCTGTCTATAGGCTGGTTAACCTCCCTGGCATTCTTTTCCTCCCATTTTCCTTCCTTCATTATTTAGCGACCTTCGGCGACTTTCAGCGTATCTATCTATCTAGCCGCCTACGACTTTTAGCTCTCCTGGCCGTTTCGATAATAGTATCAATACCAAAGTTGGTATGGTATAACATGACTTTATGACTTTATGAAAAACATATTTGACTGGTCATAACATGAAAATCATGACATGTATGTCATGAACATAATGACTTACATTTCATGGTCTTGTAGCACTTGCGGTGGTTTCGTTCACATGACATGTTGAAAAACTGGTATCGTATAGTATGATTGCATGGCGAACACAAGCGACATACTTAACATGAAAATCATGACACGCGTGTCATGTAACAACATGACTACATGCCACGCTCATGGTGTGCTCGCGGCCGTTTCGGAAGCGTCACATATACTAAATTTGGCATTACGAGACGTGAATGGATGAAGAAGATATGATACTGGTGAAAGAATGATAAACATGACATGTATGTCATGTAACAACATGACCACATGCTACACTCATGATGCGCTCGCGGCTGTTTCGCTAGCTTCACATGTACCAAACTCGGTATTACGCAACGCGAACGGACAACATAGGTAAATGACACATCCAAACATGATAATCACGACATGCGTGTCATGTAACAGCATGATTACATGCCACACTGATGATGCGCTCGCGGCCGTTTCGCTAGCTTTACATATGCCAAGTTTGGTATTACGTGAAGCCAATGGATGACGAAGATATGTGACTGGTGCAAACATGATAATCATGACATGCGTGTCATGTGAGAGCATGACTACATGCCTAAGTCAAGGCGACAATACATTTTGACGTGACGCGGTGCGCGTGCTCCCCGACATTTATTTCGTCGCGTCACGCTGGCGTTGCCACGCCAGGCGCCGGTCCTGCCATATACTCGCAGGCGCGCCTCGTTGCTTTGACGCATGCGCGTTTCAGCGCGTCCGGCGGCCCTCCATAATGAAAATAGGGAGACGCAGTGTTGTCTTGGTAACGCATCGGCACTAAATGCAGCATGTCGCATTTCACGCCAGTTGCCGTCGGGCGGCGCCGACGCATGATAGCCGCGCCTGGCATCAGACTATACAGTGCTCGCGTTTTTCTAACGAAGCGTCGCTGTGCCCAGTGTGCTCGAGCGTGGACGCTACATGGGAGTATACTGAGCCCTTCATGATGCGCTCGCGGCCATTTTGCTAGCTTCACATATAACAAATTTGGTGTTACGTGACGTCAATGAATGACGAAAGTATAATGACTGGTGCAAGCATGATAATTATGACACACGTGTCGTGTAAGAACATGATAACATACCACGCTCACAGCGTGTTCGCGGTCGTTTCGCTAGCTTCACATATACTAAATTTGGTATCACGTGACGTGAACAGATAACAAAGGTAAACGACACATCCAAACAAGATAATCATGACACGGAAGTCATGTACGGCATCATTTACACCCACCTCGTAACGTTGTGCTGATTTTAAAGAGACATATCAACATTTCTCATTCGTGCATGCTTCGCATATCATCGATTCCCACTGTAAGTGGGTTCTGCCAATTTTTATTGTAATGAAATGAATCATGTAGCAAAACCTTTCCCGTGTGCCCATTTCATCGGTAAGAACATGAGTGAATAAACATCCAGGCACACCATAGAAAGAGAATACAAAAAAAGAATGTTCAGTGGCAAATGCGCAGTAAAACCAGAACCGAAATATGATGAGACGGAGAGCAGCCAGCATAAGGCCTTATATGTAGTGAGCGAGTCCAAAATGGAAGCACTGGGTCACTGCTGCATGCTGTGGTTATCTCTGCCGAAAGGAGTGTCAGAATCCTGCCACGTATCCGACTCGGACACGATTTTGACTCCTCCGCACTTGTCCACACACCGCCTCTTTGGCAAGGAAAACCTGCTCCCGCCGTAATGATTATCCCTCCGTCAAGCCGACTACTGAGAAAAAAAAAAGGGGGGGGGGGGGTAGACTTTGCAAACAGAAAAATTGTTCATTCTCTTTCGTTGGGAGCTCGGTTAAACTTCTGACCATGGTTGGCGTCCATCCTACCCCCCTTCCCCCAGCGTGTCGTTTGTGTTTGTGGGAATGTGGTTTGAGGAAGGCGTTCGCCGAATCTTCATTGTGCGGACGACGACGCCAGAGGACCATGCTGCCTCCGCTGTCCGCCTACCTTGAGACGAACCCTTGCTCGCGTTCAACGAGATAACAAAAAACGTCTGTCTGTCAAATGGGTATTTTCCTCCTACACCCTGGCTTGAGTATATAGGGTGCCGGGTAATCACCGTTGCACTATTACAAGCCCATGCGTATAGTAAGATTGGATGTGATATGAATTCCTAAGTATTGTATGAGGTTACTTGATCTCAAGGAAAATATTTAAGTAGTATACCCGAGAAGCGTTAGGTGACCTAAATATATGCTTAACTTTACTTAAGGTAATATTTAGTTCCATTAGCCACGAGCTGCACCAGTTAGATATTTATTTAAATCGGAGTGTAGGCGATTACAATAGTCGTTTAAAGTAACTGCTGTAAAAGTATCGCAATCATCAGCAAAAAGGTGGATATTAGAAGCTACTTGAGAAGGCAGGTCAATAATATATATTTGAAACAACAAAACACTAATTACCAACTTTTAGGGCACTCCTGAGATAACATGGCACATTTATGAACTCTAGCCGTAAGCAGTAACGTACTGTTAGTGATTAGCAAGACAGCATCCGACCAATTTTAATAGGTTAATGTCAAGATTTAAGTTCCGTAACTTGTGGATGAGAAGTTTATAACACACTTTATCAAATGCTTTTGCAAAATCTAAAACAAATGCAGCCAGCGGATGATGAACGATCAAGAATTAGATCAGTGAAAGATGTAGGTTGAGTCTCACATGATTATGATTTCTTAAAACCATGTTGTGAAGATGAAAAGATGTTATTTTCAGATAAATTGAGGGTGCTTTTGATTACGAAGTATTATATAATAGTTAGAAGCACGTGCTGGTAAAAGAAATGGGCCGATATTTGGTCGTTAAGGTTTTGTTACCTAATTTGAGAAGTGGAACTACCTCCCTTATACCTTCCACTGATTAGGTAAAGTACCTGTGTGGAGTGATAGTCTCAATAGAGCTTGCTGTCTTCTGTAGCAAAAAATGCACATGCAAAATAAAACGCAGCTTGTTTTATAAAAAATTATTTTGTAAAGCTGTATTATGATCTATTTCCACAATGTGCCTAACAAATAAAAAGATTGTTAGACATTCATTGGGCACACATCTGAAATAAATGCGCGAAAAATCAAACACGAAAGCCGCCAAAAAAATGTGCGCAACCTATATACATATCCCGATACAAATATAAAAAAATATGACGGACACAAATTTACAAATTATACCTATAAACAGATGCAAATGCCAAGATCATAACAGAAGTAAGGAACATATGCTCAAGCACAGTAATCGGTAATAAATGCACTTTGTATACATTCAAAGGATAAAAAATAAAGTATTCACACGTACTTTCATTTCTTGTCCTTATCAAGCCTCAGCAACAATTTTCTCTTTACGAGATAGAGCCCATCACCGACCCAACATTACCACTGCAGTAACTTCTTCCAGTTTTTTTGAAGCATAAAACCATAGTAATGCTCAATTTGGGCATCTTATTGGTGTCAGAACTCACTTCAGCTGCAAAAATTGCACAGCGCCTGGCGAAGGCTGTGCTGTGATGAGGGGGGGGGGGGTGCTTGTGTACACATACACATGCAAAGAGATGTACCAGCATGCATAAGGGACGGCAAAGCCTCCACTCGAAAGAAGTTTCTGGCTACACTGCTGGCACAGCGAACAAATAATAAAGAAAGCAATAAATAAATATGAATCATTTTGAACTAAATGCTTAAGGCATCTACAATATGATGAAAGCTTCATGAACATTACTTGCGTTTACAGAACCCTAGGCTATGTTACAGAAATTTATTATAAAAGCTTTCAAGAACTTGAGAAAACGATTGGACACCAGGTACATGCGTCAGGAAACTGGAATTTTTTTTTAAAGGAGACGCTCAGCTATTATCGCCTACGTGTAGTCACAGGTCAAGTGATTATCCCAGGAGATAGCAGCATTCCTAGGTACTGGCTCGTTCGCAAGTTTTGCGCTGCTGTCCTATTCTTGTGCCTACAGCAAATGAGTTGAAAGTCGCCATGTGAACAGAACGACATCGACAGCTGCCATCAATTTCCTGCGCTTGTTGTTCGAACCTTTTGGATTACACCACAAAGTGGTTTCAGACAACGGAATCGCATTCCTGTCAGCCAAAATACAGAAATCCTACGAGTGACAACTGCATCACCGTGGTGAAATTTGCACCGAACCACCCAGCCACAAACGGACAGGCCAAACGCTACGTGGTAGAGCTAAAACGTGCTCTTGCAAGATACTCTGCGGGGTCATTACAGCGGCGCATTGCACGTTTTTTTTTTTTTTTGTCAAGCAGCTCACAATGGGCCAGACGGGCCAGGTATCGGCGAATCTCATGTTTTCTTGCGAGTTGCGAACACACATCTCAGCCATTCTGCCAGAACCGCCTTGAAAGGTAACACCAGATTAGGAAGACGCCTCGCGTTGCCGGTAGCTCCACAAACGACAACCAGTGGTCGCCCGCCAGTTTCAAAAAATGCCCGAATGAACGGCAGCCATCGTAAAAAAAAAAGTTTCACCCGGAGTTTTGGTTTGTTGAAGTTAAAGCCCCTTCATCGCGTCTTCTACCGGAAAGCGCATGGAGAGGCTTTAGACCGGGCATTGCCGCTTCCAGGGATGCAAGGATGCACTCTGCCCTCCACCTTGACCGCCCCCCCTCCCCCTCGATGCTGGGCGCGGCGCGCCCGGGGAGTGACGGACTATCGGGGCAATCAGTGTGCCCGCGCACTGGTTGCCTGTCCATTGTGCTCCACGCCAATTTTATGGCCCACAGTGGACTCGAAAGCCAGCGCTTGGACCATTTGGACCATGCTGCGCGCAAATGCCTTTCTTGAAAGTAATAAAGTCAGTTCCCTGTTACGTACGCTTGGTATTGCGGCTACCATGGACATAACACAGTACAAATAGGGTTATTAGTTCCTAACAAATTCAACCTCCCCACCTTTTAGCATTATATCTCTCTCTTCTAACTTACTTCCGTTAATATTTTTAATTTCTATCAATAAATTGGAGAGGTGCGCATTGAAAAAAAAGGAAGTGAATTCATTTATTTAAATATTTGTTATTTATTTCAGAGAAAAAGTGCCATTCTAGTGCCGGACATTGGGCAGGGGTGTGGCGCAGTGGACGCAACATTGTGTAGGAGGTACAGCAGTATAGATAGTGTTGAATGAAAGCGCGATGATTCAAAACGCAAAAAAAGCAACATAAAACATGGTCCACAATCCCAAGAATGGCCATAATACACTAAACAAAACAAAAACTATAAAAACAGTGTCCACTAGGTTATTTTGTTTGGGTAAAAAGTAAAAAGAACTCAAACATTAACTGTATCAAAAATAATGTCGGCAATGTTAAGAAGCGAGACATTGCAGAATCGAACAATTTAAGAATCGTGCAGAAGCGAGGCATTGAACCTCAAGCAATCAGTCTGATCAAGATGGGTATTAGAATAAAGTGCACTGTAATATATATGAAGGTGTAGTTATAAGCCATGTGAACAGCTAACGCACGAAGACAATAGTTGAGATCGACACTTACAAGAATCTCTGGCGGCGTATTGTTCCGCTCTCTGCTTGTTCGAAAAAAAAAAAGATACCTGTATATAGGGGCTCAGTCACTCTTTCGAGATTGGAGGCATACGTTTCGTGGCGCGAAATTGGTTCGATATAATTAGACTTTTTTTTGTATTGCCAGCTTATTATTATATATGCGATAGAACAGCTTCGTTATTTCGCGATAACGTCTCCATTCCAAGGTTTCTAGTTTAGCGCCTTCCAGAAGAACTGACGGAGATGTGTTACATTTGCGCATTGAATATGAATTTTACAGCTTTTCGCTGTATTGATTCAAGTTTATCTGTGTTAGCTTGTGTGTGCGGGTCCCAGACAGCCGATGAATATTCTAATATTGGTATTACGTTCGTTTCACATGTCGGTTTGCTGAATGCCATAGCGAGTGCCCGTTAGTAGCCTTGTATATTCAAAGCCATTTTCTCAGTTTAACAAACATGTTGGTTTCATCTTGATGTAGATGTGATAACAAGACTAAGGTGCATATACTGTGAGACAAAGGACAAGAATTGATTGCCTAGGTTGTATTGGAATGTTAGTAGATCTTTTTTGCAGGTCATGGTAATCGCCAGAGTTTTTCTCGCGTTAAAGGTCATCTGTCATTTTGTGCACAAATCTTGAATCTTAAAAGAGTTATTTAAAAGAACCTGTTCACTGGATGCGTTAACTGCTTTAAAGCGCGCAGGCATTCGCGACAAGCTTTAGATTTGCTGCAATATCACGGGTGGCATTATTGATATAAACTGAAAAGAGGTCCGCGGACGGATCCCAGAGGTCTGCCAGATTTAAGCGGTGCAGACGGCGAGTTGATACCACCATCCGTAATACCACGCCCGGTGAATATTACTCGCGCTTTCAAAGCCTAACCTAAGATGCATTCGTTATTTACACTAATTAACTAATTAGTAGATACCTAAAACTACTATGGAACCTGTAAAACTCGAGAATGTGCTGTAAATTGAGGGGTCTATGTGGTACATACACTGACTGTTCGGAAACGCACACTTCGTCTTTTTTTTTAAGTACCCTATTGATGTTCTATACTAATGATCTTTACCTCAACGAACACTAAATATTGTTTTACGAGGTCATGAATGTGCCTTCCATAAGAATCCTCTCTTTTTACGCGTACCCTATTTTAATATTTGCTAGGCACCGTAGAGTACACCATCTCAACGCTAGATGGAGCTACGAGGGCTTGACGGCTGTCGCACCCTCAACAAAACTGGCCAGGGAACTTTTTTTTACCACGCGATTCAAACACGCTCTACACCATCATAAACTAGACATATGCCAGTACCTAAATCCCAGAAAGCAATTGGATATTTTCAAGTACGGCTCTACGGTAGCGATTCAAATGCGGTAAAACAGCCGATATTTCTGAGAGCGCCCATAGGCGCTGTGCATTATTTTTTAATAAGCTAGGGAACTCGCACTATTTCAACTACAATACTGTAACTCCGGCAGAATAAAGGTTCATGCAGTTGCTACTTGAAACCGGGAAAGCAATGAAAAAATCAGAAAGGGAGAGGAGTTATTATTTTTTTTCTCTCCCGTCCCATAGAGTGACGCGGGGCCCCGCCCCCACCGTGCGGGAAAGCGCGCCTCCTGCGCGTGGGCCGGAATCCTGGGGACGAGAGACGCAGAGTAGCTTCAAAAAGTAGGCATGGTACACTCATGGCTGAGTGTTTTAATTAGACTGTTATGAAAACTAAGAAAAGTGATCGTGTGCCTTTCTTCAACTAATGGCAAAAACATCAATTTAACGTTGTTGTTTTCTTCAATTAGTAGCATATATAGTCAGTTAACAATGCGTGTTTGTGTTTTTGTGTTTCGAATTTAACATTTCAATCTTCCAAGGATGCCTGAGTAAGCAGTTATTTTTCCCATCTCTTTTTCGCCCTGTATTTATGGATGCTCTAGTATGACAGATTCGAATAGACGTAACCTTTAAATCTCTGTAGCTTCCATCTCCACGTTCACACAGCGGCCCCGTCTTAAAATTTTTGTCCTGTCTTCTTTACCTGCAAGCTCAGAAGCACATTCTTTAATGTAGGATCGACCTTTGCAGTTATGTTTTGGCTTTTATTTGTAGAATATTATTGTCGAGAATAGCTCTTGAAAATGATCGTGTTTTCTGTGCTTCATTCTAAAGCCTCGGCAGTACATAATTTATAGGAGATGTTTTATTCTTTCGAAGATGATAAAATTGAAGGCGCTTTCGGTGCTGTTCAGTCTTAAAAATGACCGTGGTGGTTCACTGAACTTGTAGAAAGTGCCGTCAAGAAGCAGAGTATTTTAATTTGCAGATTGAACAAATACCAGTGCAACAAAGTGGTAAATAACGCTCAAGAGTATTGGAGACATCGCGGATATATCTGGTCAAACCCCTGTAAATAAAATCTCCGCTACTGTTGCAACATTAGCATGCCTACACGCTGGAACCACGCCATCTCAGTTTCATAGAAGGAAAGTGTTGCTGGTGTATATAAAACAAGCTTGATTTTTGTAGAACTGCTCTCCTGTAGAATTGGAGAAGAGTGTTTTGTGATTCTGTTTCATCCTGAAAAGACGAACATGACAATAATTATGTAGTCAAAATAAAAAAGTAGAAAAAGACGAATGGCAAAGCCTTTATTACATTTGACTGATGAAGAGCCATGTGGCAAACACACGCGTGCAACTGCAAAGTGTGCAGTAATCAAGCATATGCAGTTGACCCACTGTCGAAATAAATTTCTAGATTGTAAGACATCATAAATAAGATCGAGGTAGTAGACACCACAGCGTGTCTTATGCATTGCAGCTGCACGCGTTCACTGCAGATTTTGTTCTTTCCATACAGTCGTGCAAACTCTGCAATGCATTGCGCATACGACACATTTTAGGAAACTTTTCCTCTGTGTTCTTCCGTCGGCAGCCTGGCCCCTGCACAAAAAGCGCAAGACATAATATTAGAAAAACGTAATAGCTAGAACACCAAAGCCGCATTTTTTATTTCGCGGGATGCACTCATTCATTATATTTCTTGCGTTAAAGAACCGACATGGTTGAGTGATTGAGCTTTGCCTATTTTTACACATGTTTCTCTCAGGCCCTTGGGCAGCTCACCAGGCATATGGTTAAGTAATTCGATAACCTAATTGCACGAATCAATGGCGTAGCAAGCAATACCTCTTCGGGGGGGGGGGGGGGTTCAACCATAAAAAAACAATCTTATAATGTATCTGCGGTATTTCTATTTCGTATGTTTCCGTTCTTATACGACACTTCGTGCATTCTTGCGTGCGTGCACGTTTCACAGAGCACGAGCCTCTGCTTGATTTCCTAAAGCTGGGTGTGGTTGTTCATTGGTATTGTGAGCTGCATAGACACTGTATATCGAAGCTATGTTTCACGCGTAGTAGCAACAAAAGCACACTTTTTGGGCCATATTGCATTGTGTTTTGTTCTTCCTAAACTGTCTGTAATAGTGATATGACCTGAGCAGGGGGGGGGGGGAATGATCAAAAATGGCAGCATATCCACGGAGTGAATGATAGAGAATGGGGCGAAGCATTCGTCCGTCCATGCATTCGTCTGTGTGACCGTCCATGCATCTGTTCGTGCGCCCGTCCCTGCGTTCGTTCATGCATCCACCCCTGCGTCCGTTCATGCGTCTATCCATGCATCTGTTTGTGTGTCCGTTCGTCCATCTATTCAACACTCCAAGTCCCACCATCTCGCATCTTTTTATCATCATCCCCATATAGAAGCACCGCCAATCAGTGGACATTCCAAGGACTAAACGAGAGGTGGCACACGCACACTTTCTTACGGCTTGCGCTTCGGGTCTACTTCGCACCTTCAACCACCTTGAGTTCATGGTATATTCTAGTTCATTGTATTCATGGCCCTGCGGCTCAACGCTCGCTAAACCTTTCTAAAACTAAGGAGGTTACACCCAGCGAGTATAATGTAGCAACCCTTTCTTGTCCGATAGTGCTCAATGTACATGCCAATGGCTGCTAATGGGGATCGCAGCGTGCGCGTTGACTAAAAGCCGAATGCTCCTGTCTCTCATTCCCCATTAACAGCCATTGGCATGTACATTGAGAACTATTTTTATTGTTAAACAACGCACAGAAGAAATCTCTCACCGGCACTACCTTGGAGGTCAAATGTTATACTTATTTTGGGTATGTGCCACTGGTGGTTACGCACAACGAGAAACGCACAAGCCACGCCATAAGGAGCTTCGCCCCTAAAAACAAGAAAAAGAATAACTTACTTTCTGGTAGATACAGACGATCATCTAACGAAACTGTGCTTCACCGAATATTTCGGCTAGGGTAGCAAATATTCACCGGAGGGGAAGCCGCTCAGGAGTATGGTGAATGCAGCGCATCGAAAGTTTTCTATTACGTTTCCTCTCAGGTTGTTTGTCAAGCTTTCGCGCCACGCTTGATATGGTGTGGTGCGCAAGCTTCATCGAAACACTTGAAAGCACTGGCATCCGCAGTAAGTCTTGGAGTACTCGCACGACGAGTATACGCACGCCCGAAGGCAGGTAATCCACTAGCTCACGCACGGAACACAACACCTCACGGCACTGGTGAGCGCTCCGCTTGACACCTCGCGCGCCTGTGCCGGCGCCACAGTAGCCGTTGTCGAACCGTTACAAGGCAAGTGAACGTGCACCGTCACTGTTGAAATAACGCGGCGGTGGCAGCCAAATTTATCAATAAACAGTGTCAAAGTGAGACGGGCTCCGCCATGGACACGATGTTGGCGCAGAAACTTCACTCGAGATCGATTCAAGGTAGCTCGATCGCTTCCTTGACAATCTCGAGGAAACACTCCAGATTAAGAAAATCTGGAGGAAAGTGAAGGAAGCGTTTCAAGTGAAGGGCGGTTTGTGAATAGGAAAACGTCACTCAAGGAGCGTTTCGAGTGAAGTGTCGAGTCGAGGAGCGTTTGCGAATACGGGGGTATGTATAGAGCAGATTTAGCACCCCCCTCCCTGATGACTAGGTAGGCGGGTGCTCCCTTTCTCCCCCTTGCGCGGACGTCTATGGGTAGAGCTTTCGGAGAAGCTCTTCGTATTTGTAGATGCTCTCGAAATCCCTTTTTCAATGTAGTTTAGCTACATCAAGCTTCACAGTGACAGCTTGAAAGAGCTTGTTTTCTGTTTGCAAAAAATTTAAAAAAAGATGTCACACTGGGCTGCGCATAACCTGGTCCGAGCCTCACCAATCAACTGAACAAGTTTTTTCTGCTCAAACATTTGCGTCTTTATTCAAAGGCACTCTACAAGGAGCGAAGGCGCGTCACCTAGGCTCTCAGTCCAAGGGAAACAATGTTCTGGGGCACGCTTGTGAAATATAAAACTTTTTTATAAAAAAAAGACGTGCGACCAATCATTAGGAATGCATTATTGTAAACATATAGTGAGTCACTACTCGAAAATGCGTTGTATGGCCAATGTGCAGAAAATAAAAGGTTTTCATCTAGATACCACTTGTGATTCTCGTGTCCGAGTTAGACGTTACGAATGATGGGGCTTTATTTACAGATTAGTGCTTGAGGAAATGATGGTTCGCCCTGAAAGTTGTTGCAAGCAATGCCTCACAACTTGGTTCATCGTTTTACTCTTCTACCACTTCCCATCGATAAAATGTTTCAGTGCCGTCATGCACTCACTTTCGGCACCCTGTCGATATTTCAATTCAGTCGCGCACCCGCGTAGGTATCCTGTAATTCCAGAAGCTAATTGACATATTTTTTTTTCAGTCGCCATTCGAAACCATGCACGAGCAACAAAATATGTTTTAGAACTTTCACATTGCCCGCGTGCGTGGTTGATTCCCGTCTCTGCGCAATGCATCGCTGGCTTGGGAGACGTGCAAAGGTGTGCCAGCGCCACCTGGCAGTTTCCTTTCAACGTGTTACGCGTTAGCCGGCGCGTTCATCACACTACTATAGCCACTGTATCTCGAGTCAGCAACAAACAGAACTCAAGTTAAACAGTGAGTTTCTGAGTCGACAACTTCTTTAACCTCTAAGTTGCTGTTTGGCGGCGTGGTGCAGTCATTGTGCTTCTGGTCACCGACGCGTGCGGACGCAGGATGGCAGGTTCGTCAAGAGCTGTGAAAGCGGCCGACACTAGCCATGATTTCTCGTGCGCAACACTTCCCTAGGACTACCGTTTAATTCTGTCACCACTACCCTCAGAAAAAGGACTCAGACTCGCGTTGGTTCCGCACTGCGACATCGCAGCACTTCCGTACGGAATCAATGACTTCCGAAAGCTGCTCAAGGAACTAGGCATCATTCAAGAAGTGAGTGGCATAGGAGCGTATCAGCTGTCGCACGTGAGGCCAAGAAGACACTTCTGGACACTGGCCTACTCTCCGTGAAAGACCGGCCCTGCGTCGTCGTCGACCCAGGGAGGCAAGAGGTTCGTCTCAAGTTGCATTGGGTATCCTTTGACGTCAATGCAGAGACTGTACGGCGTGCTTTCCGGGAGTAGGTGAAGTTAAAGAAGTCACGAGCGACAAGTGCACAGACGAATACTTCGAAGGAACTGAGTCAACCTCAAGATAAGGAAGGCGTTATTACGGATCGCATACGCCACCAGATGCGTCTCGGGAGCGGCACGGCACTGGTGGTCGTGCCAGAAAGAGCGCCGCTGTGCCTGCGTTGCCGGAACACTGGACACATTCGTCGCTACTGCACGGTGCCCAGGTGCACTGGTTGTCGCGCTTTTGAGCATGAGCAGGTGGACTGTATCCGTTACTACGCCAGTGCAGCGAGTCGAGGAACAAATGCCAACCACACCGAATTGCTGATGGATTAAGAGGAAGCACAGAGGGTCGCGGCCTCGGAGGCAGCGGTGGAGGCGTCTCATGCAGTGTCGACCAGCGAGAAAGAGATGGAGACACCTAAGCAAGACACAGATGAAAATACGGTTATGGGCACTCCAACGCAACGGCGTTCGACTCGGGTGGAAACCCGACACAAGCCTGAACAAGTCATCGGACCCGACGCTACTTTGAAGATCAATACAGTCGAAAATACGCCAGTAAAGCGACACCTGAATGAGGGAGACGTGGCGTTCCAGCAGCGTCCGACCCAGGAAGATCAAGATCAGTGGCGAGTGGCTGGCTCCAAAAACATTCGGGGTGCTGGGCGCCTGCGTTCGTCATCACTTTCACGTGGCGGCGATGGGACGATGCCTTGAGCGTCCGCCGGACAGTGGGTCAAGGGTTGGTAAGGTAAGCGTCGTTCGCTCGGCTTTTAGAGGCGAAGCTCCTCAAAGCGACACTCGTTCGTTCCTTGTGGTCGTAGTCGTAGCGTGTAACAAGTGTTACATTTTGACCTGCAAGGTGGTGCCGGTGGGAGATTTCTCCTGTGCTTTGTTGAACAATAAATAGTTCGCGGCGTGCGCGTTAACTAAAAGCCGAATGCTCTTGTCTCTCATTCCCCATTAGCAGCCATTGGCATGTTCCAGTAGTAAACGTTAGTAGAAGTGTTAAAAGCCGACTTCTGCTGTCTCTCATTCCCAGTAGCAGCCATTGTTTACCTCCAAGGTATTGCCTGGTAAGATTTCTCCTGTGCGTGATTGAACATAAAATTTTTGTTCAAAACGCCGTTGATTGATGAAATAAACCAACAAAAGATGCCAGATGTTTTCTAAAAGGCAAAACAAAAAGATGCCAGATGTTTCTAAAGCAAAACAAAAAGAATACGCCAGCTGCTTAACTAAAGACGCCAGGTGTTTTTTATCGGGCCAATTAACGGAAGGAAATTTCACGGTATTACTTCCAGGAGCTTCGCCCAATCTCATCATCATTCTCCTCGTGGATCTGCCGTCATTCTTTTTCTAATCACGATGGCCACAATCGAATCGGCGACGCTAAATTTACGTGGGCTTTCTGCCAAATGGCGGTAAAACCAGCTTTACAGCTTGATTATAAAACAATATCTAGACATCATCGTTTACAGGAAACTTTATAGAGTAGAGAGTGAAGAGTACGCTGAGCGAATGGTGCAGGGTTTCACGAGACTGATGTGTGCGTTTGTCATGTGGTGGGTACGTCTGCAGGGTGCCTCTTGTTAATTCTGCAAAGCTTTAATGTAAAAGTGGAGTGCGTAACTACCTGCTAGGCTAGTCGTGTTATTATGTGTGATCTATCCTTACCTAGAGAAAAATGAAGAGTCATCTATGTGTACGCACCCACTGTGCTTCAATATCGAAAAGAGCTTTTTGAAAAACTTGATGTGTATTTGAAATGTGAACGTAAAGTAATTTTGGCCCGTGATTTCAACTGCATTTGTTCGAGTACACATAAATCAAGTTTCAGGTCATACAGAGATTCAAGCACTGCCGTTCTAATCAATATGGCGGCGAAGGCTCAGCTAGAGGACGTAGGTGAATGTCTTTGCAGTGGAAAAGGGGTTACGTTTACCCACTTTCAGCGTTCAAGTCATGTTATACTTGACAGAGTATTCGTGTCTTATGAAATCATTCCTTCATGTCATGATTACAGAGTTACACCTGTTACGCTTTATGATCATTGTTTGGTTTCATTCTCAGTGGGTAAACATGAAAGGAATAACAAACATTTCTCTTGGGACCTCTGAAAATTTATGTAAAGCTATTAAAGAATGGTGAGTTTAATCACATTTTTCTAGAGGGCATAAATGACTTAGCTAATAGAACACTTGGATCCTGGGGACATAAATGGGAACTATTTGAACAGACCATTAAACTAAAAGCACTTGAGAGAGCCAGTATCCTGAGACATGTTGAAAAAAAAGTTGAACTGCACTTTCGTGAAAACTTGCAACAGTTAGTAGCGGAAGAATGTACTCAGGCCGGTACATTTTCAGAAAAGATAAACAGAACTAAACAGAAGCTAGAGTTGGAGGACCAAGAACGTTATCGCGGAGTATTGATTCGAGCTCGAGCAGAGAGCTTGGTGGCGGGAGAAATTACAACAAAACGAGCTATTTAAGCTGAGAAGAGACATGCCTGTAAAAATGAAATAAGAGAAATAGAATATAAAGGAACAAGGTACCATACGAAAGAAGCAATAGCCGGTGCGTTTTTCGAATATTACAAAAAGTTATTCACACCAACCAGTGTACACGCAGATTGTTTTAAAAGTGATTTCATTTCATTAATGTTAACACTTGATCACGAAAGGAAGGAAATTTCAGAATTGCCTATAACAGAGCGAGAAGTCGAAAAAGCAATTGATAAGTTAAGCAATGGTAAGTCTCGAGGACCTGATGGCCTGAGTGCTGCAGTATACAAGGAATTCAAACACGTAATTTCCCCTATTTTGAAGAAGGTATTTAACGAGGCTTTGAAATGTAAACAACTTCCACCATCATTCTTGTCAGCCGACACGCTTTGTCAGCCCACATGAACCCGCGCAGTTCAGAAGTGTTACTGCATATATACCAATTAGTCTAACTAATGTTGACTCTAAAATATTGATGAAAATATTGGCCAGAAGACTCCAGACAGTTATGACGAAACTGGTTGGGTCAGACCATACATGTGGCTAAAGGGAAGAAAAATACTGACCAACATAAACATAGCAAAATCAATCCTAGAAAGTTGTGACGCTGTGCATCTCAATGTTGTTGTAGTGCCATCATCACCATCATCATTTCTGGATCACTGCGCCGTGCCTCTCGTGCAGCTGAGGCTAGCTCGAGCTGCGCGAGGATTAGAACGAGCTGATACGCCTGGCGTGGCGGACGCTGGTAGCCGACGTGGCTCCGCTTCAGGCCTGGAATAAAGTGGCGAGTTCGGCACGGCCCCATTGGCCGCCTTTGACGTCATCTCACGTCTCTCTTCTCGCGCCGCTACATTGGTGACCTGGAGAACACGCCCTTCGCTGAGCGGCCCGCGGCCATGTTCCCGCAACTCTGCCCGCCAGTGCCGCCGTTCCAATCGACCTACCCCAAGGTATGGTTCATGCAGCTCGGTGCCGTTCTGGCGTTGAATGGCGTCACAGACCAGCCGCTGATGCACGTTATTCTTCTCGACGCCCTTCCGGTAGAGTTGCGCCATCTCGCTGCCACTTCAAGCACCAGCCCGCAGCCTTACGATGCCCTCTCCACTGCGGTGCTCGCCCGCAACGGCAACACATACCGTACGCTTCCGTTTACCCGCACCAGGCAGGTTTCCCAGGCGTCGTAGAGCAAGGTACGAACCGGTCCGCAGCCCTCCATTGACCGCTACCTTGGTACCCCGGCTTCGACTACTTCTACACCTGATCCGGTCGCAGAAACATCCACTCCTGCACCTGATCACGACCGCGAGGTAGAAGAATCCCCCACTGCGACTGACCTTCCCTCCGAGAGGTACATTCCCTCAGAGCCCCTGTGCGGAGCTTCATCACACGTACCTGCCACCTGCACGTTTTCCACGAGGGCGACGGCACGCGACACCGTGGCCCCACCAAACTCCATGACGACAACCTTGCCGCCCGCATTGGAGTCTGGCACAGGTGACCTTTCGCCCGTTATTGACTCCCCGACCTCGAGGCTTTCGCCTTCAACGGCGTCCGATAAACGAGACTTAACCTCTTGTCTGGCCACTGGCTACGCGTGTCCTGCGCCCGACTGCCCATCCGCCAAGGTTCTCGACATTTGGGCTGAATGCGGCCAGTTGGCCACGGGGTTTGTGTTTTCATCGTCCTCGGCTGACGACGCTGCAGGCATGCTTACCACCGGCTCGTCTCGGCCGACCTCCATGACTCACGGCACGGCTGACACGTCAGGTTCTACGACGGCAACTTCGCCGAACGCCCTGGTGGCTACCACGACGATGGGCATTGTCACGCCCGCTATTCACCTCCCGGTTGCAGAGCCTTCACCCTCCCCGATGTCCGAAGGCGACTGTCGACCAGCCTCAGTGTTCTGCACGTCCTGCCGGCAACGACCATCATCGTCCTCGCAGTTTCTCGCAGCTGAGGTTGAGGCCGCCAGCCATCAACCACGGCCAGGCTTCCAAGACGCTGCGACTGTGACTGACGCGCTTGAGGACGACGTGCCCGGTCCGCTTCGGACGGGGCTCACCGGGCATGCAGCGCCTGTGGTGGGGCAGTCTGGGGGGTGTTGGCTGGAGGCGGCCATCAATTGTGCAGACCTGCACGCCGGCCCTCGTGCGCGGACTGCCGGAGGTCATTGCACGAGCACAGGTGTCCCGTCCAGTGCTCCGGGCGAGCCCACGCTGGCTGGGTTCCACCACCGCCATTCCCCGGAGCCTTTGCCTCCGGACGGCAACGGCCAGACGTGTGTCCACAATGCCAGCTCGTGTGTCAGAACCGCGAAGGCGCTCATGCCTCATGCGTGTCTGCCACCCGCCGCCCTACGTCGGCGACGACGGCGTGCTTGGCGTCACACATTGCGGCAACTTTTGGGCCGCCCTGCGGCGCGGCCATGGGTTGCGGTCACGGCCCTGAAGACGGCGCAGGCACCTACTCGGCCTGACCGACGCGGTGTCCCACCACTGGTCGTGTGCCCGACTGCCCACCGCGCACTTGGTGGTATTGTTGGGACACGTTCCTGCGGGCGTCGGCACGTCTGTCTATGCCGGCACGTCAGACGCCGCTCGACTTTGAGGTCTGTGTTGCGTCGACCCCAACGTCAGGGCCCGCACTGCCGGCCCTCTGCCGACGTTGGCAGCACGACCTCGCGACACACGGTCCACTCTCGGCCTGTCCGACCAGGTCACCGTGAGACCCGCTTGTCGGCTACCACAGCGACCCGGCACTTCCTCCTTCGTCCCTTGCGCTTCTCCCAGAGTCGCCCATCAGAGACACACGCTTACCGATGGCCCATAAACGTTCACAACCTGGACTTGCTAAATGAACTCTTTATGGATTGTCGTTCACGTATATAGCATTTGTCTCTCTCTTTTTTTCATATGCCTTCAAATCGCGCAAAGCGCTAGGGGGGGGAGCCCTGTAGTGCCATCATCACCATCATCATTTCTGGATCACTGCGCCGCGCCTTTCGTGCAGCTGAGGCTAGCTCGAGCTGCGCGAGGATTAGAACGAGCTGATACGCCTGGCGTGGCGGACGCTGGTAGCCGACGTGGCTCCGCTTCAGGCCTGGAATAAAGTGGCGAGTTCGGCACGGCCCCATCGGCCACATTCGACGTCATCTCACGTCTCTCTTCTCGCGCCGCTACATTGTCATGCTTCACATTGACCTCTAAAAGGCATTTGATCGCGTGCCACACGACTTGCGTCACGCGATCCTTTCATTACTCTTTTCATTAAGTGAGCACATTAACATAGGGAGTTTGATTAGCGACGGAGTGAGAATGGCACTTCTATTTTGACCAATATGTAGATATGTAAAACGTGAACAGTCTTGATATGCAAACCAATACAGAAAAAAAGCGGTGTGGCGCAGTGATTAGTGTGCTCCGTTGGAAATCCGAGGGTGGCAGTTTCGATTCCGCACAGTCGAACCTTTTTCTTACGGGTGCTTTCTACATCGGCTTGTACAATTATTTTTATTATTTATGCAGTGGCAGCTCGTCAAGGTGGTTCTGACGCTACTTCGCGCTCCAGCATTGCCGGCTGGAGCGCGCTGCCACCATCCGCTTCACCATACACCATGTGCCATCAACATTTCCAACACATTATTCCACTAAAATGGTCGATGGTAGAATCTACCATTGGTATTGTGGACGTTCTTTTCAATAGGTATACCTTCGAAGGCAGGTACCACAATTTATACATCATTATGGCACTGAATACCGGTACTACGTCTTCGCCCCCGAAAGCGAGCTTGCACTGTGTGTCTCCGGCTGAGACACCGGGGCACTCATGCTCGCTGAGGTTCATGCGGAGGTGATCACCCCACCACTAACATGGGCTGTCCCGCTCGCGTTCGGCCTCCTTACAACAAGCAATGGCTCCGGAAGGTACTTAGCAGGAACACCAACATCGACATGGGGTACATCACCCGACACCGTCATCACACGGCGACTTGACAGCAGGAGGTTCCACTTCAAGTAGGAAATCTAGGTCATGGTCTCTGTCCAGGTGGCGGTCACGGAGCAACAACCCCTCTCGTTTCCACTCCAGGATGGATTTACAACTACCACCTGTGAAGCGGGTGACCACTTCGGAAAAGGCTGCACCACTGGCGACGAACCAGCCTTCCCTCACGTTGACAGATGGCAAACCAGCCAAACAAGGATCAACGAGCCGTAGCCAAGAAGTGCCTGTGAAACCTCGAAAGGTAAGCTGGATGAAGGGACCTCTCGTGCTCTCACTTTCCTCCGCTACCCCGTCTTAAACCTTAACTCCAGCTCCACACATGACACATAATTCAGACCCGAATATGCTTCTTCAGCTTCGTACATAAATGTAGGTCAAATTGTATGATCTAGATGCTCAACTTCGACGCGAGATAGAGGCCACGTGTGCTACCATTAGGCAAGAGTGCCGCGATATGCTCAATCAGGCGGTGTCTGGGCTGAAGGACGCACTCAACAACACTATAGCGACGCTCTACACCTTATTCTTCAGCAGTGTCTGTACTCTATTTACCGAAGTACAGCACCAACTAAGTGAAACATGCAACAAATGGGCCAGGAATCCGCCCCTGATCTGACACCCGCACCGAAAACACAGCGTTTCCACTCATACACACGCCCTGCGACTCTTAGGAATGAAGATGGCGACGCGTAATCTGAATCATCTTTTGGTCTGGACTTGTGGGGTCTCATTGTAGACAAATTCCACGCTCTTGGAGTGAACGGACTCAGCAGACGCGGTCAAATCAAACCAAGGCAACACACACTTATTTTACTACTTTGATAGCGACGATATCGTCAGCCGAATTATTATAACATCAATTGTAATCAACCCTGTTAAACAGTCTTAAGCAAAATTACACAGCCCTTAACAACAAAACAACCACAAGAGCACACAAAAGGCGGTGTCGCCAACGCTTGACTTACCACGTGGGCACCCAGCAAACAGCCCGTGGTGCCGTGTACCAGGGTCCTACTGCGAGAGACAACCGTTTGCACCAAACGCCACCAGAGAAGGAGACTCGCTCAATCCTCTTCTGCCGCCACTAAGGCTTGCCGCCAGGGGTCACCGCCGATGCTACCAATCTAACCATGATACTGATAGCGGCGATAAACGCTCGCGAGCACAACGCCACCTACCGTTCAATAGTTCTGACTCCAAAACACGGCTTCGGCGTGAGACACGTCTGCCACTCGGCGCAAACAACTCTACAGGAAGCGTCAGCACCCCCACAAACTGCAGGGGGTCCCGCCGCGAGCGGGGGCCCCGGCAGCAGTATATTTCCATGACAGCGTAATGGCTATCGACGTCATACTCCTTCAGGAGCCCAACTGCAAATTTTCTCTAGCAATTTTCGAAGCGTACAGTAGTGATTCCGGTCTCATAGGGGCACTTATGTCTACATAACCGTCTCGTGGTACGCCTAGATTGGGTCGTCACTGACGTTCCCCATCACAATATAGAAGTAATCACGCAAACCAAGCGCAGCGATTTTCTTTTCACTCTAAATCTTTACAGTTTCTCTCATGCCCGCCCACACAATTTTCATTATCTATTTACAGAATTCGGTAAGTTTGAGGATAAGTTGTTGATCTGCGGTGATTTCAACACTACACAATCGGTTCGGGGATGTCCTAAGAGAGCTGGAAAAGGAACGAAACTGTGGGACACTACATGTAATACGCGCTTCACATTGCTTACTCATTCTATGAAACAAAGCCGCGTCGGTAATAGCCTCTCAGGAGATACGTACATGTCTCGATCACATGATGATTTGCGGTACTGTCGCAGTCATATGTAGTGAGCCTTTAGTCGAAACTCTTGGTAGTGATCACCACATAATCGCAACCTCCTTTCCTCTTGTCAGTTCGCGCCGGCCTGAACGTAAAGTTCGTAAACGAACTGGTCTAACTTTTGAGAGATACGGACTCCCAGTCCAAAAGTGGATGGCTACAACGACTGCCTCGCGGCCCTCACGGCTGGCATCGATGACACCACGCAGTTAATCACCACTACGCCTATCGATCCCGATGTCGACCCGCATCTGCTTCACTTGTGGAACGCTAGAAGTGCACTCGCGAAACGTTGGAAGTGTCAGCGTCTAAATTGTAAACTCCAACTTTGGATTGCGCGTATCACGCGACAAGCCCAGGAATACGCCCAACTCTCACAAGAAACAACTGGAGGGGAATTCGTAATCGTCTGTACGGCACCCTGAGTACTGCAAAAACTTGGAACATTCTCCGAGCTCTTACCTATCGGGCACAAAGACGCTGGCTCAAAAGCGGTTTCTTGTCATCAATTATTCGTTTGGAGACTCCCAATCGTCTCCTGCAGGAACTAAAGGCACTTTTCATCCCTTCTGGAGCGAGTCCCCAGTATCAGCCATACAATATGACACAGATTCGCGCAGTGCCCTACATGCTAACATCGGAATTAAAGAGGTCCGCTCCGTGTTAGAGGATATTCGCAAGAATTCAGCACCGCGTACTGACCACATCCAGTACACGACACTTCAAAATTTCAAGAACGCCAATATTATGCACGTATTGGACACATTTAACGAGCATTGGCGGAACGGCACGGTAGCCCAAGCGTGGCGACATGTGAAAATTTCCTTCATCCCAAAATCGAAAAACCCACCTCCGTCGAAAATTTGTGACCAATTTCTTTTACGTCATGATTAGGCAAGCTCATGAAACACGTTGTCCTGCGGCGCTTGCAGCCATTTCTCGAGAGCTAGTCTGTCATGTCGCATACGCAGTTCGGCTTTCACTCGCACTTATCCGCGCAAGCTGTGTTGCTCCAGTTAAATAGCAGGCCTTGAGACAATTGTGGATTGTCAAAACCCGCGTTCCGCTTGCACTTGACCTTAAGTTCGCCTTTGACAACGCGGAGCATGACCTCATTCCCAGCAGTTTCACCGAAACACGCTTCGGCTTTCGAGTTTGTAACTATACCAGAGCATTTTTTCGTAGTCATACTGCAGCAGTTGGTACTAGCCCTTATTGCTGGAGTATATTCCATCTGCCGGGTAAAGGGGCAAGGAGCTGTGATTTCACCAGCACGTTTTAGTATCGCTATGTTAGGTCTCCCTAAATAACTTGAGCAAGTTGAGGACCTGCCCCATGCCATCTATACCGACGACATTACGCTGTCGACGATTCGGGGTTCCGACTGCGCAATTCAAGACTGGCTTCGACAAGCCGTAGAGGTCGTGTCTCATTATATTCAACAGGGCGGCCTAACTTATGCTCCAAACAAGTCTGAGCTTCTTGTTTTCCGCGGCCGCAGTAAACATTCCCCACCCCTAACCAATATACTCGTCAAAAGAACACCTATTCCTCAGGAAGAGCGGGCACGTATCCTTGGACTTTACATTCAAGCTGATAGCAGGACAAGACACGATAGCAGGACCAGACGGAGCAGATAATCGCCATGTGCATTAAAAACCGCTTTAGTTATAACCTTTCATTTCACCGGTTAACACAAGGACAGCATGAACCGGTGCACACGCTCATCCATAAGGCCACCAAAGTCGCTTCGGGCGTTCCGTACTATACTTCTATGCAGCGCATTTTGTCACTAGGAGTTCACAATACCCCCAATGAAGTACTTGAGGCCGAATGGATCAGTCAGCGTTAACGCCTTCTCACACCAAGGGGTAGACAGGTACTTCTCCTGGGTTACCCAGTCCCCCTGAACCTCCGGAAAAGCAGAGAACTTTCGTGCCACTCGAAATAGCTTGAGTAATTCGTGTACACCCCCTGCCACGCAGCATGCACCCTGAGCGTAACGTTGGTCGTCGGTGGGCATGGGTTAGATACCAGAATCGCACTTTCGACGTATAAAATAATACGGTGTACTACACGGACGTGGCTCGCACGATCAACGGACACACAGCGGTGGTGATTAGCGGCACTCGTGTGATTGTAATTGCTGCCTCAATCTCTTCTCCGTCTTCAGCCACTGACTCGGACGAGATCTTGGTGGTTACCTTGGTGATTGAACACATGTTGTGCCTCCCCGCGGAACATACTACATACTCACCGATTGGCAAGCAACATGTCGGGATTGCCTAACAGGTAGCGGCATTCTCAAAACCTCCCATTTTATTCTCCTATGCACATCCAATTTTGCTTCACACAACAGCCACATCATACACCTCCTCTGGACTCCTAGCAATGCATTACTGTTGGGTAATCAACGCACTCATGCGGCCGCTTGAGAACTCACCTTCCAAGCAGCCCCACGAGGTGAGGTGGCCAACACAGATTCAGGTTCCCCACTTCTCTCATATCAAGAAGTCACACAACAGTACATACGCCAACGACACCAATGCACTCCTTCAAAAGCGAGGAAGCTGTTGCACTTCACCGACTGCATACGCAAACTTTCCCGAACCTCCACTTGCATAAAGTATACCCAACTCGTTAAACAAATGTCTGTCCAGGCTGTGGCGTAAACCCACAACTTTTCATGTTACCTTTAACTGCACCGCCACCTACTCTCTCCCTCCAATCTTTCGGTCCACCTGTACCCCAAAGCAGTGGAAAGGCGCCCTTCGTGACGGCGCCCCTGAGGTCTGCCGCCCACTTGTTCTGAAGGCTTGGGCTGTCGCAGTGAATTGCTATAGGTGTCCTAAAATAGGGACCCTCCTCGTTTTCTTTGAATTTGCATAATAAAATTGTTTCATCATCGAACTTCTGACCGCTGGAAACCCTGCGACTTAGGGGTCTGCGAAAGAAAAGTTGCCCTTTGGCAGGCGCGTAGCCAGAAATTTTTTCGGGGAGAGGGGGGCACCACCTTGATTTCGGGAGGGGTACTCCCTTAAAATGGCTATTTTTGCTCACTTTGCCATGGCGAAAAAATCTTCAAAGGGGAGGGTGGTGGCACGTGCTTGGTGTGCCACCGGATGGATGGATGTATGCAGCTGTACCCTTTATATCTGGCGGCTGTTCACGCCACCTAGCCATAAAGTTAAGTGATATCACTGTGCATTTAGGATTGAATTTCACTCGCGCCTTGATTCTATCCACCAATCAGTTAGCCTCCTCCTGGTTCATTCTACTCGTTTAAAGTCTATTTTGCCTTTACTGTCCCTAAACCTCAATGCTTTAAAAATTCCGCGTCATTATATTGGACTATGGTGTAGAGCCCTTTAGATAACATTGTCGAATGTTCAGCCATTTTCTCCTCCTCTGCCCACGCACTACATACTATATGTCTGTGCCTTCGTATTTGACTCGCTACGTCTTGGTCCGCAATACTCCCGTTCTCGTCTGGAAGAGCGAGAACTACCCCGAAAATTATCGCAGATCTTTTACCTTGCAATTTCCCGCATAAAAGTTTGGTAGGTCTCCACTGATGATTTCGTAAGCATTCCCATCTTCCACATGTCCCTTTGTGTTTTCTTCACCTTCTTCTTAACCGATGTTTCCTTTTGGCTTGGTATCCTGCTGTTGTCTGAATTCTTGCTGGACAATTTTCGAGTTCATTGCCTCCATTTAGTATCGGCATTCTTTGTGTGCAAGTAACTAAAAACTTTGCTAGCCCAACGCTCATCTTCCATTTTTCTCAATCGCTCCTCCAATTCTATCTTGCTGCTAGCTTCCCTGCACTCAAACAATGTTCATCCCATGTCTCCCTGTACCCCCTGATTTGGGGTATTCCCGTGTGCTCCCAAAGCAAGTCTACCTATGCCACGTTGTTTATTTTCCAATATTTTAAGCTTCTGATTTCATGCACAAGATCGCATTGCCGAACGTCGACCCCGGGACCACAACATCTTTCAAAATCCCTCTCACAACGTCTTACCTATCGTAGTTCTACAGTGTCCAATTTTTCATTACAGCTGCATTCCTGGTGTCTTTAGTCGTTACGTATCTTTCATGCACCCTTAGACTCCCAGCGCCGTTATTTATCCAAACGCCCAAGTATTTGTATTTATCCACCATTTCTAGCGTGACCTCCTGTATCTTATGCTCACTCCCTTTGTTATCATTAAAAATTATGATTGCCGATTTTCCCCTGCTGAACTTCAAATTTTACCTATTTCCCTCATTACCACAGTTGTCTATCAATTCCTGCATATCTTCCTTGTTGTCGGCTATTATTACTATATCATATGCATACATAATGCTGGTAATGACTGTTCAATGTGTTTTCCTTGCTTGGCAAAAAAGAGGCTGAAGCCGAGTCGACTCCCCTCTAATTTGGCTTCTAGTCCCTGGAAATACCGCATAAATAACAAAGGTGACGAGGGACATCCCTGTCGAAGCCCGCTTTGTATCTTTATAGGTTCAGATACCTGTTATTCCCGTTTAATAACTACCTTATTACTTTTATAGATATCCTTTAGAAGATTAGTTATTCCTTCTTCCACATCGAGTGTGTCCAGTATTCTCCACAAGCCTTCTTCAATCACACTATCGTAAGCTCTTTTGATATCTAGAAATGCCAGCCACAGGGGCCTGTGTTCGTTTTCCACTATTTCAACACACTGCATCAATGAAAACAGATTGTCCTCCAATCTCCTTCGTTTACGGAACCCATTTCGTAGTTCTCCAAGCACCCCCTCATTCTCCACCCATGTCTGTAGTCTTTCCTTAACTATCTGCATCACCAGCCTGTAAACTACTGATGTCACTGTTCTAGAACAGTAGTACTTTATATCGGCTTTGTCCTCCTTATCTTTATAGATCATGTTCATCCTGCTTAGTTTCCACCCATTGGGAGCTTCACCATTCATTATTGCTTTGCTTGCTGCCTCTCTGAATGTTTGTTTAGAGTTTGGTCCAAGTTTCTTTATTAGCATAATTGGGATGCCGTCAGAGCCTGTTGATGTGCTATTAGGAACCCTTTTCTCTTCCCTTTCCCACCCTTATTGTCCCAGTGAGGCACTGAGCTAGTTGGTCCATCCTCATCTGGCACGGCGCATGCAGTGTTTTCTTGGTGCTCAATTTTTTCTGTCATCATTGCTTCTTTACACTCCATTGCCTCATCCCCTTCAAGTCGGACCCTTTAACTGTAGTTATAAACCTCTTTTCATGCTTGTATTATTACTCAGAGAAGTTTGATGGTTTCAAAACTTTGCAGCTGCCTTTCTATCCTTTTTGTTTACTTCCGCCATCCATTGGGCCCCCTTTCTTCGCATCTTGTCACTGATCAAATCGGACGCTTCCCTTGTGCAGTTCAAAAGGCTATCTCCTTATTTTTTGACATCATCTTCCAGATCACCCCTCTGTTTAGCGTACCTGTGTTCCCTGGAGGCTTCCTGACGTCTTACTATGGCTCTCTTAACTTCCTCATCCCTCCAGCTCTCGGGTTTGTGATTGTTTTTCCGGGTTGATTTGACTCGTGCCTTAGCAAGCTCTAACTCAAACAATCGACTTGGTTTGGTGTACGTCCACTTTGTTTTAGTATCCTCGGTGCTTATTTTTTAATCTCTCGAGTTCCTATTTCTATTTGCCTTTTTGAATAAATATTACCGTGTGGTTGCTCATAATGCCCCCTTTCCAATTTTATTTTTCTTCCAAAACTCAGCCTGATAGGTTCGTGAACACTACCTAAGCTTCTGGACCCATATTGATCTATGTTCATCACCCTTAGCCGATCATACATCCCATGTGACATAATTGCATAATCTATCGTCGACTGCAGCATTCCCAACTCCCATGTTATATGCCCTTCGCATTTCTCGGTGTTGTTGCAAATGATCAAATCAAGTTTTTCAAACATATCTAATAGCATTCAGCCTGTGGGGTCAGTATATCCATCCATATCTTCTATGTGTGCATTCATATCTCCTAATGTAATTACTTCGCACTCTTTTACTAGTTTGTCAGTCATTTTATATGCACTGCACCATTTCTTCGTTTTCATCTCTGGCTTTTGCCTCTGTCCACAAGTATACAAAATCCAGAAGCGTCATTTGCTCTGCCACTTTCCCTTTTAGCCATAAATGTTCCTTGCACTCTTGTTTGATTCTTTGCCAACCTGTACTTTAATTAATGAACGTCCCTATATCACCGCCTGTTCTGCTGCCTTCTGTTCTATTACAATATCCCCATGTGTAGTCCGAATTGTTAGGTGGTTGTTCCATGTCCCTAAGATGTGTTTCCACAACACCATATACCATCGGCCTCTCCTCTCTTAGCTTCTCTTCTATCTCTTCGCACTTCAGCTTATTCCTGTGTCACAGAACGAGTGCTAAAAAAGCGCGCCGCCAAATCCTTGCGACAACGGGCGGCAGAAACGCCGCGAGGTAAAAAGAAAAAAAAGAGAAAGCAAACATCCAAGGCTCCCGGGCGCGCGCTCTCCCCGCAGAAGCACGGCTTCGCAGACGAACCTCCTCACCCCACAGCGGCGGCCGGGCAAGCGCTAGAAATTTCCAGAACAAACGGGGCGGGGTCAGACCGAGTGAATCACCCTCAGGAGAGGGCAGCCGAACCGTCTCGTGCCTCTCCCCAGCCTTCGCTGCGCGTCGCGCCGACGAAATGAGGAGAACGTTCTGGAAGGTGGCGCGGAACGTATTTAATCGAGCAGCCGAGACGAGAAAGCAGGAGGAGACGGAAGTTAGCGCCAGAGCGCGTAGGAATTTCGCCATGTAGTCGGCGAGGGTTCTGCCCGTAGTGACAGAACAGGAGAAGACGGAAAGTTAGCGCCGGAGCGCGTAGGGATTCCGCCGTGTAGTCGGCGAAGGTTTTGGTCCGTAGGGACGGCTCGAGCTACTGGCAAGAGCGTGGGTTTACCGCTATCGAGCGAAGACGCGGGCAACAGCTGCGTGTGTGAAGCCGACGGATTTCCGGCGAAGAAGTTTGAAGCTTGGAGAGTGGCCTATTGAAGACGGGAGTTTTCCTGGAAGAGAAACTCCGGCGAGGTTTCCTGGAAGAGAAACTTCAGAGGGCTGCGGAACGACAACAACGCTGGACTTTGAGTGAGTGATTCTCGGAAGAGTATCATCTCGACTTTGGTTCCAAGAACTTTGGACTGAATAGGTTTTCTATCTCTTTAGTCTTTAAGTGTCTTGGTTGTTCAATGCATGCGACTGCATTGTAGTGCGTATTGTTGTCCGTGTCCGTTGTATTAAGTGTGGCTGATTGTGTTGTGTAGTACGTTGATTGATTGGCTTGATTGGTGTCATATTGTATGCAACTATTGTGGAGTGTGCATTCTTATGTATTGTTTTCGATCTGCCATTATTGAGAATATAATTTGTTTGTTTATCAACTCTCGGCTCTGACTTGTTCTTTGGGCCACGACCGGCGTTCGCTGGCGCACCAAAAAGGACCACTTCAAAATTGTCCACGCTTTCGTGGTGCGGTTCGGGGGGCCGATACTTCGGCTCTTGGAATTAGCCCGGCGATTTCCTCCCTAATAAACGGGACGTGTGTGACAATTAATCTGGCGTCCGCGATACAGGACCTTTTGGTGCATAGTGTGTCCAAAGTAGTGAGAAAGAGCCTCGAGTTGTTAGTGCTATCGGAACGATTTTGTGTGTTGTTCAGTGTTCTCGTTAACGAGTGCAGGGGAGTGTTCCGATAGACTGATCTAGGCAGATACTTTTGCACGCGGCAAGGTTTTATTTGCGACACACCATGGATCTCGAAAAGTTAGTTGCTCTTGGCGAAAAGATGGGTCTTTCTGGCGCCGAACTACGGAAGTGGGTCACCCAGAGGGAAAAAGAAGAAAAAGCAGCCGAGCTAGAAAAAGAGAGGTTGGCGGTCGAAAGAGCCAAAGCGGAAAAAGAAGCTGAGGTGGAGAGAGAGAGGTTGGCGGCAGAGAGGGCGAAGGAAGAAAGAGAGCAGCAGTTGAAGTTGGAGTTGGAGAGAGAAAAGCTTGCAGCTGAGAGGGCGAGAGAAGAAAGAGAAGCGGAGATGGCTGAAAGGGAGCGGCAGCGGCAGCACGAGATGGAACTCGAGCGGCTCCGTTTGCAACAGCGAAGTGAAACTCCCGTCCAAGCTAGAGTTGAAAGCAGCGAACGGGAAGATCACGGCTTCCGCTTGAACCCAAGCAAGCTGCTCGTCGCGTTTGATGAAAGGAAGGACGACCTTGACGCGTACCTCCACAGATTCGAGACGATTGCGAAGAGCCAGAATTGGCCGGAACATCAATGGGCAACTGCTTTGAGTACTTGCTTGAGTGGTGAAGCGCTCAGTGTGTACGGTAGGCTGACGCCGACCGATGCAGCCAACTATGCAAAGGTGAAAGCTGCTTTGCTGAAGCGATTTAGATTTACCGTGGAAGGATTCCGGGACAGATTTCGGACAGGAAAGCCAGCTGATGGTGAGACGGCTACGCAGTATGCCGCCCGGCTTTGCCATAATTTCGACAGATGGATTGAACTTTCAGGGACAACGCAGGAGTATGATGAGCTTAGAGAGCTCCTAATTAGAGAACAATTTCTTACTAGTTGCCACCCAATCCTGTCGCTGTACTTGAAAGAGAGGAAGGCTGAATCATTGGAAGGAATGCTTGAATTGGCTGATCAATTCGTGGAAGCACAAGGTGGAACTAATTTGGCCAAGGTCAAGAAGGATTGTCCCGATGATTCGAAGAAATTGGCTCCCGAAGAAAAGAAGCGTGCACTAGAGAGCATTCAGCAATGTTTTCTGTGTAACCGAGTGGGTCATCGCGCGAAAAACTGTCGAACGATCTTTACGAGCCCTACGGTAGTGAAATGTTTTAAGTGTGGTCAGACTGGGCACAAAGCAGATGCATGTCGAAACGGAGCGAGTCAAACTCACCAGGTATCCTGTGTGCAAGCGGCACCGAAATCTGATAATAATGCCGTCACCGATGGATTCGTAGAGTTGAAGAATGGGGAGAAAATTCCTATTGTGGGTGCTGTAATGTCAAAACAGCCAACCGGTGTTACGAAGGGAATGCCAGCGCTGCCTGGAAAAGTTGCGGGCAAGAAGGTTACGGTGTTAAGAGACACCGGTAGCTCCACGGTTATCGTGCGGAAAAATTTGGTACGGGGAAGTGAGTTGACAGGCAAAACGAAACCGGTTTGCTTAATTGACCGTACAGTTCGGATGCTTCCCGAAGCAGAGATTGAGGTTGAAACCCCATACTTCAGCGGGAAGGTTACGGCTCTATGTATGACGACCCCCCTGTACGACCTTGTCATCGGAAACATCGACGGGGCGCGAGGAGCGAATGATCCGGAATGTTTGGGAGAAGACCCTAAGATAGAGCCCTCGCCAACCCAGCGACCGCGAGATGCAAGGGAGGAGCCGCCCGTGACGGATCTCACTAGAGCCCAAGGTGAAGCCGCGGTACAAGAGACAGCGGATGAGAAGACGATCGTGTTGAATGAGTTCACGGGCCGGGCAGCTGAACTTACGTCGGCACGACCTCAACCGAGCGACAGTGTAAAGGTGACGGAGTTGGCCAGCCGGGCAAAATGTAGAGGCATGATCAAGCGGGTAAATAAATAGACAGGACCCGTCGAATGTAATGACGCGTTAACGGTGTCGGAAGTGACAACGATGGATGAGACGCCGCCTCAGATACCGTCGTTGGAAAGGGCTCGCCGAAAAAGAACGAGGAAAAACAAGAGATCGAGCGAGCACCGCAAAAAGGGGCGCAAGCGCTGTTCGAAGTATTCAGGATAGGTGCTGAGGTGGAATCAGATTGTGTTTGGCAGGGCTGAGTGACATATGTTGTGTTAATGTTCTTGTTATCCTGTGTCTCAAGTGTATGTCGAGCGAGTCAAAGTGTTCTGTGCGATGATGTGATGTATAGTGTTGTATAATTGTTGTATAGAGAGAACTTTGTACATTTGTATCGTTGGGAATGTGTGGTGGAGTGTTGTACTCATGTGCTTGTGGTTGTGTTTTCCCGTGTTGTGTAATTGAATTACAATGTCCAATCGTATTGAGTGATATATTGTGAATGTGACGTGTCACGAGCGACGGATTGTGTTACAGTCTGTGAGAGTGTGTGGTGACTTTTCGCGCTCGTTTGTGTGGTTTTGAATATTATGAGATAATATTCTTAAAGTGGGGGGCAGTGTCACATAACGAGCGCTAAAAAAGCGCGCCGCCAAATCCTTGCGACAACGGGCGGCAGAAACGCCGCGAGGTAAAAAGAAAAAAAAAGAGAAAGCAAACATCCAAGGCTCCCGGGCGCGCGCTCTCCCCGCAGAAGCACGGCTTCGCAGACGAACCTCCTCACCCCACAGCGGCGGCCGGGCAAGCGCTAGAAATTTCCAGAACGAACGGGGCGGGGTCAGACCGAGTGAATCACCCTCAGGAGAGGGCAGCCGAACCGTCTCGTGCCTCTCCCCAGCCTTCGCTGCGCGTCGCGCCGACGAAATGAGGAGAACGTTCTGGAAGGTGGCGCGGAACGTATTTAATCGAGCAGCCGAGACGAGAAAGCAGGATGAGACGGAAGTTAGCGCCAGAGCGCGTAGGAATTCCGCCGTGTAGTCGGCGAGGGTTCTGCCCGTAGTGACAGAACAGGAGAAGACGGAAAGTTAGCGCCGGAGCGCGTAGGGATTCCGCCGTGTAGTCGGCGAACGTTTTGGTCCGTAGGGACGGCTCGAGCTACCGGCAAGAGCGTGGGTTTACCGCTATCGAGCGAAGACGCGGGCAACAGCTGCGTGTGTGAAGCCGACGGATTTCCGGCGAAGAAGTTTGAAGCTTGGAGAGTGGCCTATTGAAGACGGGAGTTTTCCTGGAAGAGAAACTCCGGCGAGGTTTCCTGGAAGAGAAACTTCAGAGGGCTGCGGAACGACAACAACGCTGGACTTTGAGTGAGTGATTCTCGGAAGAGTATCATCTCGACTTTGGTTCCAAGAACTTTGGACTGAATAGGTTTTCTATCTCTTTAGTCTTTAAGTGTCTTGGTTGTTCAATGCATGCGACTGCATTGTAGTGCGTATTGTTGTCCGTGTCCGTTGTATTAAGTGTGGCTGATTGTGTTGTGTAGTACGTTGATTGATTGGTTTGATTGGTGTCATATTGTATGCAACTATTGTGGAGTGTGCATTCTTATGTATTGTTTTCGATCTGCCATTATTGAGAATATAATTTGTTTGTTTATCAACTCTCGGCTCTGACTTGTTCTTTGGGCCACGACCGGCGTCCGCTGGCGCACGAAAAAGGACCACTTCAAAATTGTCCACGCTTTCGTGGTGCGGTTCGGGGGGCCGATACTTCGGCTCTTGGAATTAGCCCGGCGATTGCCTCCCTAATAAACGGGACAGGTGTGACATCCTGCCACCCTGCATGTTAATATACCCTACGTCTGAATTGGGTCGGCCTTCGTGGCTACGTCAATTTCTGCCCCGGACTCTAAGTGTCTTAGATATTGCTGCCACTTTTGAATCGTATCTGTCCATACCACCTGTGAAAGAGTCCCCCTGGTTGTTTTCCTTGTTACTAGCTACCCTGGACCCCGAAGGGCCCGCGTGCTCTTCAAAAAAGCTACTGCACGCCCTGCAAGTCGCCAACCCACCTCATGACCTAGCTTCCCATTGAAGTGAATTCTGTCTTGTTGAAAACCACCCCATCTATGTACCTCTCTGTTTATTTCCACCACCTCAAATCCTTTCTCTCGACTCATCCGCCATATCACTTGATTTGCGTTGACAACCACTCTTTTTAGGTCTGTCGCACACCGGTACCTCCGGTATCATGCATATCACTACCTGTACCTGAGGAGAAATGGCGCGCCTGTCACCGACCCCTTTCGCCAGTGTGGTTGCTATCCTGCCGTATTTCCATTTATTAAATCGTTTAAAATTCTGCGATTATTACGAGGTTTGGTTCATCAAATGTAGTTTTGAGTTTCGTGCTCACTTGCTTCTCAGCTGCTTCCAGCTTGCGTCTTGGGAACGTCCCTACTGCAACCCTCTTGCCACCTATTACCCTTTCTTTGATTGTTTTTGCCCATCGATTTAAATTCGAGTCTCTGGTGATTATCACGTGCTGTGACTTTTCAGCTGGAGTGTCCTGGACCTGGGAGTTACTTGCACCTGCGAAGCCGGCTGCTTTGTCCCCTCCCAACCCCACCACTATTCGCTGAAGCTGGGTCTTGCGACCATTGAACCGGCTGAACCTGTTTTTCCAAACTTGCTTGCTCTTTCTTCTCTGCCGTTATGGTTGCCGGCGCCCTACCGTTCTCTCCATTGGCCGCTCCTTTGTTCACCTTCGCTAGTGCCTCCTCCGTGGGCCTGAGCCTTTTTCCCACAGCCCTCGTATTTACTTGTTTTGTCGCCAATGCAGTCTCCAGCTCGGTGATTCTCATCAGCAGTTCACCTGGGTAACCATTCTTTTCTCCATTTTTTTCTCGATCTCACATTGCCTACACTTGGCGTTAGCCTCCTCTCCATTCACGTCTGCACGCGCGTCTATTTTCGAACCCACCCCGCGTCCTAACCATTTCACAGCCTTTCAGCTATGTCTTTTTGACACTAATAGCCCTTATCAATCGTCCCTCTTGATAACTACACCAAAAGGGCATACGATAGATTCTGCCCTACGGAAAAAAGAAAGTCTAAGCTCTTCTACAAAAATTTGCGTGTTCATGTACGTGCGCCTCCCGCACGGGGTGGCAAGAAAAAAAACACTAGCAAACGAAAAACACACACACACAAACAAGTAAATACTTGTTGACGGACCCCTGAAAAAGCCGTACAATTTAATAAGTGCTACAATGGTTTTTACTGCTGCCTAATAAATATAAATGTAAGCTCAAAACCTGCGAAGCCATTTATCTAGGCAGTCAATCGGGAGCACTCAAAAACACGTCCATCCACCGTGCCAGTCCATGGGAGAGCCACCTGGCTACGCCCCTGCCCTCTTGTGGCTGTATATAGCGATCTCCACATTGTGTCTTCCGCCTCCTTTCTGTACTTCAATAGCAGTATGTGGAGAGAGTGCACTATAGTACCTAGAATATACTAGGCAGGAATAGGCAAAGTCACAAACCCCTCTCAGAAAAGGGGGAAAGGCACGCACCGTTCGTTGTACAGAGAGGGGAGCAGTACACACAATACGCTAGGGGACAGCACAGTACCACTGGCACAGCCCACAGTAGATTCAACCCAACCGGTTTGGCAAGGTTCAAGGCTGACTCATCAAGGAGGCATTGCTGCCGGGCAGGCCGTGGTGCACGAAAAATAAACACTCGAAAGGCCCTTTGACTTCGAAAAACGTCACTAAAGTAATTTCTTCAGCACTCAGCTAATTGTCATATGCATCCCGACGACTCCAGCAACGCACAGGGGACCAGTCTTTTTATAGGCAGCCCAGACAGCAAAACAGCCCTTTCCAGGTAATGCGTCGACCGTGCCGGCCTAAAGAGCTTGAGGCAAGCCGACTGACTTAATACGCTGCGCTGTCGCTTTCTGGATTCTCAGGGAGCGCGGCAAAGTTAAAATCTTTTCACGCATCCAAGCAATGCAAGACACGAGGGCATCACAAGGTCCACTTGTCGCATCCAGCCTTTTCGTTGCAGTGTGATTGGCGCCTACTCAGCAGCAAAGTTCATATCATAACCGTCCAAGTTGATTCATTGTGTCTCACGACGACGAAATCAGTGTGCTTAATTTTCGACAAAGATTACAAGCGTGAGGGGTGTAATCGTGGGGCTCGCACGCCGCTGTCACGTCACTGCGGTCAGTTTTACGGAGCCACTCTTGTTTCTTGTCAATACCGTCACCTGCTTCGATACTCTTGCAAACTCCAGGTAGAGCCCTTATCATCAGAGAGCTGGCAAGAGAGAAATTTTGTCATTTTGGTCCAGAGGCCGGAATGCGGCAAAAGGCTGAAATGTACTACTATCCGCGTTGATTGAAACCTGAACATCGGCAAGCATTTGTGATGACATAGTAATATAGTGCGCGCCGTCCACGTATCACGATAGACAGGCACGCATATATCCGCAGAGCTACCGAACAGGGTGCGCACGCCTGTCAATAGTGATAAATTATAACTGGACGGTGCGCACTAAACCATCGCGAAGGCTTTTACTGCTTGGGTTTCATTATATGCGCATAGTAAATGCCTGACTAGCTCAGCCTTTGTAGGAATATTGACGGTTGGCTACCTGCCAAGAGTCCGCGGACAACCTTTGGTTTTATCCGGAAATCGCATGACAAAGAACCTTTTGTTGTGAGTTTTCTTTTGTGGTAAAACCAAACTACAAAATTCAAATGCGTTTTTGTAGCGCTTTGTTGAAGGAAGCAACGACTGCTGGCTGGGATTTTTTTTGTTAATGGTGTGTCAGTTCCCGTGAATCTGCACAGCACAGCTTGTGGGGCACCTGCCAAAGCCATTGTCTTATATAACAGGAGACACACAGGCTTTTTCATCAGCACATATTGTGTCATTTAGGGCTCATATATTACAAGAAGAAATTGTTTCCCGACTTTGTGAAGTACTGTCCGCACTGATAATAAGAGTGGCTCGATCTTGTGATTGTGCAACCAACATACAGTTGATGTAGCGATATTCCTATATATCAGTTCTCTTTATCGGTCCATTCTTACGCTCTTGGCCATGAATACGTTTTCGGTGTGCGGCATTTCACCCCTGAAATGTGAGGCTTGTATCGTGCTGTTGCTGGGAAAAACTTAAAACAACGAAGAGAATGAATAGTACTTATAGAAAGGCAGACTATTTACTTCTCTAGTTACACAGTCGCAGGCGTTTATAAGCTCTATTCACGCAATTCGGCAAAATAATTTTGTAGGTATATACACAAATAGAAAAAAAAGACTGTGCACTTAGACTGCGCAATAAATATGTCAGTGCGTTGAGATTCTGACACGACTTGAAGCCCCAGATCACACAGTGTCCTCGTAATAGGTCGCTGGAAAACAAACAGTACAACAAATAAATTACGGACAACACATACCTTACATTTAATGCGGGACAGGTCAGTATTAGTCGACGTTTACAGCCCGTTTGAGACCTAATATACCATGAAAAAATTGGCTTGAATCTGCATGTTACACTGCAAATGTCGTCGAAAGACGATAGTTTTGCGTCTAGAGGGAGTGAACAAAGTGTTTATTTGATGTTCTGCGCAAGAAAATCGGTGAATGGTATTCCCCAGGCGCTGCGTTAGAGTTCCTCCAGCGTGTAGCGGAGGTGAACGAGCGCATGGAGGCACGTTAGACACAAGCGCCATCTGGCAGTTATCTTCGAAAACGAAGGCGTGCGCTCCCGCAGAGAAATATCCACGCCAGTCTCGGAGGTGATAACGTGTAAAACGCAAAACCATGGGCAGGTGCCACCACCTTGTCGTCGTAGCAAAGCGTTGCAAACACCATTTTGAGCATCACGTTGCACTGTCAGCGCAGCGCGATAAACGCTGCAGTCCTTATAGTTACTTGTGTGTGCCTGTTCTGGTATAAAGGCAAACATGCAAAACATCGACGTGTTGTTATGGCGCCTCAGATGTGTACAATAATTGCCTTTTAATCGACAATCGCACAACAGTACGAACGCTAAATCTTGAGCAACATTGGTGGGCGCTTCGGATGGGGACGGCCGTTGAATGCCGTTTGAGGTATCGTTAAAGGCAGACAAACAGACAAATATACAGACAGACAGACCAAAGTTTTCTGTCGAAGGTCGCCAAAAAAGACTATCGTCTTTATTAATCTTCACTGTGAGCACCGATGCTTCAGGAAGCTCGCCCAGAAAGAAGCCTGATGTTAGTGGTTAGAATGCAACAATATATTGACTGAACCAAAATTCAACTAGGAATGCCAACAGTGGCCTCTACAGTTTATTGCTCACAGTGGCATTACTGCGCCTTGGCAATGCCTACATCTCGAAATAAAACTGGGTACCCTCCCGACGAAGGCAAAGCGAGGGCCTGCTGCTCAAAGTTCGGTCCTCGTGATGTGTTCGAGGACTGAAGGCGCAGCCCGTGCCTGTGTCCTGCTTTATAGCCCATCAGTGAGGCTCTTCTTTTCTTGCAAAATGCGCATGATAATTGCTTTTTAATACAATCATTCCGTTTTAATTGACAATCGCACAACTACGAACGCTTAATCTTGAGCAATATTGGTGGGCGCTTCGGGTGGGGATGGCCGTTGAATGCCGATTGAGGTATCGTTAAGGGCGGACAGACAAATGTACAGAAAGACAGACCAAAGTTCTTTGTCGAAGGTCCCCAAGAAAGACTGTTGTCTTTAAAAATTGCGTAGGACTTGAGTAACGAAGCATGCATCTTACGGGACTTCTTTCAGTAGAGCGAGACCAGTGCATCGCGCTATCTACACTTTTATGCAGTCCTTGTATTAGTGCTCCCTAAAAGACAAAAATACCAACATTTTTCATGCTCTTTCAATATAAATACACGAACAAAAAATCACAGCATATCCATGGAGTGAATCATGATGATGAGTGAGGTGAAGCGTCCGTAAGCCAGTCCGTGCTTCCGTCCTTCTGCGCGACTATCTGTGCGTCCATCCGTGTGTCCATCAATGCTTCAATCCATCTGTCCATGCGTCCATCTGTCCGCTAGTCTGTCCATCTGTGCGTCCGTTTTCTATTCTGTCCGTCCGTCCATCTAGTGAACACTCCAAGTACCGCCACCTTGCATCCCCTGTGGCACATACCTGCTCCGCGCGTCCATCCATCCGTCCGTCCACGCGTCCGTCCGTGTGTCTATCTAGTAAACACCCCAAGTACCGTCATCTTGCATCCCAGTCGCTACGTACGCCAACGATGGTGGATGGGCAGACCCACGCCTTGGAGAGCTTCACTCCTGAAAGCACGAAAGGTGTATATTTACCTATAAACGATCAATGACGGATGACACAAGAGCCATTCACCTGAACTATTCTTATCCGTCATCTAGAAGAGACTATTGGATTGACACATTAGTTGCGCAGATCACAGTGAATTTTGTCAAGAGATAAAACTGGCAATGCGCCAGGAAATAAAATTCCGCTTACGAGTACGTATGAAATCCTCGGCGGTGGGACGCGGCTGCCTCTAGGAACATGGTAAAAGAAATGCTGCTTAATACATGCGCGTCACTTTGTATGGCAGTGCTTCAGCAAGTCCTCGGAACGATATAGCGTTGTCTCTTTCCTAACGCCGCAACGTAAAAAATGGCGGCATATCCACGAGGTGAATGATGGAAAGTGGGGCGAAGCATCCGTCCGTCGATTCGTTCTTGCTTCCATCCGTCCATGCGTCCGTCGGTGTGACCGTCCATGAGCCCATCCACCCGCCCGTGCGTGCATCTGTTCGTGCGTCTGCACGTCCATTGATGCGTCCATCCCTGCGTTTGTCCATGCATCCGCCCCTGCGTCCTTCCTTGCATCCATCCGTCCGTGCAGATATACATGCGTCTATCCATGCATCTGTCTGTGTGTCCGTTCATTCATCTAGTCAACACTCCAAGTACCACCATCTCGCAAATTTTCATCATATATTCCGCATACAAAAGCATCGCCATCCAACGGACATTCCAAGGGCTAAACGAAAGGTGGCACACGCACACTTTCTTACGGCTTCCGCCTCGTGTCTACTTTCCACCTTTAACCACCTCGAGTTCATGGTACAGTAAAAGCTCATTAATTCGGATTTCACAGAACCGGAAAAACTGTTCGAATTAACCGAATGCCGAATTACCGACTGAACAGGGAAAACAACATTTAATATCAAGCAGCAGAAGCATACCTTTATTTGTTGAGGTATTTTGTAATTGTTGTCTGCGTTTTCACGCAGATTCCGGCTGACATCACAATTTTTCTTAACTGTTCCAAATGGCCAACGGCACGCAAGCTGTCGGGAGTGTTCAGGCAAGCGTCCTCTAGTGTTAACAGCGCCACCGAGACTTCCCTTGAGGTGCGATGAGGTCGCGGCTGTATCTCCTCGCATGATTCTTCGTCGGAATCGTAGTCTTCATGGGTGCCCGTGTCATCATTAATAATCTCTTGATCGGTCAGGAGACCACTCGTGGCGACACCATGATCAATCGTGAAGTAGTCCTGAAAGGTCAGATCTGTTGGAAAGACAGCATTGAAAGTCGGGCAGTTATCGTCGGTGGACTCAGCTGACACCTCCTCGATGCCATCGTCAGCTACAGCTGCATGCTCGGGCCTCACAAAACCGCTGTGCCGAAAACAGTTGGCGATGACTTGCGGCGGAGTGTTTTACCACATGTGGGCGATGATGTGCACTGCGCCGAGTAAGTCCACTTGATACAACTTTCCAGCTTCTGAGCATAGGATCATTCGCTCTAGCAGGTGCTTGCGGTACTTCGACTTCACGTAGTGAATAATACCCTGGTCCATCGGCTGAAGGGCAGACGTATTGTTGGGCGGACAAAACTACTTTGATGCTCTTCAGTTCGACTGTACAGTTATGGGCACTGCAGTTGTCAACAACCATAATTATCTTGCGGTCCTTTGACGTGAAGTGCCGGTCCAACTGCTGCAGCCAGCCGCGAAAAATGTCCGATGTCATCCATGCCTTCCTGTTCGCTGTGTACTCGACAGGAAGGCTTTTGACGTTCTTAAAACAACCTGGCTTAAGCGCCTTCCCGACGACAAGTAGTGGCAAGCGCTCCGTGCCAGTCATATTGGCGGCAAGAAGCACAGTTATCCTTTGCTTGCACTTGTCACCATTGCACGCGTCCCCTTTGAAAGTCACCATCTTGCCGGGCAGAGCTCTGAAAAATAGAGCAGTTTCATCTGCATTGAACACGTCACGTAGTTCATATGCGGCGATGCGCTCCAGCAGCTTCACATTTCTTCACTCGGTGGTCACGCTTTCGTCAACACTGGCCTTTTCGCTGCACACACTCCTGAAGACAAGTTCGTGTCTCTCTCGAAACCTCGCAAACCACCCTTCTGACGCTTTGAACGATTCAATGTTTATCATTGCAGCGTACTTCTCACCTTGCGCCATGATGAGAGGTCCGCTCAAAGGCAGATGCGCGTTGCGACAGTCAGTAATCCACCGGCGCAAAGCTTCTTCGAGCTGGGGATGAGCTGCGGTTCGCAACCGCTTTCTAGAGGCATGAAACTTCTCGCTTTCGAAGGCTTGTTGAATCTGTTGTTCATTTTGCACGTACGTTCCCAACGTGCTCCGCTTCACGTTTTACATGGTCATAACCTGCTGTCGTGATTCACCGTTCTTCAGTGCTTCCAAAATTTCCACTTTAGTCACCAAGTTCTTCGCGTCGTAGTTCTGCGGCTTTTTCGGCGTTTCCATCACTGTAGCGCACGATGGTGGTGATATGCAAATACGGTCACAATGGAAGAAAAAGAGAATTTTGTAAGAAGAGATGGTTCCGGCACGACAACACCAGGGAAAATGGCGTCGGAGGCGCTGAGTGGAGAAGAAAGAAGACGCCGACGTTCGGTGATGCTGCGATCGCCCCAACTAGTTGATGATGATGGCGATGCCACTCAGGTTACGGTTTCACTCCAGTGGTGCCAGCGCTGCTTTATCACACTTTTGTGTAGCAGCAGCCGTCAGCATTTGTCCGAATTAAGCGGTGCGGAGCCGAATTCCGACAAAATAACGAAGGTTTGGTCACATAGATTAACATGCACTTTGGCCGGGACCAATAGAGCCGTCCGAATTATCTGAATTTCCAAATTAACGGGTGTCGAATTAACGGGCTTTTGCTGTCTACACTAATTCACTGTATTCATGGCACTGCAGCCCAACGCTAGCTAAACCTTTTTAAAACCAAGGAGGTTACGCCCAGCGAGTATAACGTAACAACTTTTTCTTGTCAGATAGTGCTCAATGTACATGCCAATGGCTGCTAATGGGGAATTAGAGACAGGAGAATTCGACTTTTAGTCAACGCGCACGCTGGGAACTTTTTATTGCTCAATAAATAGTTTGGCAGCAGCGCTCTTGGTCTTCGCAGCACTTATATTTATTCATTTACGCAGAGCAACTGGGCAACGCTGTATCGGATGATATCGCTACTGCATGTACAACACGTGGCGATCAGTCAAGATATCTTTGGCTTGCCCTCGCCCGTTCCACCTGTATATAAAGCATGGCACAATAAACTTACAGATTCTTCCCGTTACGCTCGGACTGTCAGGATGGCCCAACGACTACACACGATACATGGTGTCAGAAGTGGGAAACGAACCCACGCCCACATACGTGGACCAGCATAGAAGCAGCAAGTGCCATCTTCGCCAGATATGGCATACCAGTTGAACTTTGTACCGATAATGGGCCGCAGTTCACAAGTCATGACTTCGCTGCATTTTCTCAGCTGTACGATTTCAAACACGTCACTTCAAGCCCGAGGTATCCACAATCGAATGGCCTCGCAGAAAAAGGAGTACAGGTCGTTAAGAGAATACTAAAGAAAACTACTGACGCGAAACAAGACTTTTGGCTTGGATTACTCGCTTACAGGACGACACCGATGGAGGGTGCGCCTTCTCCTGCCGAGGTGTTACAAGGAAGGCGACTGCGAACGACGCTGCCGGATGTCCGTTCCGTTCCAGAATTTCCGGTCCGAAAGCATCGCCAGAGCAACGCCGGCAGGAGGACCCTAGCGCCGCTGGGAGCAGGCGACACCGTTCGAGTTAAAGGGGGGTCATGGTCGACCAAAGCACGAGTCCTCGAGCCATGCAATACTCCCAGGTCATACCATGTCGTCACAGAGGAAGGAAGGGTCCTCCGCCGCAACCGCCAGCACCTACTTCCGACCGGTGAAAGCTTTCGAAGGCGCACGTGTTCCAGCAGCAGTGAGGACTTCGCCGAACAAACTGCAAATTGCAGTAGTGGGCCCGCAGCTCTCCATGCACCCAATACGGCAGGCATCGCAACTTCGAGAAGTTCGACAAGACTGCGGCGGCCACCACAGCGGTTGACCTACGACAGAAACTTTGTTCAAGTATCGTGATGAGCTTCCCAGTGGCGTGCAATGAACGCTGTTTCTTCGGTGCACTGTTCAACCCTGTAACTCCCCGTTAGAAAAATATTTAACTGTTCTGTTTTGTTTACTCATACGAAAGAGGATGTATCGGATGATATCGCTACTGCATGTACAACACGTGGCGATCAGTCAAGATATCTTTGGCTTGCCCTCGCCCGTTCCACCTGTATATAAAGCATGGCACAATAAACTTACAGATTCTTCCCGTTACGCTCGGACTGTCAGGATGGCCCAACGACTACACACGATACAAACGCTGTCCACTGAAGCCGGCATCCGACATCGACCTGACCGAAAAGATACTACTACCCTCAGCTGTCCACGTGGTAACACGGGATTCTGCAATATCTCGACCGGGCTTAGATCAAGATCCGCTGTTGAGGCTCTGTGCCTATGCGGGGACTCGTCAGTGACGTCATTCGAGAAAACTACAAAAGCGGGCTTTCCTGTGCCGGCCCCCTCAGTTTGTCAGCAGCGCTCTTGGTCTTCGCAGCACTTATATTTATTCATTTACGCAGGTGAGCGAAACCTCTCCTATAGTGTTTTCTCGGTAGTCCTTTGCGCTGCTGCCGGGCTGTAGGTCTGTGTTTCTATATTTGAAGTTGACTCTTTTCATCATGACAAAAGAGATGACAAAAGGTTTCGATGATTTCCGCCGTGAAATGCGTGCCGAACTAAGAGATATACGCGAAAGTGTAAAATTTTGTAGCGAAGTCTGTGACAACGTTATGCAACTGTCAGGTGAAATTAAGCTGCTCCGTGAAGAGCTGCAACATGCTAGACAAAAAAAATGACCAACTTGAAACCGAAAACAAGAAATTGCAACGTAAGGTTTATGAGCTCGAACAGTACACTCGCGTGAATAACTTGGAAATTGAAGGTGTCCCTAGTGATGAAGACCCGATGGAAATTGTAAAGAAGCTTGGCGATGCCATAGGGGAAGAAATCTTGCCATCAGACATAGACACGTGTCATAGAATACCTGTTGGCAGATCTGAAGACAAGAGTGTAATCGTTCGTTTCGTTCGACGTGACAAAAGGAACGCTGTCTTAACTAAAGCGCGAAAGAAAAGGCCGTCTGCCAAAGATATGGGTTTCAAATTAAGTGAACCTATATATGTGAATGAGAACTTAACCAAACACGCGAGGCAGTTGCTCGGCTTAGCAGTTGCTAAGAGGCGAGAAACAAAATGGAAGTTCGTGTGGACAAACGGTGGCAAGGTGTTTGCGCGCAAAACAGAGTCGTCGGAGATTCTTAAGATTGTTGAACCTGCGGGTGTCACAAAAATGACAATGTAGGCTATCCAATCAAGTCTTATACTAACAAGTTTGAAATGGATCTTGTCAATAGGCAGTACTAAGACATAAGCAGTTTCAACAAGCTGGTTAATAAAAGCTCGCACACTTTCAGTGTTCTGCATCTAAATGCTCGAAGTATCAAGAACAGGAAAGAAAATCTTGATGTGTTTCTCGACTCTTTGGCACTAAGATTTGACGCTTTAACAGTTTCCGAAGCTTGGTTAACACCAAATAACGTCCCGCCGAGATTTGCTGGCTATACTTACAATAGTTTAGTACGTCATTCCGGTCAAGGTGGAGGCATCACTACGTCAAAGAACAACTAAATCATGAAATAATTGATGATCTCTCGTACATTTCACCGTGCATTGAATGTATTGTAGTCAAAGTTATTAACGTAATTGTTATCGTGGTGTATCGGCCACCAGCTGGTAAAAAGCAAGAATTCCTTGACTACATAGATACTCTCTTACAAAAGCTACACACAATGCGCATGCCTTCTTTAATTATCGGTGACGTCAACGCTAACATGCTAGGCGATTCTCTAAACAACATCAGTCAGTTTTGAAATCATATGTGCAAACACAATAACAAGACCTAGTCGCATATCGGAAAAGTCTTCGACGCTGCTTGATATAAGTGTCACAATTCTTCCAAGCAGAAAATGTGTTTAAGGGTTATTGTCATGCGATGTAGGTGACCACCTACCCATATTTTCTCTTTTATTATTATCTTCAACACAAAATAAAAAGCAGATCATGGAACAGTATCGCAAAATAAGTAATAGCGCACTAAACTGATTCCGAGCTGAAGTTGCTTCGACGAACTGGAATATAGTGTGCACAGAAAGAGATACAAACCGGGATTTCAATCTTTTTCTTAAGCAAATTAAGAGCATATATGACCGCGCCTTTCCTTTAACAAAAAAGCCTTCGAGGAAGAAGATACGCAAACCGTGGATTAACAACGCACTGTACGACCGAAAGCAAGAAAAAAACAAAATGTATCACACGTTTGTGAAATCTCGTAATTTATCACTTCTTGAAGGCTACAAAAAGTTCCGAAATAAGCTAAATGCTGACAATAAACGAGCCAGGATATCATGTTATCAATACACAATTGAAAAAATCTACGATAATCACAGGAAAATGTGGAATGAAATAAATAACTTAACTGAACGTAACAAAAAGGTTATGTTAATATCCCTGATTTTGCAAACGATACTGAAGATGTCGAAGCACTATCAGCCATGAATGAGTATTTTGTTAACGCTGGCGACTACACAGACTCATCTTGTGGGGTAACAGATCCGCCTGTAGCAGATAGAAAGCGTCTATCACACTCACTCTTCCTTACTCCAGTTACACCTTGCGGAGTTGAAAAATTAATCTGTAAATTATGTGGCAATGTTGCTGCAGGTGTTGACGAAATAGCAGCCAGCCCGATAAAATATTTAGCGTCACTAATTTCACTCCCTCTTTCACACATCATGAACACTATGTTAGAAACCGGCATTTTTCCTTCAGAACTAAAAATAGCACGCGTTTGTCCTATTCATAAAGGGGGTGCCAAAAATGTATTATAGAACTACCGCCCCTTATTAGTTCTACCGTTACTCTCCAAATTTTTTAAGGAATAATACACTCCATATTTGAATGCTTTTTCATTAAGCACCTGATAATTAAAAAAAGCACAGTATGGGTTTCAAAAGGGTAAGTCTACAGAGTTGGCGCTATTAGATACGAAAAAGGAGATATTAAAAAACACGGAAAACAGAACCTGCATCATAGGTCTTTTTATTGACTTGAAGAAGGCCTTTGACACAGTCAACATTATATACTGATATCTAAGTTGCATGACTATTGTGTAAGGGGCGTGGCAGCTAAATTAATACAAAGTTATCTTACCGAAAGAAAACAATATGTTAAGGTGGGTAACCTTGTTTCCCCAATGAAAACTGTAAAAAATGGCGTACCTCAGGGTTCACTCCTTCGACCGTTACTATTTATAACATATATTAATGATCTGTGTGACATTCCAAGATCCCCAAAATTAATAATTTACGCTGATGACACCAACATATTTTTTATAGGTAGAATACTCATGCACCTTGAAACTGAAGTAAATGATTACTTACTCAAATTAGAAAACTGGCTTCATCAAAATAAACTCATGCTTAATATTTCTAAAAGTAAGTACATAGTATTCTAGCCTATTAGCAAGCCCTACGAGGACGACATTAACATATTTTTCAAAAAGCAAAGGCTGGAGCATGTTAAATCACAAAATTTCCTCGGAGTGTGGTTCCAAGAAAATTTGTCTTGAAACACTCATGTTGATAGTCTCGCATCCAAACTAAGTAAGACTGTTGGGTGTATATTTAAAATAAATCCACTCATACCAATTTGGCTAAAAAGATATACTACGCTCTTTTTTACTCGCGTTTAAATTATAGTATGCTAGTATGGGGCACTACAAGTGAGAAGAATTTAAATAAACTAGAAATCTCACAGAAAAAAGTTCTCCGCCTATTCGATGATTATTATGGCAACCCAAGAGAGATTCCTAGCGGTCCATCATTCATAAAACGTGGTATACTCAAAGTAAGACAGGTGTATGAATATAAGCTATTACTTTACATTTTTAAAAATAAACTCCACACTATTACGGCACCGGAAGGCGCACTCAAATACTCGCTCCGTAGGCAACAAATTCGCGTTCCTACTACTAGGACTGAATATGGTAGAGCCCTAATTGCATACCGCCCCCCCACAGCCTATAAATCATTTAGGTGAACAATAAATTTTAACCTCTCATTAACGAAATTAAAATATCACATAAAACATCTCCTCATTATTTGAGTATAGTAAACATCATGTTTCCAATAAACTTCTGGCTAGGTTCCACATATACTCTCACCTTTAGGTACAAAACGCGTGTATATACAGTAGCATGTACGTACATATGGGCAGATGTATGTATGAATATATGAGTGTATTATATGAATATATCAATATGTATGTGTTTTTTGGATATGTTATAAAAAAGCCTCGATGTCTGATTCTGTGTGTCTATGCAGCCTGTTTTTTGTACTTATATGTCACCTATTTTTGCTTTTATGCTATTTATTTGTTTCTGTTATTATGCTGCTCCTTGTATTAAGGTAATTATTATTCAATGTAGCACTGTTTGCTGAACTTTTTTTGCGTAGCGAAGCCACGTCAGGCCAAATGGCCTTTAGCTTCGCTTCGTTTTTCTGTATCTCTCCAGCAATAAAATCTGTTCATTTCATTTAAAAAAAACAACGCACAGGAGAAATCACCTACCTGCACCGCCTTGCAGGTCAAAGCGTAAGACATGTTACGCACTACGTCGAGGGACGAACAGCAGCCGCTGTAAGGAGCTTCGCCCCTAAGAATCACAGCGAAACCACAGAATGAATCATGATGAGTGAGGCGAAGCGTTCGTCCGTCCATGGGTCCGTGCATGCGTCCGATCACGTTCAAGAATGCAGACGGCACGCAGGTAATACCGACGAGACGCGAGCCGACAAAGCTGAGCGCAAGTGTCTTCGACGCGCCTACCGCTCTGCTCTGTCCATGACCCACCAACGATGCGATGCGGCAGGTACGGCGACTATCCAGGAGACTGAGAAAGGCATTCGTTCGCGCACTATGCAGATGGCGCGCGGTTAACATCGTAGAGAAGCGAGCAAAGAAAGCCCACAGCAAGCGTCCAGAACGCACCCGCCGCTCTTATGTGACTCTTGAATGGAAAAGCAAAGTGAGCCTCGTAACTGTCTGCATCAGAGAGCGACACCTGAACAGTAGCTCACAAGGGAGATGGGTAAGGAGGGATTAAAAGAATAGGATTAAAAGGTATATATTGAGAGAGGAAGGAGAGAGCGAGGTGCAGGGACAGCGAACGAAGTAAATGATGGAAGTAAAGAGGAAATAGAAAAGTTGGACATGGTCGCAGGAGTCCGAGGACGGGGCACCACTCGGCGAGAGCTCTTGTTGGCGTCAGAAGATGGTGTAGGGGATCCCAGTAAGCCGGAGCTGCGCTGTCATCGGAGATCACGGGGGCACAACCGGTTGGCACAAAATCCAGCGAGCGAGTCCCCGCCGCTCTGCTCTGTTCATGCTCCTCCAACGATCCGCCACGTACGGCGAGCATAGAACACCTATACACTACCATTAATAGAAGGAGAACTGTACCTCTGACAGTGCAACGAAACTAAGGGTAGCGGTGGCGTTGTGAACTAACTTATCCGACCTAGAGACGGCGCTGATAGGCATATCATCATTGCGCTAGGGCAATATGACGGCTGCTTTGGTAGTGGGTGCGGGGGGGGGGGGGGTGTCGCGGTGCGCGCTCGCAGGTTTATGGTCGTTTATTCACTGCTATTGCGGGATGGTATTCGCACGCACGGCTTCCTAACGTTACTATAAATATTGCCGCTAAGCCACCAGGTGACCGAGAGGCCTTAACTGGCAAAAACACGCCAAGCAAGTAAGCTTACATTGTTTATTGACAATCGTGAATGCAGCAGTACACATGTAAACAAGGAACACTGTTTCTCACAGAGTTGAACAATACATAAAAAACAAGAGTGATAGCCAACGATTTAACAAAACTACCCGCTGAAATTGTGCAATCTTCTCTTGGCTCGTTCAGTCAGACAGCCATATTTACACTGGACACCCCTTGCACAGTACTTGGTACTGTGTAAGGGGTGTACTGTGTAAGGGGTGTAAGGGATGACATATACGCATACAGTAGGGACATATGGAACACTACACAGTCACACTAGACAGCTGAGAAGTGCTGGGAGTCACGGTAGCAATGTTAGAAAAATAGGCAGTGAATAATTATTGCAGTCAAATCTGTATAATGAAATTTTCCACGATGTTTATTCACAAAGTAAGGGTCATTTCCTAATCTTTAAGTATTTGCACGTCAGACTGAAGAGTTATATGCACAGCATAATCTGCCACTTCTCAGCGAAAGTACTGAAGCGATTGTTCTGGCTCAGAAGTCATCTGCTTAACGAAGAAAACAGACAACAATGTTGGCGAATATTGTTGCTCTTGCCTCTTGAGGGGTGCACAATGTATTTACATTTCTGCATGCAAAAGAATCACTAGCTCTTATAATTTACGGGGACTTTTGCCTAGTTCATGAACCAACTTTGAGGAGTGAAACAATTGTCCGAACACGGTCTTGAGACCTCTTGAATCGCTGCAGAAATGTGTAAAACAAAGAGCTGAGCACCACGTCAAGCATCCAGATCAACCAAACTATTCAAGTGGACAGGATATTACAGTATATTGAGGACTAACAGTTAATGCTCTGCAAGACAACGTTTCCCTTGTTGGTCTCAGTACACTTTGCACAATTGTAACCGATATGCCCAGATATCACAAAGATAGGTTCCAATCATTTTCAGGAAATCTCTTGAAACGTCCTCATTACCGCAAGACTGGTGCACTGCAATTGTAAAGCCTATATACAAAGCTGGCAATCGGCTTCATGTGAACAATTATCGCCCCGTTTCACTGGCATCTGTGTGTTGCAAAATCTTAGCACATTTCATAGCAAGGCACATTATTATTTTTCTTGAGTCAAAAGAGTCTTTTTATCCCCATCAACACGGATTCAGGAAGGCGTTGTCAACTGTTACCCAACTGGTAGAAACAGTTCATGATTTTTCTTTATCTCTCCAAGGTCAACAACAAATAGACGTCATTTGTGTAGATTTCGCCAAAGCATTTGATAAAGTTTCTCATAGCAAATTATTTTTAAGCTTCAGCAACTAGGACTTAGCTCAGATATACTAAATTGGATAGCCTAGTATTTGGAGAACCGTCAACAAAAAGTACGTGTAGATGATTGCACATCTAGTTCATTGAAAGTACTGTCTGGTGTCCCACAGGGGTCAGTGCTGGGTCCTTTGTTGTTTTTAATTTTTATAAATGATATTTCTGCAGTTGTTGAAAGCCCGGTTAAAATCAAGCTTTTTGCAGACGATTGTTTATTTTTATTGTCCTGTAACTAACGCAAACGACCAAATCAAAATTAATCGCTGTCTGCAAGCCTTGAATAATTGGTGCGCCCAGTGGGGGATGGAAATTAACTTTTCAATGACTACGTTCACCCATATAACCAAGAAAAAATCCGTACTCGTATATGATTATAAAATCAGAAATAGCCTTCTGACCAGAACACACAGCTTTAAATACCTGGGGGTGACTATTACCAGCGATTTGGGGTGGCACACTCATGTTGAGGAGGTGTCTTCAAAGGCCTACAGGAAGTTGTTTTACTTGAGGAAAAAACTCGAACATGCCCCTAGAGATGTCAAATTACTTTCATATAAGACATTTGTTCGCCCTATTTTGGAGTATGCGTCTTCTGTATGGAGTCCTCATCAGCAGTCACTGAGAGATAAATAGAGAAAATTCAAAGGCTAGCAGTGCGCTTCATTTACTCGCGGTACCGGAGGACCGAATCCGTCACAAATTTGTTAAAATCATGTGCGCTAGAACCCCTGCAAGTGCGCCGCGAAAAGCAAAGGTTAAAACTCCTGTTTCAAATTATAAGAGGCGAAATGAAAACAAATAAAGACACATACATACAACCTGCACCCAAACGAGGAGCTCGATTGAACCATAGTCACCCAATAAGGTCTTTTTGGGCACGTCTGGATGGCTTTAAAAATTCTTTTTTTTTCGTATAGTATAGAAGTGTGGAATATACTTCCAGAGTACGCTGTTACTAGCGCAAATGTCAAAGCGTTTGAGTGTTCGCTAGAATTGTACTACCGGCAACATGAAACGTAATGTCTGTTTTGTCATTGTGTATTGTTTTTGTTTTGTGTTTATATTCCTCCCTGTAATGACCCTCAAGTGAGGGTTACAGTATTAATAAATAAATAAAAAATATGCTTACCGATGAACTCAAACACTGAAATACATCAAGTGCATAAGCGTTCTTGCACTGCTAGCGATAAAACAGGGATGATTTCTTTTCGCACACTGTTGCACAGGTGACTATGTATCGTAGCGTACGCAATTGCAGAAAACACACAGTGGTGGCACCACTCCTTTTCACAAAAACCGAAAAAAATTTCAAGCAATTAGCTTACTCCAGTTAGAAAATGATGGCTAGCATTTTCCAAGTCAAAAGGGAGTTTTAGTGCTTAATTTCATAAAATGTGGGCCACACTTAGAACTGATATCTACTGTGAAATACTCACCACAGTAATAGGTACGATAAGCACTAAGGACGTCACAAATTCTCATCCGGAATCGGCCTCATACATGACAGCATGCATCCTTGCAATACAATCAGAACCAATGGGCAAGACTCTGAATATTGATAACCTCCGACCCATCTTTCTTACGTGGCGGAGCACGTCGTCCTCAACCGATTAAGCCGATATCTGGGAGACAACAATGCCTATACTCACAACACGATTGACTTAAGCGTCAGCTTGTCGATGCAGGATGCCATAAAGATGATCAAGCATCAAATAATTATGTCGGTAACAGGGACACCAGGGTTTTGCTCGCTATCGACCTCGAGAAGGCGTTTGACAATGCTCTCCACTCATACATCCTGGCATCTGTAATGGACCTCGAGCTGAGCCGGACCTCGAACTGTATAACTGTGTCCGTTCGTTCTTGACCGGGAGGAAAGCGAAACTGTGAATTGGTGACTATGTCTCTGACGAGGTGCTGCTGGGCCCACGGGGTACACCGCAAGGCTCGGTCATTTCGCCCACTCTATTCAACATTTGCATGGTTGGTCTTTCGAAGAAACTGGCGCAAGTTGAAGGTATCAACCAAACCATCTACGCCGACGACATCAAAATCTGGTGCACCTGCGGTAGTGAAGGGCAACTTTAATGTGCCGTGCAAGAGGCGGTAGACGTTACGGAACAGTACCTCCTACCTAACAGAGTCAGATTGTCCCCGACTAAGTCAGAACTCTTGCTTTACCGAAAAGAAAACGTGGGCAGACCCCAGAGTTGGAAGCCGGTCTCTGAAAATGACATTCACCTGTTCACTCGGAGTGGCGACCCAATACTCGGCGTCGACACCATCAGAGTCCTGGGTACGTTCATCGAATCACTTAGTGGCAATGGCACTGCGTTGGGCAAGATCACTGCAAAGACCGACAACGCTTTTCGCCTCCTTTAAAGAGTCACGAACAGATGTCGGGGCCTCAAAGAGGAAAACCTGTTTCGGCTCATCAATACTTTTGTGCTGTATCACTTCACTTACACGGTGGTTACGCACAACTGGCTCAGAGCAGAGCGAGGCAAGCTTAATGCCATCATAAGAAAAATTGTCAAGGGAGCCCTCGGGCTGCCCGTAAGAACGCATGTCGATGACCTCCTTCAGCTCGGCATACACAACACTATGGAGGAAATATCCGAGGCTTATAGGAACGGGCCCAGCTAGCTCGGCTCTCTACCACGCTGACCGGGAGGTGCATACTATGAGAACTTGGACTCGCTCTCGCCAAGAATTTCGCTAGCAACATACAATTACCCAGAGAAATAAGGGAGAAACTCGTCGTTGCTCCACTGCCCTGCGATGTCTAACTAGTGCACAACGCAAGTCGTCGCAGGGCAAGAGCGGTGATGATACTTCAGCAAATTTTTCAGAACAAGATCGAGGGAAGCTTGGTAGATGCCCCAGAGTACCAAAATGGCAAGGCTTTTGCAGTTTCCGTTGTGGACACGCAGGGCAAGATCATCAACTCTGCGTCGATTCGGACGACGGACCCCGAGGTGGCCGAGCAAGTGGCCATTGCACTCGCCATGCAAGATGGTCGGAGAGACAGCGTATATAGCGACTCCAAAGCAGCCGTCAGGGCATTTCAGAAAGGACGGGTAGCATGGCAAGTGGTTCATATTCTGAGAGACGCCAGAAACAGTCACAGCGCCGCACACAGCATCTTCTGGTTCCCTGCTCACGTCGGGGCAATTGAGGGGGTTCCTCTGAACCTGAACGAGTCTGCCCACGAGGCTGCGCGTGGCTTTACCGACCACGCTGCCCTCGGATCGGGCGACTTTCCTCCTGGACACAGGCATGCTGCTAGCACGCACAATGAGATCCAGATAGAAGGCTCTTCCCACCTCCTCATACCAAGCTAAACAGAGCGCAGGCGGTCACGCTCAGACTCCTGCAAACCAACTCGTACCCTAATCTTGAGTCTTTTATATTATCTATCCAGAAATATACACAAATAGTTCTTGCGTGGCTCGTTGCCAGGTTTCTACCTTGTCTCATGTACTCTGGGAGAGCGGGTCACTGGGCCCGACGTTCAACAAGGAAAAGTGGGGTACGCTCTTGCGAAGTCCTGCCTTTTAAGATCAAATCCTGGCCGTCCAGCATGCGCGTGATCGAGCCGGCAGGCTAGATCTGTCAGTTCCGTCGTGGGGTTAGCCAGGTACACGTTATGTCGCGTTTTGCCGGACCACATATATTTCATTCACTCACTCAATAACTCACTCATTCCTCAGCCACCGCACAGCAACACTTATCTCTGTCGATCACAGCCTGCCAGGCATCGCACTTGTTGCACGTGGCAGGCCCCAGGGAGCAGTTTTCTCACCCATTCTCTTTAACATAGCACTTCTTTATCTGCCGCAAAATCTCGGTCAGATCCACGACATCCACTTCAGCTTCTACGCCGACGACATCACCGTCTGGGAAAACCATGGTTGTAACGCCAAAATAGAATAACACTTACTATTGGCACTAACCACCGTCGACACATATGTTCGAGAACGTGGCTTTACCTGCTCGCCTTCCAAATTGGAGTTCTTTCTTTACCGACCGAAGCAACATACTTCAGCATTTCCCCCTATCTCTCTCGCGCTAGGTGCCACCCCATCCCACTTGTCTCGAAAATTTGGATGCTAGGGCTAGTTTCCTACTAACATGGCGCACATGGGGATCGAAGTCATCAGGGCTGTCTAAACACAAGCTCAGCAGACCACTCGTCTGATTCGTCGAATAGTGAACCGTCTGGCTAGTTTACGCGAGCGAAACACGCTTCACCTCACCCAGGCTTACATCGTAAGCCACACCACGTATGCCCTCTCTCATCTACATTTCCGACAGAAGGAGAGAGACTGGGTCAACATCCTTCTACGGAGTTGGCCAAAAACAGCTCTACGCCTTCTTTTACGCACATTTAATTGGTATACTAAATGCATTTGAGGAACTCGCTGAAGCCACCTTCTTGGCAAAAGAGAGAGAGGGAGAGATAAATAGAGAGGAAAGGCAGGGACGTTAACCAAGCTTGGCTCGGTTGGCTACCCTACACTTGGGGTGGGGGAAAAGGAGAATAATAGAACGGAAAGAGACGGAAAAGAAGAGGAGTAAGAAAGAGAAGCATGAATGCTCAGCTCGAGACTACACAGCATGGTCTCGCGCAGTTCTTTCACAAGCGGTCGTGAAGTCTGATGGTCCTTAAAAAGTACAAGAGGGCTTTCGTGGCTTTGCGCGTACGGGAAGCCATCCGCCAAGGTCCCAGGATCTTCTCTTCTGTAAGCGGCCGTGAATCCAGCTGACAGAGCTTGGCTTCCATAATAGGTCGTTTGGTCTGGTATGCTGGGCAATGACATAAAATGTGCTCAAGCGTTTCCTCGCAGGCGCAGATGTTGCATGCCGAAGTGCTTGCCATTCCAAGGAGACGAGAGTACGAATTCGTAAATGCCACGCCCAACCTCATGCGACACAGTAAAGTTTCAGCGCATCATGGGAGCCCGGATGGCAAACGAAGTTGCAAGTTTGGGTCGATCGAATACAGGTGCGTGTTGGAGAAACCCTGCGTATTCCATTGTAGGAGAGATATACGGCGAGCAAGTGATTGTAGTAGCCTTGCAGCGTCCGTTCTCAAAGTGGTATGGGCGTGCGCTGGTCTTGGTCATGAGCCGACCGAGCAGCTTCATCCGCGCGGTCATCGCCGACGATTCAGCATTGACTCGGCAACCACTGAAATACAATATCGTGACCTTCCGTGAGCGCTTCGTGGTAGTCGTGCCTTATCTGATATACTGATTGTTCATGTAACCCGTGCTGCATAACAAACCGTAGTGACTGTAAGGCTGACCTGGAGTCGCAAAAGATGGCCTATTGGCTAGGTTGCTGGCGAAGAATGTACTTTACTGCACCTTGAAGTGCTGCGAGCTCTGCTGCTGTCGACAACGTGGTGTGAGAAAACTTGTACTGAAGCAACACATTTTCAGATGGAACTGTTGGAATTAGTGGAGCCATCGGTGTAAACATGTATGCAGTCGAAGTACCTTTCGTCCAACAGACGCAAAGCCAATTGCTTGGCACAAAGATTTCATCTGTATAATTTGGTGGCTGACCATGCTTTTTTTGCCCCAATTAAACTTAGCCGCAATTACGCACGCACCCGAGGGACTCCCGCAATCTCCGCTCTCACCTAAACGTACCCCCCCCCATCCCGAACAACATGCATCATATGCGAGAAGAGAAACGCGAAAGGCAAGGGCTTGGGACCTTCAGAGACAATATGGTGAGGGCCAGGGTGTTGTCTACGTGGACGCAGCGGAATATGAGTCAAGACCGCGCATGGCCTATGCGATGGCTGAAAATCAGGAAAATCTAACTTCGTGCTCAATTGTCTCGAGTTCCTCAACAGAGACAGAATGGCAGCTATCGCGATTGCTCTCACCTCTACACCTGCCACCGCAATCATTAGCGACTCGAAATCGGCTATTCTTAACTACGCCTATGGCTTGATATCCTCTACCGCTGCTCACTAGCTACGCTTCTGGTAGCCTCAGCGTTCCACAACCCTAATCTGGACGCCAGCACATGCCGGCCTCCTTGGCAACGAGGAGGCTCATTCTCTAGTCCGAGGTCTCGCATTCCGGGCAGGAGAAATAGAGCCCCCTTCAAAGGTCGAGGAGCGCTTGCTCTCTTTTTGTGATGTTTTATCGTATTACCGGGATCAACTAAGAATATACACACCTCAGCTATATCCCTAAACATAGCGCATGCCACACATTGGCGGCGCCCACAAACTCGGACTGCTCCATACCCCGTATTACTAAACGCTACCCAGACCATTTCTCTCTTCATGCAAACTTTGCGGCAAACCAGGAGACTTCTTCCACACACTCCTCACGTGTCCCACCTTCCCACATCCCCCACCTCCAGCTGTGGCATACTGGGAGACCATCATGACCAGCACTTCCGCGTTCGATCAGCGCCGGATTATCTCGTGCGCCATCAAGAGAATCATACTTCAAGGGCTTTCCCGTTGCTTTGTAAGGGTGCCTCCTCACCGTAAGGGTGGAGGCACCCTTGTCATTCCTGCACCCACGTGCCTTGAGGGGACTAGGCCACGGTGCTCTAATGTGGCAATAAATGTTTCTACCACCACCACCACCTCTTCTCCCACGCGCCCTTTGCCCCGCAAAGAGTAGGGGGTTGACGCTCTTCGCGCGCCCTTACCTCGCGGTAAGGAGGATTGTGCGTCTTCAATCTTTTCACAGTCTACGTCTGCGAAAAAAGCGCGTTTTTCAAACAGAGCGGCAATAAAGTTGTGTTCTCTCTCTTTTATACATAGCGAAGTAACAACTGAGACGCTTATCCGCGTTCATCTGTACCTGCGATTACGTTTCGTTCGTCACTTTTGCGTGGGAAACGCGTTGCACGTTTTGATGTGCTGGTTATTTCGCGTGTGACCATCCCATTTGTTACTATCACTTTCATTCCTGTGTCTTTGCGGCAAACCTGTGACATTTTTTTTAAATGCGAAGCATTTCTTAGCGAACTTCAGCGACTTTGCGCGTATCTATCTATCTATCTATCTATCTATCTATTTGTCTGTCTATCTATCTATCTATCTATCTATCTATCTATCTATCTAGCCACCTACAACTTTCAGCTCTCCTGGCCGTTTCGATAATGGTATCGATACGAAACTTGGTATGGCATAACACAACTGTATGAAGAACATATTTGACTAGTCAAAACATGAAAATCATAATAAGGATGTCTTGAATGTCATAATTCTTATTTCATAGTCCTGCAGCACTTGTGGTGGTTTATTTCCCATGACATGTTGCGAAACTGGTATGTTATGACATGATTGCATGGCGAACACAAGCAACAGACTCTAACATGAAAATGATGACATGCGTGTCATGTAATAACATGACTACACGCCAAGCTTATGATGCGCTCGCGGGCGTTTCGCTTGCGCCACGTATACCAAATTTGGTATTATGGTGCGCCAATGGATGACGAAGGTATAGCACTGGTGCAAACATGATAATCATGAGATGCATGTCATGTAATAACATGACTACATGCACGCCCACGATGCGCTGGCATACTTTTCGCTAGCTTCACCTATACCAAATTTGGTATTATGGTACGCGACTTGATGACGAAGGTATGTGACTGGTGCAAATATGATAATCCTGAGATGCGTGTCATGTAACAAATTGACTAAATGCCACACCAAGGAGGATTGAAGAAATATTGCTGCAGTGGAAGCTCCTGCGATGCCTTGCCAGCAGAAGGGAAGCCACCTTTTGCCACTGCCAAGATGGCGGAAACAGGCTCTTTTCTGATAGTGCCCACTTAAAGATCAAGTGGCTTTGATACGTTATGTAAATGCTACGTTAGTTCTATATTAAAGGATAGTTGTTCGCGAAGAAATAACACGCAGAAATAAGTATGGATGACTGAATCTTCAAAAAACTTTGCCTCCAATTAGAGGCTCACTACGGAAGACTAGTAACATTAAGACGCACTTGGAGCACTATGTGGCCTGAAAAGTTCCCACATTGAACTCATTGGGCGTGCGAGGGAAACGCTTCGTTATTAATCGCTGAACGGTGATACTTTATCATGCCCCTAGTAAGATGACCGCCACAACCGCCATCTTGCCAGAGGAACGGCTTCACTTCTGCGCAATCATTTTCTCTCTAGAAATTTTTTCAATCCTCCTTGTGCCACACTCATGATGCGCTTGCGGCCGTTTTTCTAGATTTCCATATGCCGAATTTGGTATTACGTGATGTCAATGGATGACGAAGATGTGTGACTGGTTCAAACATAATAATCCTGAATGCGCGTCATGTGAGAACATGACTACATGCTACAGTCAAGGTGACAATATATTTCTATGTGACGCGGTGCGCGTGCTCACCGGCGTTCATTTTGTCGGGTTACGCCGGCGTTGCCACGCCAGGCACTGGTTCTGCCATATACTTGCAGGCACACGCAGCGCTGCGTTGCTTTGACGCATGCGCGCTTCAGCGCGTCCGGCGTCCTAACGAAAAGAGTGAGACGCAGTGTTGTAGGAGGACCGCCTTCGAGAGGCGGTTAACATCTCAAGACCTGCGGCCTTCAATGTGCTCTGGAAAAGTCGGAACTGTTAGTACTTGCGGCACGCACCCGGGGCAGACTACCAAGCTACGACACTCCTGAGCCACAAGTCTTCCTACAGGGAGTCCAAATACCACAAGTTGACGCGCTTCGAGTCCTTGGACTACAAATACAAAAGATGGGTCTGGCTCCTCTGCCTTACCCCGGCTGCAGAACACTGTGACACAGCTCACCCACCTAATCCGAAGGGTGGCTAATCACCGCAGTGGCTTTAATGAGCACGACACCCTAAAAATAGTACAAGCTCTCCTTTACAGCCGCATAACGTACGGAACTCCCTACCTCAACCTGAAGACAGCGGAGAAACAAAAACTTAATATGCTGATACGAAAGGCTACAAAGCTTGCCCTAGGACTGCCGCCAGCCGCCTCCACTAACCGAATGCTTTTAATGGGAGTTCATATTACGTGGGAAAAACTCACCGAAGCACACCTCATCAACCAGGTCGAGAGACTCAAGCTGTCACTCACAGGGCAAGCCATCCTTCAAAGCACAGGATACCAGACCACCCTAGGACCCAACGAAAAACGCAAAGGCAAAATACCGTCACATCTGCGAGAAAGCCTTTAAATTCAGCAGATCCCTCGAAACATGCATCCTCAACATCACCGAGAAAGGCAGCTTGCCAGGGGTAATATGATCCGGAAAAAGCATGGCAGTGACCCGCAGGCACGATACGTGGACGCATCCAAATATCCGGGACGTAATGCCTTCGCGATTACCGTCGCAGATTAAAAGGGCGCGGTACTGGCATCGGCGACTATCCTCGCCAAACGTGCGGAACAACTGAAGAGGCTGCTAGAGCACTCGCCACCCAGACGAGTGAGGATCCCGTCGTGGTCCTTACCAACTCACAAACAGCGGCACGGAACTACCTGAAAGGCAGGGTCTCCACGGTGGCGATTTGGCTACTAAAGCGCAGGGACAATCCTCCTCCCTACACATGCATCATGTGGATTCCGGGTCATGAAGGTCTCGAGGGAAATGAAGCGGCACACACTGCAGCCGGCGAATGCGTCAACCGGGCATTCCCATACGAGATCCGAGGCACCTCCCACTCAACAACAGCATCAGAGGCAAGAGAAGCCATACCACTAACGTACCATGCATTACTGCAACATTATCGGCTCGAACGCAGGTTATACCCTCCGCCACATCCAAAACTCACAAGAGACGAAGAGACTGACTATAGGCGTCTTCAAAGCAACACGTTCACCCACGGCGTACTATTGCACCATATGAGGCCAACGTTGCACAGCTACATCTGCCCTCACTGCAATGTGGCAGACACTCTGGCGCACCTCCTACTGCAGTGCAAAGTAAGCGTCCCAAGACTACAAGCAGCAGCACCAGATGCAGACCTCCTCCGTGAAGCGTGGGAGGCTGCGATCTCCCAGCCGGACCTGGTCGAGCAGCGTCAACTCGTCGCTCGAGCTCGGCGGGCTGTCCTAGCCAGAGGGTTTCCTGAAATAAGGGACCTTCCCACCTTCACGCACAAGCTTCTTTCAATAAATGTTTTTCTCTCTCTCTCTCTCTCTCTCTCTCTCGCAGTGTTATCTGGGTAACCTATCGGCGCAAAATGCAGCATGTCGTATTTCGCGCTGGTTGCCGTCGGGCCGCGCCGACGGACGCTGGTCGCGCCATTCGCGCCTGGTGTCAGACTATATAGAGTGTTCTTGTTTTGCTAACGTAGCGTCGCTGTGCACAGCGTGGGTGCGTGTCGACGCTACAGTGGAGTACAGTGTGCCCTTAATGATGCGCTCGCGGCCGTTTCGCTAGCTCCAGATCTACCAAATTTGGTGTTACGTGACGTCAATGGATAACGAAAGTATATGACTGGTGCAAACATGATAATCCTGACATGCGTGTCATGTAAGAACATGACAACATACCACGCTCATAGCGTGCTCGCGGTCGTTTCGATAGCTCCACATATACTAAATTTGGTATCACGTGCCGTGAATAGATGACGAAAGTAAGCGACACTTCCAAACATAATAATCATGATACGGAAGTCATGTACGGCATAATTTACCTCCACTTCGTAACGTTGTGCTAATTTTAAAGTGACACATCAACACTTCTCATTCGTGCTTCGCATATCATCGATTCCCACTGTACGTGGGATCTGCCAATTTTTGATACGTCATGTGAACGAAACTGCCGCAGGAGCAGCGACACCATACCATGAAATTAATGACACACATGTCATGATTTTTCTGCTATAACTAGTCAGGTATGCTCGTCGTACAGTCATGTTATGGCATACCAAATTTGGTATATATCTCATTATCGAAACGGCCAAGCACAGAGAAAAGAATCGTCGCAGATGCCCTGACGTCACTCATTGTGAAGCGGGAAGTCGGCCATATTGACGGGGCAAATTCTCCTCTTTTGCTTACATCCGAATGTAAAGCAGAAGGCATGACTCTCTCCGGCTCGGAAAGCTGCGCAACGCACGTGTCGTGACGATCCGAAACTAATGGAACGGGGCTCAACACTCTGGACCAGCGTGACACAGGCGGCGAAATAATTTCGTCCGAGTATTAACAGCGAGTAACAGCTCGCCGACAACGAAGCAAGTACAAGAGAACGTGTGCTAGATGCACTGACAATGGCGAGTGTTTTCACGTCATAAATTCAGCAACTCTACAGACAACACGATCAGTCATGCGCCTTCTACGGTTGCATCCCCCCACGCGGCCGACGCAGCGTCCGGCCACTGTGTCCGAGTTCCACGTGAAACTCACCGGCGTCAGCATTTTGCGACCGTGGTGACTTTGAGCACGGTGAAAGTGACCCTTGAACGTGGTTGCTGTTACCTTGAGATTACATGCAATGCGGGGGAGAGTATACAAAGTGGAACAGAAAAGGTGTTTTAAAACGCACATGCAAGTTGCTACTGTACAGACACAACACGAAACTACGTATGTGCACATGGTCCTCATTGCGTCTTGCTGGGCTCAACAGCGTCGTCCGTTGTCACAAGCAGGAGCACTGACGAACCGTCACTGACCTGCAAGGCGTTCGTCGTCGTTGCGCTTCGTCATGGCGCCCAACGCGATTTCGCTGAACACTAATTGATTCATCCGCGTCATCCGCTGCATGGCACATGGATGTCAACTTGTTCTACGCACTGTTGAAACCCCTTGCTGGACAAAAAGATTTGTAAGCGTTGCTAAGAGTACACTAACTGCCAGGGGAACAGAGCGTGACCAATAACGCGGCGCAGAGCACGGATATTGTCCGCCACGGCTCAGCACGAGACCTGGGGAGGCACACATGCCACCGCCAGCCGCGGCCGCTCACTGCTAAACCAGCTCTACTGCGCAACACGTAACCATAACAACGCCACCATTGTTCCCAGTGAATATGGCCACCATAACGTCATTTCCTCCACACTTTTAACCAAGCGCTCCAGCTGGGCATGCCCTCTCCTATCTTTCCTTCATCCGTGCGGCCATACGAGTGCAAATAATAAACCTCTGTGTCCCAGCAAGAATTGAACTACATCACTCTGCGTGGCAATCAAGTATTCCACCACAGAGCCAGCGCACGTCTCACAGCTACTTAAAAAAAAGACCCCAATGTTCACGAAACGTCAATTGTGGTTGCAGTGCTGGCTTTCCAATTTTATAAACATTACGTATGTACTCCTATGATACAGGAGTCCTCCTTCACTCCTTCTCGTCGGGTTAATGTCAATTGTAGTTAGGCGCCATCCACTGAGGTTCATTTATGTAGCAGTGTCCAGGGCTACCATACTAGCGAGCACCAGCGCTTCATATAAGCTTACTGCTTCTGGCGTTGCGAATATTCATGTTGCGTTTGGCATTGTTACACAACTGTAAATAATTGGCTATGTAAAACCTTACCCTCCGAGATGGCGGGCGCGCGGCGGGTTTCTCTCCAGCCGTCCCAATCGCGCGCAGAGAGCATGTTTTCAGAGGTGGGCGTGGCCCGCTCTTTTTTCGGCATCGCAGCGCTCCTTTGTATGGTCGAAAAGGCCGCCGCGCCGTTGGCGATGCTTGCATATGGCGAAAAAAAAAGGTTAGCGTTTTTATATAACTACGCGCTCATTTGTAAATGTCGTCCAAGATGTGCGAGAGGCAAAGTCAATGCTGGGGCGTATATGTTGTTGCGAATGTATTTTCCATCATGTATTTACAGCCACCATCTTGACTGCTGGTATATTTTATTACTGTAAAGTAGTAAATACATCCACAACACTTTAAAAGGCATGCTGGGTACGACACAAGACGAAACTTCGCAGCAGACGTGTTCTCGGCAGCCCCATCATGTCAACATAAACTAACCCAACCACTCCTGCTTCAGCCGTGACTCCGGTACAGCCTTTACAGCCGGTCGTATTGACGCAGCCGTGCAACCCTGGCAACTTATCCGGCACCGACGACGTTGACGACTGCATTCCAAAGTTTGAGTAGTTTGTAGTGGTCTGATGCTCATCGACGTTGGCTTCAACCTCTGCGGAATAGCAGGCGAGTGGTTGGAGGCTCATGAAGCTGACATAAGCAGTTGGGATGCCTGCAAACAGAAGTTTCGTGACCTATTTGTTAAAGCCGTCAGACGCCAGCGAGCCTCTTTCAAATAACTCTCTTGTCGACCACAATCGTAGGACGGTCTATTATTCATACACGAACGGCCTCACAGAACGTTTGAATCGGATGGTTTGGTTGGAGATTTCAGTGTGAGAGGTGAGAGGACGTCTCTCTCTCCGCTCTCACCAGCCTTTCTACTGTTCGCACCGCCATCTCACGTCTCCGTGCGTGCAGTCCTTTTCAGGGCTAACCATGGAGACCGGACTGACATTAGAGGATCTCCTCAAGGACGTGGACCCACACTCTGTGGCAGCCCACCGCACCCACTCCTAGCTCCGAGAGCTCGTTGCTCGAGGCAATGCGCAGCAGAAAGCAAAGGCTACCGCCCTGCACAGGCAGAAGCTCGAAGCTGCTGCTGCTAAAAGAAGGCAGAGGCAGCAGACAACACCCACAGCGGGAGAGAGTCCAATTCAAGCCCTCTCCGAGCCTCCTGAATCGGCGGCTGCTGTCACCACAGACTACCTCACCTCAAGTCCTCCGGACTCGACTAATCTAACACCATCTCGTGCGCAAGAAGAGCGCTCTACTCAGGGCACCCCTTCTCGAGCAGACTCTGCCGAGACTGATACCTCGTACGTTTCCAGCTCCTCTGATTGATTGATTGATTGATTGATATGGCTGTACCCTTTAGATTGGGCGGCGGCTAACGCCACCAAGCCGTAATACTTAGTGAACCGAAAACTAGATTTATTTTTTTCCCTTTAAGTAGTGACGTTGAGACACGTTCTTTGCAGTGAAGGGTTGATTTTCACTCGTGCCTTGACTTTAGCCACAAATCAGATGACCTCCTTCTAGTTAATTCTACCCACTTAAAGTCTATTTTGCCTAACTTTCGATTCTGTTGAAAGTCTATTTTGCTTTCCCTGTCCCTAAAAACCAGTGCTTTGAAGAACTCTGCGCCATCATCCTGAACTATAGGGTGAAGCCCTTTACAGAACATTATCAAGGGTTCGGCAGTTTCCTCTTTCTCTCCACATGCACTGCATACCACGTCTATCCCTTTGTATTTGGCTCGATATGTCTTTGTTCGCAATACTCCCGTCTTGGCCTCAAACAGTGGAGAACTACCACGAGTATTATCATGGATCCTTTCCTTGGCAATTTCCTGCTTAAAAGTTCGATAGATCTCTAGAGCGGACTTCTTAATCGTGCCATTTCTCCACATATCGGTCTCAGCTTCCTTTACCTTTTTCTTAACCGATGATTCTTTTTGGTTTGGCCCCCTGCTGTTTTCTAAGTATTTACCAGTCAATTTTCTGGTTCGCTTCCTCCATTTCGTATCGACATTCTTCATGTACAAGTAGCTGAATGCCTTCCTAGCCCAGCGCTGCTCCTCCATTTCGCTCAATCGCTTCTCAAATTTTATCTTGCTGCTAGCTTCCCTGCCCTCAAATGATGTCCATCTCATATCACCTTGCACTCCATAATTTGGTGTATACCCGTGAGCTCCTGAAACAAGCCTACCTATTCCACGTTGCTCAATTTCTAATCCTGCTTGAACTTCTCATCTCATGCACAAGACCGCATTGCCGAATGTCAGACCAGGAACCATGACCCCTTTCAATATTCCTCTCACATCATACCTGTTGTAATTCCACAGTTCCCTGTTTTTCATCACAGCTAAATTTCTGTTACCTTTAGTCGTCACGTATATTTCGTGTTCTCTTAGGTACTCGGTCCCATTGCTTATCTATACGCCCAGATATTTGTGTTGATCTGTTATCTCTAGCGTGATCTCCTGTATTACAAGCTCACTACCTTCATTATCATTAAAATACATGTCTGATTTTTTTCTTACTGAATCTGAAATCTAAAGTATCTCCCTCATTACCGCAGATGTCCATCAATCTCTGCAAATCTTGTTTTGTTTTCAGCCATCAGCACTATATCATCTTCGTACATCAATGCTGGTAGTGCCCATGGTAGTGCCTCTTGGGAGCATTCCACACCTCTCTTGTCGCGTGCAAAACAGACATGACAGGTGCGCCAAGTGAAGTCGCCACTCCGCACTTCTCCGCCCATCCTCCGATCTCTACCCACATCCCGGCCGCCGAAGTCAACATGATGGTGGCGCCCGAGCATGTCGTCCCTCCCTCTGCCACATCTGTGGGTAATCGCGACGGCACCATCATATACAGACCGGTGGAGAAACAAGCCAAATTCCTCGCCATGTCTTGTGACTCAATCGTGGCGTTTCTTTCCGGTTTTGCCCTCACCCGGCGCGTCCGTGTCAACTTCCAACGCAACCTCGTTGCCGTCGACATTCCACCGGCTGCATATCCTGCGGAGTTCCTTAATGTTCGGGGAATCTGCTCCCTAAACGTCAAGTCCAAGTTCCTCACGGAAAACACCTGTGTTGGACTTATCTACGACATTGACGAGGACCTGGATCCCGCTGACTGCACGGCCAACATCGACTCGGCCGTTCCGGTCATCTCCTGTACACGCCGTGGCAGGCGCGTCACAATCACGTTTGAGGGGACCACCATACCACCGGCGGTAGTGTTCCTTTTCAAGCTGCGCCGGCCGATTCGTCCGCACCTGCCGCCAACGTTTCTAGACTAGGTAGTTGCATAACTCCCCGCGTCCACTCCGTGCCCCGCGTCAGACTACTCGTCACACGGCGCTGAGACAGCTTCCGGTTTGGTGGCGCTGGCGGCGCAACAAGCTTCCGCTAGCAGACGAAAACGCGTAGTCGTCGTGGCAAGACGCCGTGGCGGCCGTTCTGCGAGAGCTTTGCCAGCAGTATATTATCTAGATTTGTTGTGCTGCCGCAGAAACATAGATAGATAGATATGTGGGGTTTAACGTCTCAAAACCACTATATGATTATGAGAGACGCCGTAGTGGAGGGCTCCGGAAATTTAGACCACCTGGGGTTCTTTAACGTGCAATGCCGCAGAAACTTAATACTGCTTAATATTAAGTGGTGTAAGGCAAATACAGTGTAAATATGGTTTTCTGAACTGCTCACAATAAACAATGCTTGATATATATAGCATGGCATACGAGTTGTCGGTTAGTTTCTAGTTAGTGTACGTTCGCAATAGATTTTTAGACGAGAAAAACCCAATTACAATGCCTGGCATCCTTTTTTGTGGCTGTGTTTTTTGGGCTTGAAAATAAATTACGACTATGTGGCGCAATATCGTGGCTTTTGTCTGGTTATCTAGCCAGCTTTTTTTTCATGTCAGTCACATTCTTTAGCAACTTAGACCGTCGAAAAGCTACGCGTGCGGCCATTTTCTTGAGTATGTCTTCCCTCTGCTTCTTATGGAGTTCCTCTAATGAAACCTTTTAACGCAGCTGCAGCCAAAGCTTCGAGCAGAGACCACACTTTGGGGTATCGGTGAGCAATTCGTAGTCATTACTCACGAGTCTGCCTGTTGACGCATCGGGACAACATGAACACACTTGCAGCTTTTCTATGTGTTCCAGAAGTTCGGCCCATAGGGTGATGGCATCTGCATTGCCAGGCGACTTGGTTAAGCGATTGTGACGGCTGCTAATGGTGACTGTCATGTTTTCTGCTACGAAAACGCATTTCTCCCCAAATAGCGCTCTTTTTTTTTCTTTGAGCCCTAGAAACACCGCAAGACATCTTGTCTCGCCATCCTCAACAACTTTCCGCCAGCATGCAAACAAACGTTTTTATGTCTTTAAGCGAAATGACGCCACTAGTTGATGGCATGTCAAAACTTATTTTACTATCTTCGAGCTCAGTGCTCGGAGATAGTCTATTCTTTTTCGGCAATGATATTCTGGAAAAGACCTTACTCCTATCGGGCAGCTTTCGCTTATTCGTCGTGGGCCCCGCAACAAAAGTAAGCGGGCAAGGCAACATGCAGAGCCGACAGAGGTTACGGGAGTGACATGAGCGAGCATGCGTGAGTGAATCCGGATGCGACAATAGCGCCACATTTGTCGCTGGCAGCGGCGGTGCCGCGCAACATCGCTCAGTTGTGCAACTTACCTAGTTCTAGAAATGTTGCCTGCCGCGGCCACTGGCGTCCTCCTCGCACTCTTTCTTTTCCCTCTTTCGTGCGATGCGGGGCCAGCAATTCCAAATACGCGTCCGGGGGCCAGTGAAGTCGTCTGCCGAGTACACACGGAGAAAGGAAAGGTACACATGGAGCAAGGAACCTTTCCTTCCTCCGTGCGAGTACATGTCAGCCATTCGTCAATCGTCGGCAGTCGGCCGAGGTTGCTTGGGCAGCCACTTACCACAGAATACCATTTCACGTACCCTACAGGCACATTGTCTGCATTGGCACTGGCATGTTTCTGTACTATTAAAACACAACCATGCACTAACAGTATCTTCACATGAAAATAAAACATAAAATAGATCAATTCAGCATACAACCAATCCTTGTGGGTAGCGTAGTTGGGGCGCAAAATGTCCCAGAAATGTCCCACTGTGAAGCACAGTTGCTGCGCAAAATGATCTGTTGAACCGTTTGTGAAATGTGCTGAAGCCAAACAATAGGGCTTTTCTTGAACTAGTTGAGCATGATCTCGGTACGTTCAAACGTCCTCACGAGAACGTTTTAAAAACGCACTGAAGATGGTTTCTGTTATATAGACAACGGTTAATTTTCGCGTTTGTTGAGGCATTTAGATGCTTTTGCTATAATAAGAGCTCGCCAGACAAGCTTTACGGATTTATGTAACATTCCTTAAAAAGATTGACAATGAAATAAATCCGTTCGTCTGTAAGCGCCCCTTCAGCTTACTGTTTGCCCCTCGCACCATGGCCGCCGGCCGGTTCCTCCGGCTTCACCTTCATTCCCTACCACCACTCGAACAGTTTATCTACCTCCTTGCCCATGTGGCGGCTTAGCGGCCATAGACTTTACCTATTGTATGAAACTCCATAGAGTTTGATACAATTATTATTGTACGAAACTTTATGCTTGCGGCGCGTGATAGTGATATTCGGCTGAACTCTTTTGCGTTGCCACTTGTTCATCGAGCGGCCGTCGCTATTCACAGTAGCATCGGCTTTTTGTTGTAATGTGTAACGTGGTCAGATATGTTTATGAATGCATGAAAATGAAAAAGAAAAAAATGAAATTTGAAGGTTTGGTACAAGAGTTCCTTCAACAGATTAAAAGCTCACTAGCGTCTTCATGGTTTGGTTTGTTGGTGACACTTTGGTGGCTCGTCATCCGCATGTAAATGGGTAGTCGTAACGAAAACAAAAAGACTCTATCGCAGTTTTCTTGTTCAGAGCAATCTGCTTTTTCTAACATTGCCTTACCTCAAAACATCTTCATCAATTGTTAAGTTCATTAATTGTTAAATTTAATATAGTTTCTCCTCAATGTTTGTAATTTCAGGGCTCCATTGTGGCTACCGTTGCTACTTCTCAGTTTGAAAAGTTATCTTTCTGAACCAGTGAAAAAAAAATATGAACTTGTAAAACTGAAGTTTCATTCTACAGTGTACACGAAAATACTTCAAAGTTTTCTCATATATATATATATATATAGATATATATTGTATCAGAAACACTCGCTTCTGGCGCATGCAGTTCAGAAATCGATCGATTGCTGTGGCATGTGGGCATAGAATTTCATACATGAAACTCTATGTATGTGGGCAATTTACTCGAGTGGGTGGTTCTGTCACGTATAATATTGGAAAATTTTGACGGAGACTTCTTGCGATTTGCAAACCAAAGACTTAATATATTTCAGCACAAATTTTCTTTAGGAGATAGTGAATTGTAAAACGACGGCTTGTTCTGAACAGAAGTGTATTCCAGAGATGCCACAATGATGTTTGATGCACAGTCTCAGAGGCTATGCCTTGTGCAGGGTACTACTAGATCTATGAGCTGCAACTTAGAAGTGTGGCAGCTTGGGTTAGTTGGTAAGACATGACAAAAGTAATAAGCGCGATAACAAAGCAACAACACAGAGACAAGACACAGTGTCCTTCGTGTCCTCTTTGTCTCAGTGTCGTCGTTCTGTTCTCGCACTATAACTTACGTCTACAAACTCTAAAGCTCGTGGAGCTACTGCACTGAAGGAGTGAAGCTTGAAATTGCTCCTAAAGCGCAGTTTCATCGCCATCAAGCGAAAGTTGACGGCACGGGTGGCAGCCACCTCGCGGCTGTCGGCGAAAGCTCGTTTTTGCGCCTGGTCGTCGCACTTGACGCTATCCTGCGCCACAGTTAGACAGCGCAGGAGTGAACTTTCGAAGATGGCGTCCCGTTTGTGTACTGTGTTATTCCCGTCAATGGGTATTATAGCGATTTCCAGCCTTTGCGTCCTGCTCATCGTTGAAACCTCGGGTAAGAAAATTTGTGAATTCAGCGGGCGGCAAGTTACGATCTTTCGCTACGCTGGGATTGGTCGAACAACTTTTATAGTCCAACAAAAACTGATCGTGTGGACTGAGGACCTTCCTTTCAAAACAGTCGATCCGATTTCCATGCACGCAACGATTCTGTAAATGTTTTCTATGCTTGAGCATTAACTTCACATATTTCAGTGTCTCGAGACTTGCGCCCTGCTTTTGCTGCATCAGTGTACGTGTTACGGTTGTCGCGCTAACCACATCGAGACCGGAAAGGCCGTTTCCTGTAGCAGTGTCATTTCCGTATTGGTGTCACAAGATTCGTATGAAACGCGCTCGAGTATCGTGTTCTTGGTCTCTCTTATTTTTCTTCCCGCGCTTTCGTATATTCCTCTGTGCGCACAGCCCATGCCGCTGCTACAAGGCCGTTTCCTGGCGGATTGATCTTGCGACCGCGATTTCGTCTACTGCGATCACTGGGCCGCTCGGCGTTTAGCTGCGCGTCACCGCGGATGCTAATTTCCCGTCGGCCGCTCGCGTTTTCGACCTCGAAATCGGCACTGGAGGCGCCGCCGAGTAGCGATCCGGCCTTCGGGGACGCGGTGAACGACTGCGTTGTGCTTCCTTTTTGTCAACAGCTGTTTGTCTACACAAAACGGCGTGCGTCGCTCGAGGCGGAGCGCGCCGAGCGTGCTCTGCTCTGACGAAATGAAAACCGAACAGCAGCTCGCTGTCGATTTCGGCGGCGGCGATGAGGCGTTTGGCACGAGTGGCCTTGCTTGTCCGTTCACAAAAAGACGTTGCCGTGAGGGCGTAGTTGTTTTGGCAGCGCAGTAGCAATGTACGCGAGCGCCTTGGAGCCGTTGTTTCTTTTTTTTTTTGCTCGTTCTTTTTCTATTTTTTTTTTCCTTTTTTTTCCACTTCTCGGTCGTGCTGTCGGCGAAGCTGCGCGGTCCCGAAGCGGTGCGCCTTTTCCTCGACGCGCGTGCTCAAGTCGCCCTCTTTTCCTTTGTTGCGAGTTCTTGCCTCATTTGGTTGGCTTCGCCACGGGGGGAAGGACAAAAAATAAAAAAAAGAAAAGAAAGCGTGAGCCGTGCTATCTGCCACCGAAACCCAATACCGCGGCGAGCGGCCGCTTTCTGAACTGCGAAAAAAAAGTTTCGCTATCGCGTGCTTACGTTTTCTTGGGCGCTCCTATCGGGCCCGTTTAATTGAGGCTTGTTGGCGCGACTCGTGCGCCTGGGCGACCCGAAGTGTCGCATCCTTCCTGCTTCTCCTGTCTTACAACGGCGGGCTACTGACCCGCAGCGGAGCGCTTGTCTGACTTCTCCCTTCAAAAGAGTCGACGACGGAGGGGATACGATTCGCGACGGAGATTTGCGCGATGCACTGCCGCAGCTCATGACGTCATCGTCGGCTGTGCTGCTCCACTGCTTGCCTTTTTCATTGCCGCAAAAATCGGCAATATCCGTCTTCCTCGCCAACAGGTGCCGGGCACTTCACCAAAGTGCCTCTGCTATAACTACTTCTCAAGTTTTGTAACGTCAGTACACTGTTTCTTCGTTGGCATTGTGATTTCATTCTATCAATGGATTCATCAATCTAAATCTGCCTAAAGAGCTATCAACAATGTATTTGATAGCATGGCACCTTGTACACCTTGTATTGATTTATCACTTTTCACATAGACTTTGTCTCATTTTTAAGCATTGCCGACTTCGAATAGTGTCTTTCTTCACATAGACTTTGTCTCATTTTTAAGCATTGCCGACTTCGAATAGTGTCTTTCATAACATCAAGAGGTCCTTGGAAGGAAGGTGGCATAATCAGTTAGCAGTGAGGGGGCTCTTAAATTTATTGGCTATGACACACCTGCTCTCTGAAGCAGCAATAAAAGGCTAACTCTTGGCACGTTTGAGAGATGATTCAAATGCCAAGCTTTTATTTGTGACCATTGCTCAGCCCGAATTGAGAACTATTCATCGAATGTAGTAGAGCAGGTGGCTGTAACCCATTTGGTATGCACTCATTTTAATGCAGATGGTTTAGCTTAGCCTTGTTTTGCTTCTGTTTTAAGCTGGGGCATTGACAACTCGTTTGATCTTCAATTTATTTAGTTTTTCCTCCATACAGAGCGAGTATCGATGACGTGATAGTTAACCTGTATAACTTGACAATCTTGCTGCTTTTTAAACACATTTCGACAGTAGCAACATGTGCAAACACAAATGCCCGTCAAAATGTAAAATTGAGGCTTTAAAAGGGCCATGGCACCCAACTCACACTTGAAGGCATTTGTGCCTCCATAATTTGTGTTATGTGGGTTAATCCTTTAGCATTCACAAACAAGCTGGCAAAATTGAAGTGCATTTGGTTGAGAACTCAATTTTTAATGAGCATTTTTATAAACAAGCGAACAGTCTGGGGGCCTAACAACAGTGACGCACTCGTGAGCTGTGACGTCTGTTTGTTCCACCAGTTCTTAGGATGCCTGGCGACTGCTACGAGCTTGTGTGCTCCGTGAAACTGAAGCTGGCGCTTATCTTTCGGCGCCTGCCTTCACACATGGACTTAAATCCTTTCTGTCAATCAACTCGTCTCCATTACACTGAAAAGAATAGAAACAGCAAAAATGTGAAAGACCAGTGACCTTAAGAATTCTTAGCACGACTTCAAACAAAATGATTTCTGAAGCTTACATCATAACGTCCATTCTATTCCTCAAAGCATGTTTCATTGGGCATTGAAGATGTTGTTCCCCCAAGGTCTCCGCTTCTTGCATCGTTCATGTGTTTTGAGAGCTATTACGTATTGCCGCCTGGCATCGAACATAGCTTCAGTCCTACCAGACCTGATCTCCATTGGCACTTAGAAGTGTGGCAGCTTGGGCTAGTTGGTATGGCATGACAATAGACAATAGTTATAGCGCGAGAACAAAACGACGTGTCCTTCTTCTCTCTGTGACGTCGTTTTGTTCTCGCGCTATAACTATCGTCATTTCATTGGCACATTGTGTTTCGACACGTCTTTCGCCACCCTTTTTCTTTCATGTACTCAGCACTGCTTCAAGTCACAATACTGTGAAGTGTTTCTTCTTCTGTTCGTTTGTTTTCTGGAAAGTTTTACAATCTCTTCTGATCTTTCATTTGCACTCATTGCCGAACACAGTCATGGCAGTGCAGCCTGCCTACTTTATGAGATAAGATTAACCTCTGAAAAACTGTTATATACAAGTGCAGTGTTATATACAACTGCAGTTAAAAATTTTAGCTGAAACGACCGATGTTGTAAGCTGCGAAATCGTGTCATGTTGTGCAGTGCTTACCTAATGTGCCAAGAACTAGACATCATGCATGTTTTAAAAGCTAGAGTCGTCAGCAGATAGCCCATTCTACATCATGTTTAGAATGCTAGCCATGATTTTATTGGTTTGGTCACAGGTCACATGCGCTCAACTTCCGGTGGGTCTTAACCATTACAATGCATAGTAGAAGAGCTCCTGTGTATGTCTTTGGGCGTTTTATTCAACTGTCCTTTTTTATCTCCTGCACAGTGGGCGTTTTTTCTTCTTCTTTTCTGGTAGTTGCCTGTTGTAAGAGTTATGTCCTCTGCTTACTACGGGAGATTCATGTTCTCTGTGAAATTATATCTACAAATAGACGGGACGAAAAATAGAGCATACATCTTGCCATAGTGTGCACACATGTGGCACGGCACGTGTGCAGTGAGGCACAAGCTGGCACCTGCGAGTCTTCATGTCACTCTCTCGAAGCAGCTGGCATGGCCCACTCTTGTATAACAAAAGGGTATGTAACAGCACATACTCAGTATTCAGTTTGCAGGGGATCCCCGACAATTCACCCCGCTTTTTCGCTATTTGCAGATTTAAATGCGCATGTGTGACGAAGGTGTTTCGAATAGAGTGAACGCTTGATAGCTAGCACACCTATAGACAAATGCTGTGTGAAGCTAATGAGCAGAATTCATGCCGACTTTTATGTGAATCTTACCGCCGTCCTGTGACGACAGCTAAAGAACATTTCATAGTGCTCATAACCAATGCATTAAGTTGATTGTGTCTCAGTTTTAAGATGGAAAATTTTCAGGCCATTAATCTACAAATTAGGCTGGCCATGTCCTCACCACCAAGTGAACTGTCTTTACTCGATGCTAAGAGCGAGCACAAGTCTACACCAGCATCACGTCAGGGCTTGCTTCTATTCACTTCAGTTTCGAAGTTTGTTCTTGTGTTACTCCTCAGTGTGCTCCACTCGCTCCCTTCCAACAGTGTTTTGTTATGTTCCAGGTAGTTTCTGTGCATACATTTTTTCTGGGCTCTGTACGATCTCGATGGAGGTGCTGAGTTTGAGCATAAACCTTAGCTGTTTGGTGTTGCGCTGCCTCATAATACTGGACTTGCTTATTTAATTACTGTTGTTGCATTTGTGAAATAAAAGCCTAGCAGTGGTCAGGGCATGTCTCGCCTGTTATGAATTCCGTGGCTAGTGCAAGTTTTAAGATGTCCTCTGTGGAACCACTGAAAAAATACACTCGAGTTCCACTTGTCTTTGTGTCTCACTTCACGATGGAAGCTTTGGGGAAGCTGTTTCAATGATTATTTCTTTCTTGTATGAATATCACTTCCATAACTTACATCCATTTAAGAATATACTATCATGAGCAATATGAGCTCAACCATTCGAGCGTGTTGCTAATTGCCTCAAAACGAAGATAGTGTGATACGTGGATGGCGTAGGTGGAGCTGACATGTTTGCTTAAGCTGTAACTAGGTATATAGTATTTGCACAGAGTGAGAAAACTTTATATATTGGAAACTGCAGGCTGCATTGCATTTTTCATTGCGCCCTATTCTTTTTCGTGCTATTAATTTTTGTGTTCCGAGTGGCTACACATTTTTGAAACCACATTGTGCACTCTGCATTCCAGCTGTGCATTATGACGTGGCCGGCGCTGCTGCTGCAGAGCTGTCACGCGAAGACATTGTGTCACTCCATCGTGTCCGACGTGGCTCCGGCACCAGCGAGCCAACCAAAAAGCCAACGATGGACACTAAAAAAGTGCCGACCAAGACACCCGTCATAAAAATGCCGGAGCTATCCAAGCACAAGGAGATTCCCGTAGAGGAAGGTGCGGGGCCACCCGCAGTTCCCACGCCAGTGGTAGTGGCACCGCCAGCTGCGCCTGTTCCGCCACCGGCACCACAGCAGCATCTGGTGGCCAATTTTACCTCCGAAGCTCCGGCAGTGCACCCCAACATTGCTGTTACCGCCGCACCTGCCAACACCGAGATGAGCAATGTGTCGATGCCAACTCAGGTGCCACCGTTAGCGACATCTTTCCTCAGCGAAGAAGAGCTGGAGAGCCTTGTTGAGTCGGGCAATGTGACACTGCCCCCAGGGTACCAGAACCAGACGGTGAGGGCCTAACAAATCTCTGATGCTGTTTCTTAGACAACTCACTTTGAACAAACAACCTAATTTATGCAAAAAAAAAAAAAAAACTCCAGCATGTTGATGCCACAAGTGAGAGTGCCAATTGGATTACAGTCATGTGAAAGCTATATGAAGCATCAAGCATTAGTTCCCAAAAGAGCACAGAGGACTTTAAAATATGTTTAATCGCAATGTAGATGTAAGCTAAAGAGATGTTGAAGTGGACAAAGTTAACTTGCCATAGGTAGGAATCAAACCCAGAACTAATTTGGCAAGTTGCCTCATCACCGCTTTGGTATTTGTATGTGTGCACACAAAAATAAGACTGGGGACTGTCGGGCAATGTCATGCATGGCAAGTGGTATGTTCTTGTATCTGCAGTTGTTGCATATCTTGTGAACTTATGAACTGCTAAATAGTTGCTACCTCATCGCATCAAGACTACCTCATTGAGCACACTGCATTTCATTGTGGTGCTCACTCAATACAGGGTCAGTCAGTCAGTGGGGCTATACTCCACGGCAGAGAACAGGCATGATGAGAAGAGGACAAGCCTTGTCCTTGTCTTCTCATCATTCGTGTTCTCTACCGGGCAGTATACATTGATCATGAATCTCTGACTGGCCCAATTGTCCTCTTAGACCAATACGAGGTATTTAGCCCCCCAATCTCTATTTTTAGGGTTTCCTTTTTTATATTTTTGCTGGACTCTCTGTGCAGTGTAAAGAATTTCGGCTTTAATTTTGAGAAAAATGGATTCGTTAGCAACAATAGAAAGTATGCATGCAGGAATAAAAGCCATATATATATATATATTGTAACGCTGACTGAAAGAGCGAGGAAGAAGAAGAGATCGGACGCGCTCGAGCGATGGTGATTCGGCAGTGACAATATCCTTCGCGGTCTCAAATGGGAGATATGTATGTGTTATCTCGATGATGTAATTATTTTTGGCAAGACATTCCACGAACACAACCATCGGCTTAGCGTTGTTCTAGACTGCGTCAAACAAGCTGGTCTCGTTTTAAACGCAAAGAAGTGTCATTTTGGTGAGCGTCAAGCCCTTGTGCTTGGATATCTAGTTGACAAGGACGGTATACGACCAGACCCGCACAAAATCAGTGCTGTCCGAGACTTCAAGCAACCGACGTCTTTGAAGGATCTCCGTAGCTTCGTGGGCCTGTGTTCTTATTTTCGTCGGTTTATCAAAGACTTCGCCCAGCTTGCTCATCCCCTGACAGAGTTGCTCCGCAAAAACACTCCATTTCGATGGACCATTGAGTGTGAGGCTGCTTTCGAGCAGCTGAAGTATTTGCTTACTTCCGGGCCCCTCTTGCGCCATTTCGACCCGGAGGCACTCACGGAACTGCATACAGATGCTAGTGGTATCGGAGTTGGTGCCGTGCTAGTTCAACATCACGATAGCCGGCAGCACGTCGTGGCGTATGCAAGTCGTACTTTGACTAAGGCGGAGAGGAATTATACGGTCACCGAACTGGAATGTCTTGCAGTTGTTTTCGCCGTCCAAAAGTTCAGACCTTATTTGTACGGCCGGCAGTTCAAGATCGTCACAGATCATCATTCGCTTTGTTGGCTTGTCGGACTACGTGACCCAGCTGGTCGGTTGGCTCGCTGGGCCTTACGGCTTCAAGAATATAATTATTCTGTGACCTACAAGAGCGGTCGATGTCACGCAGATGCCGACTGCTTATCTCGTCTTCCATCTCCAACTGTGGATGCTGATGATGATGATTTTGACAACTACCTGGCCGCAATCTCATCCAACTTCCCAAATTTGGATGTCTTTCGTCACGAACAACAGCGTGACCCTTCGCTGAAACCAATGATTGATGTGGCTCGTAGCTCTAAACGCGCCACGCCATTCGTGATTCATGACGCCCTACTATATCGCAAGAATTACTCCAGCCATGGTTCCACACTACTACTCGTCGTGCCAGAAGGCCTGCGTCTTGCGGTATTCCAAGCCATGCACGATGACATCACGTCTGGGCACCTTGGATTGGCCCGAACGCTTCACCGTATCCGACAACGTTTTTACTGGCCTCGACTCTGGAAGACCACCAAGCACTACGTCGCAAGTTGTGATGTCTGCCAACGCCACAAACAACCTACCACACCATCGGCCGGCCCACTGCAGCCGGTTAAGCCCCCGACATCACCATTCGAAAAAGTCGGCATAGATTTACTGGGCCCTTTCCCCAAGTCTACCACCGGCCGCCGCTGGATTATTGTGTGCGTAGATTACCTGACGCGGTATACTGAAACGATGGCGGTTGCTTCAGCCACATCATCTGATGTGTCATGGTTTCTTCTACACTCGATCATACTTCGTCACGGGGCCCCTCGTGTGGTGATAAGTGATCGCGGCCGTCAGTTTACCGCTGATGTTGTCGAAGAGTTGCTACGGCTTTGTGGGTGTCAGTATCGCCATACCACCCTCAGACCAACGGCCTCACTGAGCGCACCAATCGTACCATCATCAACATGCTTTCAATGTACGTCGCAGCGGATCACAAGAACTGGGATCCCGTATTACCTTTTGTTACATACGCCTTTAATACCGCGAAACACGAAGTCACAGGTTATACGCCTTTCTTTCTTCTCTATGCTCGTCATCCGCAAAGTTTCCTTGACATCATACTTCCATTTTCGACGAACGAAAACGCCAGTGTCGCGCAGACTTTGTGTCGCGTCGAAGAAGCTCGTCGACTTGCTCGGCTCCGAACTCTTTCCGCCCACGCTCGCGCGAAAGACCGTTACGACGCAAAACACCCACCCGTGACTTTCGCTACAGGTGATTTGATCTGGCTGTGGACGGCTGTTCGAAAAAAGGGACTTTGCCAGAAGTTTCTTTCTAAGTACTCAGGACCGTTTGTCGTTACTCAGTGCTTAAGTGACATCACTTACGCTGTCGCGAGAGTGACAGCTCAGAACCGGCGTTCGCGCAAGACGCAAATTGTGCACATTGCCCGATTCAAGCCCTACAACAACCGATCGCTTCTACTCGCTCGGTGAGCTTCGTCTGGCCCGGAGGGAAATGTAACGTGGACTGAAAGAGCGAGGAACAAGAAGAGATCGAACGCGCTCGAGCGATGGTGATTCGGCAGTGACGATAGGGCGCTGACATTTTTTATTGAAAATAAACCCATCACATCCGTAACAATATATATATATATATATATATATATATATATATATATATATATACTTGTGGCTGCAATCTAATGGTATTCTTAGCACCACTTTGTGCTAAGTATTGGTATTCACAGTACCACTTTGTGCGGTACTGTGATGCTAGACTGTGAAAGATGATGAACAGTATCCTTAATGTTTCGCTTGAGTCTGCTGTGCCACTAGATCTAGCACGTACACATTATTCACGAGTTCTGAACAGAAATGAATCTGGGTGTAATGTTGGCAAATTTTTTGTTTAATTAACTATGGCACGCTTTTTGGGTTTGCAATTAAATAATAGAGGGAGACGAGCACATTCAGCTTTTATAAAATAGGAAATTTAGTTTTGTAGAAGATTGATAAGTCAGTGTGCGAAATTGAAAACTTTGCAGTTAGTGCACCAGTTTAGCCCTATGAAACTCTCTTATAGCTGTTATACCTTTGTGTAGTGCACTGTTATCAATGAGTGATGTTGCATTCGGCAAAAGGTGTGATTGATTTATTGTGCCGCAAGTGTGATTAAATGTCAAGACTTGTTATTTGTGCTAATTATTACTTGTAACACCGGACAAATTTTGACGATGCTGTCTTTGCTCTGCTTGTAGGATCACCACGACTACTACAACACCACATTCTATGCGGACCCAGCTACAGTGCAGAGCCTCTGGACAGACATGGACTCACTGCCCAGTGAGCACGTCATCACCCATGACATGCTCTCTGTGTCGCACCGACGGGCCGCTGTAAGTCATTCGTCAGCACAGTCAGGCCTAAGTATTCTAATGAATGCCGCATTTATTCAAGTGTAGGTCAGCCTTTTTTCCTCCGGAAATGTTACAAGCTATCAACCTATATTCGTGCCTAAGGAAGCTTATATTGCAAAAATATTGAAATGATAGTTCCACTGTCACGCTAATTGTTTGTAAAGCAGTGTGAGTTACCCTGGCACATCCAATCAAATATGTTTATCTTTAGTAGATGTGCACCAGGCAGACAAAAATAAAAAGAATAATGTCAAGGAATCTTAAAAGGCCACTGACCAGGTTTGACAATTTTCAGCGGACAAGCGCAATGCGTAGACGAGGCGTTCATGATCACGTCTGCCAAAATTTACAACGCTATACGTCGCAGAAATGGGTCAAATTTCAAGATGAACGCTGCTCTTCCTCCCTCTGCCGGCGCGCGCCCAGAGAATGAGGGCATGATGTGCGTGTATGAATGGCCCTACGTACACGGCAATGCAGTCACGTTGGTCCTCTACGTAGACCACTGCTCTGACGTTGCAAACAGTGGCATGTGACATGGTGAAAATTATTTAACCAGGTGCTGCGTTGCAATTTGTAGTTGATCAACCTACACGGAAGTGAACTATTTTTTGCGACTCGAACTATTTTCTGCAGTCTCTACTATCAGCCTTACGCCGTATACCACACGAGCAGCTGGTACTAGAGATAGCAGAGGTTATACACCACCTGACTGAGAAAGGGCACGAAATTACATTTCAATGGTTACCCAGTCACTGTGGAATCATCGGCAATGAACGGGCCGATCAAGCTGCCCGCTCAGCCCACACAGAAGATCATGAACTACGACTACCACTTTCTAGGACAGATGCTACACGAAAGCTCCGCAGGCTTGCTCGCCAGCAAACCACATCACAATGGAATCAGCCACACTGTACTCGCTTGATTCCACGCTAAGTCTTCAAGTTCCGTCAAGGCTTTGCTGAGCAGACCAGACCCTGTTATACAGGCTGTGGTTGAGCGTTGCATTTACCAATGCCTACGCTTTCCGCATTGGGATGGCCGACACCACAGCCTGTGGCCACTGTGGCAAAGAAGAAACGATCCAACATATTCTTTGTGACTGCCTAGAGTATAGTAAACAACGACTATGCCTTCGCAAGGAACTCAGAAAATTATGTAATGAACCTCTGTCGGAGCAAAGAATTCTACAATATCGACAAGATGCAACTTCACAGAAGAAGGCCCTGAAAGCGCTACGACATTTTATGCGATCGATCGGCCTTACTGAACGGTTGTAGCTAGGCCGCCCTTCCTGTGTGTGTTTTCGTTTTCACATGAGTGCCCGTGCGTTTTTTTTTTCCTCTCTATCTCCCCCTCTTTCTTGCCCCTATTTCCCCGCTCCCAGCGCTGGGTAGCAAACCAGATGCCAATATTCAGTTAACCTCCCGGCCTTTCCTTTCTCTCTCTCTCTCTATTTAACATGGCATGCGTAGTATTTGTAATTTATTGCTTGAAGAGATCAATAAAACTCTAGATAAATAATGAGACGCAATAAGGGAATGTGAGTATCTTTTTTCCATTTTTCTCCCGCGAATCGCAACGAAATGCAGGGCTAATGTGTCTGCATTTCTCATGCGTTCGTGCCTTCACGGTCAGCGCATGGAGCAGACGACTGCTGTGGAACGCTCCTACGCATTCGCGCACTCATTGTGCTCATCTATTCTACCGTGTCCAAGCCATCCTGCAGAAATAGGCAGAATATCACAAAATAATGCTGGTCAACAAAGCAACGTTGCTCGCGTGCTCGGGGGCTGGACTTTTTTGGGCACGTCATGCGCACCTCACCTCATGGTCGGATGCTGGAGAGGGTGGGGAAGATATTTGGCTAGCGAAGCCTAAGTGGAGGAGTGGCAACGGTGTTGAGCTTGCCTTCTCTCATCTTTGTTTCGCGCTGCTTCAAAAAACCTGTTTTCTCCGCTCGTGGTGAACCGATTCAAAAAGTTTGTGTGGCAAAATGTTCCTCATCGGACACCCAACAGCTTCCACTGTCTAACTAAAATTTCGTATGGGGCCGGGCCCTTAGGGAGTGGCCCTTTAATAAAAACGCAAACCAGCTTGAAAAGTAGTTGTGGTATGTTGAAGTTCCGCATGAGAGTGATATTCAGTGCAAAGTAGTACAAGGATAAGAATATATCACATGCGCTAACACAACACATGCAGACACCATACATGTTCTAAGTTTCAACAAAATGGTTCATTGCAACCGAAGCACTATCATATATGGTTGATGCTGTAAGTTGGTAAGTCGAGCTTTGTTCGGCGCTAAAATTCACGTTCTGTAAAATGCTTGTAGGGGCCCTGCAACATTTTCCGTGCATGGTCAGAAAACGCTGCTGATCGAAAGTCATGGTCCCAAAAACAGGTGTGCCAAATTTGATAGCGCACCATGGAGCCTGGAATTCACAATAAATTCTCAGGATCAGCTGAAATCGCTTTCTCTTCTCTCCACAAATGACGCTACGGGCTCAAAAATCACTACACCCCTGGCCAAGTAGCTAATTTGAGCATGGCTCACTCAGTCGTTACTGGGGCTGCCGTGGGAGGCCAGGACTTGGCTATGTGTGCACGTGCAACTGCATTGAAAAGTTGTGCATTTGAGTTTAAAAATACAAAATTTTCTCAAGGTCGCGAGGTGCACGTGACACATTTTCTTCCCCCATGCCGTGCTTAGCTTCCAGTGTTTGTTGAGACCAAAAAATCGAATGGCAGCATGCGACAAATCTTTGTAACTCTGCTTGTACTGGATGGATTCGGAAAATTTTTGTGGCAGTGAATACATCAGGCAATTTAATTCATAGCTTGATTATTTAGAAAAGTGCTGCAGGGTCTCTTTAACAATACTAAGCCTGAAAACTTGCAAAAAAGATGACTACAAGAATATATGAGCACTGTTTGTTGCTCTATCTTGTCTAAAAGCTTTTGCACTTAACACTATCGTTCATAGAGTAGCGACTAGCTCGAAACCTCAAATTGTTTGAGTTTAAGCTTGTCGCCATGCATTAGAGATTGTTTGTCGAGTGTTCTCATTTGGTTGGGTGCTCTTCTGTGCTTCTAGACGGTGAACTTAAGCTTCGACTTTCCCTTCTATGGCCACCCAGTGCGGAACATCACCATTGCCACAGGAGGTGAGCTTATGGCATATTTCTCGGGGTATAGAATATGATGCTCTTGGGCTACTTCAAATGTCCTGCTCACTTGGTGTTGATGTACACGGACGGCACTGTTATACATGCTGAAGTCACCTGGTGTTTTTCTAGCTTCCATTGCACCATTCAGTTTTCATAAGTTTCTTAAATTTGACTGGGCAGACTCAGATGTCTGTGCAAAGTTGATGTGAGCCAACTAGTCCTAGTCATCGCTTCGCTGTGTCATGTGTTCATCAAACGCAACGGTTCGATGCTTTAACGCTGCATCACAAGAGCCCAGGATGAGGTGTGGAATCATTCTCACTTTCACCACCCATAAGGATTCTCTTTACCGCTGTTTTGTCATGAAAGTACAACCGTTCTCATATTATAAGTGACAAACTATGCACCGAGCTGACGTTGCAGCCTCTTATAGGCAAACTCCGGTAATTCTTTACCACGTTAGGAGTAATGATGCTTTCATGTTCCTGAGACACTATTGTCACGTGCCCGATAGCTTGAATGCTTAGTCAATTCAAAAATAATTTTTAATAAGTAAGAAGGCATAATACTGAAACCCAATTGAGTGTACTGTCTATGTATCATGTACTACTTTGTAAAAACGAGAAACCCTGTAAGATATGCCGGTCCTGCCAGCGCACAGTCCGGTGCACATACCGGTCCTGCCAGCTCAGTGGATAGGGGACTATGCCCCACCATGTATGTGACTGATCATTACTCATGCGCAAGCTTACACATAGAGCTTTTGGACAATGACAGCTACGATTCGGATGCATTTTGAGGTCAACGATCATCACCGTTTCTGTTTGACATAGAAAAACAAATTTTCATATCTCCTTGCCTAGTTGCACATAAAAGTGATGTAGCAGTGACAGATGGCACCGCTTGTCCAGGTCGTCTGTTTGTGGTTTGTGCAGCAATAGGCTAAAATGCTGACGCTAAGAAGTTTGTCGTCAAACTGAAAACTTTTTAATATTGTCGTAGACAGAGAGCACAAGTGTAACTTCGATAAGATTGTTTAATAATATCAGCCATATAAGTACGTTTCTCATGATGCACAGCTTACGTTCTCAGTTTATCTGACGTTCATTCCAGAAAGGGTTTCAGTGCATGTGCATTTTAACAAGCATGATATCAACTATACTTTTCATGCGGTAGGCTGGCAGTGTTAGCTATAAAACCCTACCTTGGAGACATAGTGTAGTCATCAGCTATGAGTGCAGGGGTGGAACAGCTGCGTCATTTTGCCATTCTGCGCCAAAGTTGTTTACCTGCGCCATTCTGCGCCGAACCAACCCATCTGAGTCAAACTCCTTTGTCAGCATCGTAGTGCTTTGCAGCACCCGAATTTAGTCACAAGTGCGACGGCTCTCAATCCCCTTGCCCGTGAACATGGCAGAATTATTGTGTTTTCTGTTTTATCGAAACGGTTATAGTTTCGGTTTTGTAAAGGCTATGGTTGCCTCCACAGCAGTCGTGAATTTTCATTCTAAAGGTGTGGTGGCAATCGCTATGCACGCCTGCTGTCATGGCTGGCATCAGCGCGAATGGCTCGTGAACCCTGCGTGCTGCGTTGTCAACACGAACAGACTGCAAGAAAGGTATATCTTCTTGGCGCGGCCTTATTCTCTTACACCAGTGTTTCATAGAGTTGAGACATGTCGGATCTGAAAGAATTTGTTGCCAGCTCTACAATTTGTTGCCATCACATTTATTACTTCACCCTTGCGGTGAAACCTTTTTTATATAACTTGATGGCAGCGTTCAAAAAAGGAAAAAAAAAAGAATGGCAGTAACAGTGCTCAGAAGAACCGGTGTAGGTGTACGGTTCTCAGAACAGTTCAGCAAAGACAAGGGCGCAAGATTGCTCACCGAGCACACGCGCGTATTCTCACTCATTTGGCCACTGTACCATGTTATAAGCACTTATCGACTTGGCGGTTGACTGTTGCTTGTGCAGGTTAAAAAAATATAGGCAGCTGTGCATAGCTAAGAAAGTCACATTTGCATCATAAGGGTGAAGCAGTTGATACAATAGGAACAAATTTCAACATTGTACGAAGTGACGCCAGCAGCGTTCTCTTTTGGATTCGATCTCGCGTAACTCTGCAGAACACTGTTGTAGGAGAATAAGGTCACTTCAGGGAGAGCAACACTTTTCCAGTCTTTTAGGGTTGATAGTGCAGCACCTATAAGTGCATGCAAGCTGCCCACTGCTGGCTGCCGAGATGGCGTGCGCGCCAGCGATTGCGACTACGACCAAAGTTCACAGTTTCTGCTCGAGCAGCACCCCCTCCCTCGTTTTTTTTTTTATGCTCTTTCAAGACGGCCGGAGTGCATTTTTTGTGCTTCCACGGCAGGCGTCCGGAGGGATAGAGATGGGTTGGATCGTTTGACCTCAGCAACAGCCACGTTCGTCACCCCTGTTCATGCGCATTCACCCGCGGTTAGAACGTACAACGCACTAGGATATGTTATCAATTCGAATATATACGGGACATGATTGCAACGACGCAAACTTGTCGAGAGTGTCCATATAATTTCTATCAGAATACTGTGATGTGCCGCTCACCTAGAGGACGAAGAAGTGAAGGACTAGGTGGTGCCTGCTTGGGCCATCTTGGTTGTTTTTGCTCGCATTGCTGTAGACTGTAAATGTTGTAAATATGCTCGTTTTCTGTAATCTTACCGTAACATCTTTGGTAGAAGTGCTGGGTACATCCAGAGCACATCACGGAACTTCGCAGCAGGCGTCTTTTTGGCCAGTCCATCATGTCGACAGACAATTCCGTCGATCCAACCTCCAGTATGCCGAATGCACCGAGCCACGTTGTTGTAACCCATCTCCGAGACCCTGGCCCCTTCTGCGGGACTGATAACGTGCACGTGGAGAAGTGGCTGGTCGACTACTAGTGCGACAGCAAGACCAATTGCTGGGATACAACTTGGATGCTCGCAAGTGTCAGCTACTATCTCAGGGGCACGGCCAGTAGTGGTTCGACACGCACGAGGAAGAGCTGACCAGCTGGGACGTATATAAACAAACAATGAAAAACCTTTTTCAAAAGCCTTTTGCATCCCAACAAGCCGGACAGAAAGAACTCTCGTGTTGGGCCCAAACCTCAACGGAGCCGCACAGTAAAAGCTCGTTAATTCGAATTTCACGGGACCGGAAAAACTGTCCGAATTAACCGAATGCCGAATTAACGAATGAACAGGGAAAACAACATTTAAAATCAAGCTGCAGAAGCATACCTTTATTTGTTGAAGCAATTTGTAATTGTCGTCTGCGTTTTCACGTAGATTCCGGCTGACATCACAATTTTTCTTAATTGTTCCAAATGGCCAACAGCACGCAAGCTGTCGGGAGTGTTCAGGCAAGCGTCCTCTAATATTAACAGCGCCACCGAGACTTCCTGTGAGGTGCGATGAGGTCGCGGCTGTATCTCCTCGCATGATTCTTCGTCGGAATCGTGGTCTTCATGGGCGTCCGTGACATCATTAATAATCTCTTGATCGGTCAGGAGACCACTCGTGGCGACACCATGATCAATCGCGATGTAGTCCTGAAAGGTCACATCTGTGGGAAGGACAGCATCGAAAGTCGGGCAGTCATCGTCGATGGACTCGGCTGACACCTCCTTGATGCAATCGTCAGCTACTGCTGCATGCTCGGGCCTCACAAAACCGCTGTGCCGAAAACAGTTGGCGATGACTTGTGGCGGAGTGTTTTTCCACACGTGGGCGACGATGTGCGCTGCGCCGAGTAAGTTCACTTGATACAACTTTCCAGCTTCTGAGCATAGGATCATTCGCTCTAGCAGGTGCTTGCGGTACTTCCGACTTCACGTAGTGAATGATACCCTGGTCCATCGGCTGAAGAGCAGACATAGTGTTGGGTGGCAAAAAAAACTACTTTGACGCTCTTCAGTTCGACTGTACAGTTATGGGCACTGCAGTTGTCAACAACCATAATTATCTTGCGGTCCTTCGACGTGAAGTGCCAGTCCAACTGCTGCAGCCAGCCGTGAAAAATGTCCGATGTCATCCATGCCTTCCTGTTCCCTGTGTACTCGACAGGAAGGCTTTTGACGTTCTTAAAACAACGTGGCTTAAGGGCCTTTCCGACGACAAGTAGTGGCAAGTGCTCCGTGCCAGTCATATTGGCGGCAAGAAGCACAGTTATCCTTTGCTTGCACTTCTTGCCACCAATGCACACGTCCCCTTTGAAAGTCACCGTCTTGTCGGGCAGAGCTCTGAAAAATAGAGCAGTTTCATCTCCATTGAACACGTCACGTGATTCACATGCGGCGATGCGCTCCCGCAGCTTCACATTTCTCCACTCGGTGGTCACGCTTTCGTCAACACTGGCCTTTTCGCCGCACACACTCCTGTAGACAAGTTCGTGTCTCTCTCGAATCTTCGCAAACCACCCTTCTGACGCTTTGAACGATTCAATGTTCATCATTGCAGTGTACTTCTCACCTTGCGCCATGATGAGAGGTCCGCTCAAAGGCAGATGCGCGTTGCAACAGTCGGTAATCCATCGGAGCAAAGCTTCTTCGAGCTGGGGATGAGCTGCGGTTCGCAACCGCTTTCCAGATGCATAAAACTTCTCGCTCTCGAAGGCTTGTTGAATCTGTTGTTCATTTTTCACGTACGTTCTCAACGTGCTCCGCTTCACGCTGTACTTGGTCATAACCTGCTGTCGTGATTCGCCGTTCTTCAGTGCTTCCAAAATTTCCACTTTAGTCGCCATGTTCTTCGCGTGGTAGTTCTGCCGCTTTTTCGGCGTTGTCATCACTGTAGGCCACGATAGTGGTGGCATGTAAATACGGTCACAATAGAAGAAAAAGAGAACTCCGCAAGAAGAGATGGTTCCGACACGACAACACAAGGGAAAATGGCGTCGGAGGCACTGAGTGGAGAAGAAAGAAGACGCCGACGTTTGGTGACGCTGCGATTGCCCTCACTAGTTGATGATGATGGCGATGCCACTCAGGTTTCGGTTTCACTCCAGTGGTGCCAGCGCTGCTTTATCACATTTTTGTGTAGCAGCAGCCGTCAGCATTTGTCCGAATTAAGCGGTGCGGAGCCGAATGCCGACGAAATAATGAAGGTTTGGTCCCATAGATTAACATGCACTTTGGCCGGGACCAATAGAGCCGTTCGAATTATCCGAATTTTCGAATTAACGGGTGTCGAATAAACGAGCTTTTAATGTATATGGTCTACATCCAAGGTGTCTTAGCCTTGTGCTGGCAAGTTGACAGCCGAATGCCCGAAGGTGACAAAGTCAGCCACATTCTCGAAGGCATCGCTGATGACGCCTTTCACTTGCTTGTGTATAATGACTGCTTCACCATAGACATTATCAAGAAGTTCCGCAGTTCAAAAAAGCGAAAAGCCGACGAGTCACGCAGCAATTCGTTCGGCTCCCTAACACTGCCGCCACGTCGTCGTGTGATGACGTCCAGATTCAGCCGTCGTCCAGTACCAAAGACTTCCTACGTCTTGTGCAGTGAGAGATCAAGGCAAAAACTCCATCTTCTCCCCAGGCTTGTTCTCGCGAGGAAGCCCACACGACAGTGTAACTAATACAAGCCGTCATGCACGAAGAACTGAAAGATGCAGGCATCCAGCCAGTATGTGCTCTAAGTGGTCCCACGGTCAGCCCTGCTTCATACTACCGGCCACAACAGACGTATTCCAGGTACAGTGATCCAAACCAGTGGCGCACGCGGCATGACAGGCCGATATGTTTTAACTGCAACGGCGTTGGCCACATTTCTCGTTATTGCCGCTATCATCGACCATCGTCCCCTCGGTCATCATAACGTCAAGACGTCACTCGATTCTCCCCTTGCACAGCCATGAGGACCCACCGAACCCTAATGCCCCAACATCGACATCATGTTACGACCGCTCGCCGTCCTCCTAAAACCAGCAACAATCTTGGTCTCCTATGTCCCGTTGCTCCCCTTCGCCTTTCCCATGCAGTCTATCCTCGGAAACTGACCAGTGTAGCTCCTGGAGGTGATGCTGCATTGACCTATCGACCCGGAATCTCTGTTAAATCTGGCAACTCTGCAAAACCTTTTGGACGTAGAAGTAGATGGTGTCCCTGTTTCAGCGCTCATCGACACAGGTGCCCAATTATCAGTCATGAGCGCTCACATTTCTCGTAGTCTTGGTAAAGTCGTTACATCCACCTCATCACCTGTTGTTCGCATAGCCGATGGCCATTCACCTACCGTCCTTGCAATTTGTTCTGCGCATGTGGGCTTCGATTACCACAAGACCTCAGTTCTCTTTGCTGTTCTGGATGAGTGCCCTCATGACCTAATCTTCGGCCATGGCTTTCTGAGCATGCATTCTGCTCTGATCAACTGTTTTTCTGGTTTGTTACAGTTAAAGCTTCCTGCTATACCTGAGCTCACTATCACGTCTCCTTCATGTTTATGTGTCGTTCACTTTGTTCGCTTGCGTTTAGGTACCGCTACTTATGTCTCATTTAACGAGAACCTACTAGTACGTGATGGTGACTACTTGATTACCTCCTCCTTCGTCATTCTGGCGCGATAAGTAGCTCTCCCTCACTCTCTTGTGACTGTTTCTGCGAACAATGCTTGCGTACGTCTCCTGAACTTTGGACGCTGGGCACGACTGCTTCCTGAAGGTACCACGCTGGGCACTATATCACCTTTAGATGCAAACGACCGTGTTGACCTGGCCATGCCCCAGAGACCTCCAGGCAGCCCTGCTGCTAGCCCGACAACTGATCACGCGTTCGAATGCATGATTGCCCCGGACCTTGACAATTCTCAAAGCCTAGGCTTAGGTTTTCTGTTGGCGTCATACCGCGACGTTTTTTATTTCGCTTCACCAAAACTTGGACAAACATCTCTGGTGACCCATCGAATTGACACCACTGACGGAAGACCTATTTATAGGCGCCCTTTATCGACGACTGAGTGCAGCGTCATTCCAACGAAAGTTGACAAGATGCTCGCTAAGGACGTCATCGAGCCATCTTCGAGCCTTTGGGCGTCGCCCATGGTACTTGTAAACAAGAAAGACAACACCTGGCGGTTTTGCGTCGACTACCGGCACCTTAACAAAATCACCAAGAAAGACGTCTACCCTTTGCTGCGAATAGATGACGCCCTTGATTCTCTTCATGGCACACGGTACTTTTCTTCTATCGACTTTCGTTCCGGCTATTGGAAAATAGCTGGCGATGAAAATGATAGGTAGAAGACCGTCTTTATTACACCCGATGGTCTATACCAGTTTAAAGTCATGCCGTTTGGGGTGTGCAACGCGCCAGCGACATTTGAGCACATGATGGACTCGCTACTGAAGGGTTTCAAGTGGTCCACGTGCCTCTGCTACCTAGAAGATGTCGTTTTTTTCCCCCGGCGTTCACCAGGCACCTGCAACGTTTGTTGGCTGTTTTGCAAGTCTTTCGCTCCGGAGGTCTTCAACTCAACTCTTCAAAATGCCGCTTTGGCCGCCGAGAGATCACAGTGCTCGGCCATCTTGTTGACGCTGCGGGTATACGACCTGATCCAGCAAAAATACGCTCTGTAACCAACTTCTTTATTCCTGTTTTTCCAAAGACGTTCGCTCGTTTTCTGGCCTGTGGTCGTATTTTCACCACTTTCTTAAAGATTTCGCAGTGATAGCACAGTCTCTCACATGCCTTTAAAAAAAGGACGTCCCTTTTCCTTGGGGCTGTGACCAAGCATCGGCTGTTTCTCATCTCGTCGACCGGCTCGCACCACCCCCTGTGTTTGCCCATTTCGAAGTCAAGGACCAGGTGGTGCTTGCTCTCGCCATCTTGGTTGTTTTTTTCGGCATTTCTATGGACTGTAAATATTGTAAATGCGCTCGTTTTGTGTAATTTTACGGTAACAATACTAATAAAATAAGTATGGCTGAGTGCTTTAAAAAAATGCCCCGTTTGGGCGAATGTTGCTTTGCAACTTCTGTGTAAAGGGGCTACATCTTTCTCGTATGCTCTGACTGCTGTAAACTACCTCAAAAAGGCCCTTCTGGCTGCTGCAAGCCGGCTACAAAAGGCACTTTTGCCTGCTCTCAGGACTGCTTCCGAACCCATGTACCCTGCTTCACCTCTGCAAGTGTTTAGGGGCTGTTATCATGTGCAGCCCACAACGCAATACCGCATGCCACCCATCACACACCCACACACCATGGAAAAGGAAATCGCACGCTGAAACAAGGATGCACTCGCCAAAGACACACGATTCACAGGAAGCAAGCAGATGCCGCAGTGGCACCTAAGTTTCGTCGCCTTGCAGAGCTTGACGTCACACACACAATGTTGCCAATAATTCTGGGAAGCCAGGTGAGCATTTAGAGGCAACCTATAAAATTAATTTGGAAACAATTTGTTAAATTATCAAGCCTGTAATTTTGGGCAACTGGCAGAAACGTGCAAATGAACGCACCGACTGTATTTCATTGAGATCCATTGACCTTGAAAAATCTGTGGTGTTGGCCTTTAAAGGGGTACTGACGAAAACTTTGGCCTTGCATTTTTCTGCTGCAATGCGTTGCTGGGGGCCTGTTAGTCATGACACGACACATCGTTTGCTGCAGCACATGACAGATAATTAATTACAGGCCCCTCATTGTTAATCAGTTTCGGTTTAAACAGTTCCAAAAACTGGGTGCAACTTTCGCCACCTAGCGTGTGCAGCTCTTGACCACGTCAGCACCCAGAACTGTGACCCACTTCCGCACAGTCTGCATCAAGAATTACCTTCGAATAGGAAACGGGACTGGAATGTCACCAAACACAAAACTTTCTATGCGTGTGCCATGGTCACGCACTCACAAATAGCCACGGAAAAATATAGACTTCGAGAACTAACGTGCCAAAAGAAAAATGGCTGCTATGACGTCACCATAACTTGTTTTGTTGACCACAGCGTGGTGGCGTGAGAGAAGTAGGGGGTCACCTCGTAGTCACCTCCTAGGGTGTCTATAGAGCTATAGAGTTGATCGCTCACACAAACTTCAAAATTAATTTAAAAAAACCTTTCAAGCTATATTGGCTGTTGATATCTTGCAGATGATACACGAATGTTCATGAGAATTGACCCCGCAGGCTATCTAGGCCCCGAAATTTTGTGTCATTACCCCTTTAAAAAAGGCCATGTTGACTTTTCATGCTGTTTGACATGGCTTGTCTGTAAAATCGTTCGTTATGAGTTGAGCAAGTGACACCCATTACATGCTTTCGGTTCTTAGGAATAAAAGTATAGCCTTCGAGATATGCATTTGCAGACATGGTGCCTATGACGCATTAGCCCTGGTCCGGGTTTTGCCGTGGTCTAGTTTTTGGCACTAGCCAAAATGTTGCTTTTGAGATCGCCATTTGCAATTTCAGGTCGAGAAGCTGCACATACTCCTGGAATATTGCCGCTCTCATCCAGGCCTTCTTGTTATGTCAGTGCATGACGATATCTCTTGTGGGAAGGTGCACGTTCTTAAAGCACCTAAGCTTACCTGCCCAGCCGATGATGTGCAATGGAAGCTTGTCATTTCCTGACATGTTTGCACCGAACAAAATAGAAATTCTTTCTGTAGGCCGCTTTCTTGCCTTTCTGAGAAAGTAGTGTTTTTTGCAGCAAAAGTTTTTGAAGGAAGCATCTTTTAAAATAAGGCTGCTACAACGAAGTTGTAGACATCATCCTCTGGAAACTCCTGAAGCAGTGGTGTTAAAGTACGCTTCTGCCAGCAGTCAACGACGTTAGAGTCTGTTCTTCCGCTTTCCCCTTACACTGTCAAGTATGTAACGCTATTTCGCTCTTTAAATTGAGAGAACCAGCTGTTACTGCACTTCAAGCCTTCGTAGCCAAGGAGCACTGGCAGCTCGTCAGCCCTCTTTTTAAGAATGGTGCTGCTCACAGGAAGGTGAGCGGCATTTGCATGCTGGAGCCACGTAATGAAACTGACCTCAACATCAGGGTATGTTAGAAAATGCATTCTGAATCGTTTCGATGATTGCGTCTTGTACGCCTCAAACGCCTTCTTCTTATTTTTCAAGATGATCAAAAGCGCCAACAAAGACATCTTGTACTAACTTGCAAACTGCATCTTTGAGCACATCGACTTATCTTTCTCCTTGATTAAGGACACCTTCTCCTGCAGTGTCTCTTATTTTGACATTGTGTGTCGCACAAGAAGCTGTGATTTCACATGTGGTGAATTCTGGCAAAACTCGAACACGCCCATGTCGCTCAACCAACACCATGACCTCAAAGGTGTGCCTTGCCGGGATGCTGTTTCCCTATGTTGCTGCTGGCAGGAAATTTCTGATTGTGCAGATGGAACCCTGCGGGATGTTCAAATAATGTGGTAAAATTTGCACTGGAAATCATCACTCAGATTCTTCTAATTGACTGGAATTTATACTTAACCAAAATGGAATTGTCTAGCTTTTACTGTATCAGCGAAATGCTACTGTAGTCATTGATTCAAACAAGGCTTTGTCATACTTAGGCATGGCATGCTTTTAAACCTTACCATTCCCTCCAGCTGTCGCGTTCACAGTTACCTACTGTATTCTAGGGGATGAATGTGGATGTAAATGCGAAGGCTTAAGGAAGTGAGAAGGAGCAGCCAGCTTTTCAGCTATTATTATCAGCTCCCATCTGCACATACGGGATATGTATTTGGCTGAAATGTTTACAGCAAGGTATAAGTGCTGTGGGGCTCTTTTTAAGACTTGCTCCTTTTTCTTCCAGGTTTCCTATTCACAGGCTACATGCTGCACGTGTGGTTGGCTGCAACGCAGTTCATTGCACCCCTCATGGCCAATTTTGAGACTATCTCCAGCAATGACTCGTCAGTCAAGTATGTCGACAATGGTAGGTGCAGTCTTCTCTGTCTTTTTTTGTTTTGTTTATTTTCTGGGCAGCGATGTCATAGTGCAGTTGTGGACCTAGCTTCATCTTGTGAAGTTGCAGCATACTTTTTTTACACTATATATCAAGAGAATTCTTAGACTCTTTTTAAAGAGTTGCCAGTCGTGAATCATTTATGATCTTGGAAGTAATTGTTTCTACAGCAGCAAAAGTTGTTGGCAAAATTAATTATTGCGGTTTTTCATGGAATTTTTTATGAAAAGTTTTCTTTTCTCGACAGTTTTTTTTTCCTCGGCAGTTTTCTTATTTTCGTAAAACAATGACATGTGCACTATGCCAGTAGTTTACTTCGTGTAAAAGCATTACGAATGCCTTTTAGCAGTTTTTAATCACTGTGTTGTGTAAACAGATAGTGTGCAGATTGCGGTTTCAAAAAAAATTTACTTTTTTTTTAACAAACAAGGTCACTCCGTAGCTAGTCATATCAATTCACAGCTATATTTACATAATTGAGTGCCAAACCAATTTTTGGGTCATTCGAAGCATGCCATTCCCAAGGTTTCTATAAATAACCCTTGCGGGAATATAGGCCGATGTGCTCTGAAACACATTGGAGGCGTCCTTTAACTGTGGTCATGTTGAGGTCATTCACTGAGGTCATTAGGCTATTTTAATATGATAGCTTTAAAGAGCTTGTTTTGAAGTCAAATGTCAACACCAGTATCATTGGTTGTTAGTAGAAAATCATCATTGCTGAAGATAGGTGCAAATGAAAAAAACACTAATAGTTAAAAAATCCATTAATAATAAAAAACTTTGATTCAACCGGGAGTTGAACCCAGGAATTCTAGGTGGCAAGCAAGTATTTTACCACAGAGCTGGGGCTGTGCTTGAAACTGTTTTGAAAATGGATCGATGATTGATAGATGGAAAAACTTGATTGAGGTCCCAAAAGATTCCAGCCCCATTTTATAGGGAGAGAATTGCGGGCCGCTCTCATGTAGGGACAGGGAGGATGTAGTCCCATTCAGTCAGAACGGGGCAAAGTACTGACAGACTTGGGGCTAAGGCGAGTTATGCATGGCCACTTCACAAAAGGAATGCTAAAACTTCTTGAGCCAAAGCCTTTCTGTGTGGCTTCTAAGCCGTTTGTATTGCCATATACAGCACAGATTACTTTTCACCCAACCACCTATAGTCAGCTGTACGCAGTGTGCATACAAGATGTTGTGCATTTTTTAATTGCAGGCACATCTTTTGTGGTGGAGTGGCACCAGGTTGTATTGCAGGACAAGCCCAATGGTGAGACGGATTTTTTTTTTTTTTTGCTTTCATTTCTGTTACTGCCAGCTCCAAAGAAATGTTTGCTGTGTAATTTAGAACACGAACTTAAAGTTAATCCAGTAATTTCATCACCAAGAATAATTTTTTATTACCACATGCTTAGCTTTGGTAAAATGTTCTGAGGCTAGCACTCATGAGGCGGTAAATTACTTCCATGAAAAGTGTTCAATATCAGTTTTGAAGAAAGCAATGGTTATAAACCAGCATCATAATTACTGTATTTACTTGCATAATACTCACTCTGACCCCCCCCCCCCCTCCATTGTCCAACAAAAATACAATTTTTTTCCCCACGAGTAATTATGGCACCCCCGAAGATGGCAGCAGTAATGTCATCGACTTCTTTCAACCACTGGTGATGATAGTGCATGACAGCCTAGTGCTATCTCTTAAAGGGCCACTCACCAGGTTTGACAATTTTGAGCTGACAAGCGCAATTAGAAGACGAGGCGTTCATCATCACGTCTGCCAAAGTTTGCAACGCTACGCGCCGTGGAAATGTGTCAAACTTCAAGATGAACGCTGCTTCCCCTCCCCTCTGCCGGCGCGCGCCTAGAGAATGAGGGCATGACGTGCGCATATGAATGGCCCTATGTACACGGCAATGCAGTGACGTTGGTCCTCTACGTTGACGACTCTGCTCTGACGTTGCAGACAGTGATATGGCGAAAATTATTTTTAACACAGCATGCGTAGTTTATGTAATTTGGTGCTTGAAAAGATCAATAAATCTCTAGATATAAAAATTAGACACAATACGGGAATGTGAGCGTCTTTTTTTTCTATTTTTCTCCCGTGAATTGCAACGAGATGCGGGGCTAATGTGTCGGCGTTTCGCATGCGTTCGTGTCCCCGCTGTCAGCGCACGAAGCAGACGACCGCTGTGGAACACTCCTACCCGTTCGCGCACTCATTGTGCTCATCTATTTCACCGTGTCTAAGCCAGCGCTTCCAAACCATCCCGCAGAAATAGGCAGAAGACGACAAAATAACACTGGTGAACAAAGCAACGCCGCTCGCGTGCTCGTGGGTTGGACTTGTTTGAGCACGTCATGCGCAAGTCACTTCTTGGTCGGATGCCGGAGAGGATGGGGAAGAGATTTGGCTTGTGAAGGTTACGCGGAGGAGCGGCAAGGGTTTCGAGCTCGCCTTCTCTTATCCTCGTTTCGTGCCGCTTCAAAAACCCTGTTTTCTCCGCTCGTGGTGAACCTATTCAAAAAAGTTTTGTGGCATAATGTTTCTTATCGGACACCCAACAACTTTCACTGCCTAACTAAAATTTGGTATGGGGCCTGGTGAGTGGCGCTTTAAACGTCATACATATTATCACTCTAATCCAATCCAAGCCAAGCCACAAGTGGCAAGTATGTGTTTCGGCGCATTAGTGCTAGTCCGTGTAGTGCACCTTGTTCTGTCTGTTCTGTGGTTACACTATGGGTTCATATGGAAGCTACATGGCGGCTTTGAAATTGAAAGAGACTGATGATGCACTAAAAAACTGCAACAGCACCGCTGGCAAGCACTTCCTAGAGAAATGTTTCACACTGGCCAGGTCAAATTGTATAGGGTGAAGTTTTCCCCTGCTAGTGAACACCTTAAGGAGTAAATTACGGAGAAACAAAAGCCGTGTGCACATTATTTCTTTTCTTCTTCTGCTTTTCACTCCCCTTTCTCCTGATGACACTCCATGGTTTTGCATTCGCCTACTGCTCGTGTCGTGTCAGTGCATTAGCATAAGGTAGCCAGCTCCCGCTATTTCATTTTTGCTAGTAGGTGTTTTTCGAAAGTTTGTCCGAGTCTAAATAAAGGGTTGGCACTGTATTGAGGTTCATCTTCACTAGTGATGTGTAGGAAGGGTTATGAAATGAAAAATTTATGTCCACCTGATTGTTGCACAAAGGTAAACGAAATTCATATGAATTTTTCGGAAAGAAAATCTTCCTAGAGGTTTTTTTTTTCCATCTACTAAGAAGCTTTTTTTTTTTGAGGAATACATGTAAACTGTCTCTTAGCTTTGTGCGACAATCAAGTCAGTAGCAAATATTCCTTTCTGGTTCGTGATGAACTTACAAAGAGGCAATCAATCTTTAAAAAGCTGTAAGGTATGGTCCGATAAGTGTAAATTTGGTGGCACTCGTTTTAAGTGTGGTCATAAGTAAGCTTTGTAAAGACATTAGCCCAAAATTTTTAAAAGGACTGCTAGAGGTGACAAAGTAAAGCCCGAGGAGAGTGATTTGGCACTGGCATGGACATTGTTAGAGATTCTTTGGCGGAATGATTATGCCTGTAATTGTTTATTAAGAAGGTTTGTCCATGACTTTGAAATCATGCTGGTTCTTCGATTGTGTATGCCCTCCAGGAGTTGTCTAGATATTGTGACGAGAGCAATCTTTTTCTTTCTATTGAAAGAGTTTTGAATGTCTAACTTTCTTATTCGTGTTTATGAGGTAATGGGATGTCCAGGTGTCTCTTTTTGTTTTGTCTTATTTTTAACCACCAGTAAATACATGCACAGTAGTCTCATTAAATGGGAGCTGAAGGTACCGGGAAAATGGGTTTTATTTACTGAGACAGGAACCGGACTGCGAAATAAGTATAAAATAAGTATAAATGTGACCCTATTTGGAGCAGTTCTCTTCAAGCAGCAGTTTTCTTCTAGCAGCAGTTTTATTGAGAGCCTTCCGTTTACTCAGAGACTAATGGGCAATAAATACCAATACCGTATATACTCGCATAATGATCGCACTTTGTTTTTGTTTTTTTCCAAAAAAGTTGACTCTAACTTAGGGATGCGATCAGCACGCGGGGTAAATTTTCCGTGAAAAAATATTCCGAGCACTGATAATGCAAAAAAGTCGCTAATCAGAATTCTTACAATAACTATCATGAACATAACCAAAAGTAAATTAAGGCTTACTGTTGTAATAAAACGCACGCATTACGCAGGAGCTACATGCATGGCACAGTGCCCTTTTATTTTTCACGTCTCTGACCCCTTAACGTTCACTCAGACTCCGAAGTCACTGGCGTCAGTGTCATCGCCACACAATTCCCTGTCGGAACCGGCAGTGTCTTTACTGTCCCATAGACGGCCATCTTCCGTTCTGTCGAGCGCGTTGGAAATGCCAGTCTTTTTGAAGCTCTTGACGACCACCTCGTTCGAAATGGTACTCCAAGCTTCGAGAGTCCATGGACGGTCTCCTGATTTTGCCACTTGGCGTGAAATCGTGGTCGCTCGCCGCCATCCACTCCACGTACAGCCTGCGGACGTTGTCCTTGAACGGTTTGTTCAGTGACACGTCCAGAAACTGTAGCAGCGAAGTTAGACCCCCTGGGATCACTGCGATTTCCGTGCCCCGCTCCTTCAGCTTGGTACGGACAATGTCAACGAGATGACCTCGAAAGCCGTACAGCACAAAAAGTGAAGGAAGCAGAAGTGCTCCTGCTCTTCGCCCCCAAACCGTCTTGATCCAATCGACCTTGAGTTCTGCCGTCATCCACCCTTTCACTTTAGTGCGGATGTGGGTACCACGGGGAAAGTTTCCTTTCGGAATTGTTTTCCGTTTCAGAATAACATACGGCGGCAGCTTCCGGCCGTCTGCCGTCACAGCGAGCATCACGGTGCATCGCTGCTTCTCCGCACCACACATTTTCACGAGGACGCTTCGAGCACCTTTCTCGTTTACAGTAGTGCTTCGAGGCATGTCGAACGTCAACGTCGTTTGGTCGGCGTCGCCTATCTATGACAGCAGGAAGCTGTTCTTCTGGCGTATCCTCATGACGAACCTGTGGAAATTGATCACCTTGTCTTCACATGCGGATGGAAGTCGCTGGCACAAGGACGTCTGCCGCCTCAACGACAGTTCATTCCGCCGCATGAAGTGTGTGTCGTCCAGCTGGAACTGGGGCGGAAGTCCTTTGTGGCTGTTCCCAGCCATCGAGAAACTGTGCGCGCCTGCGTCCGTATCATCTCTAACGACACTGCACAACCGTCCTTGCACATGTCCTTCACGTATTCGAGGACTGTCTTTTCCATCTCGGGGAACTTGCCAGATTTGGGTCCGCAGAAAGCCCGTTGCGTGCTGTTAGTAGCCATGAGCTTGTCACGCTGTTTTTTCCAATATCTGATCAGGATTTCGTCGACGCCGAAATGTCTGCTGGCAGCGTGGTTGCTATGCTTTAGTGCGTAGTCAAGCGCCCTCAGCTTGAACGCGGCAGTATAGCTCGCATACCGCCCCATGGTGTAACAGCGCTTTAACAGACGATCACAAAGCACACACACACACACACACACACAAAAAAAAGAAAAGGTGTCAGGAAAAAAACATGGCTGCGGGATGAACTCAGCTCGACCAACAGGCGGCCGCCGTGGTAACAGTGCGGGATGTCAAAACAAACATGGCGGCTGACGGAGCGAAGCGATCACATTTTTTTTCTTCTTTTCGTCAGTTATGGAGGTTGTGAGTACGTCACGTGCGTAAAACAGTTTCTTCCATCTAAATAAGGAACGCTTTTATTTAAATCAGTTAATTTACGGCATTAGTATAGTGATGCCTGCTTTCAGACCACAGAAACAATGATAGGCGCGTTCAGCTGCCACAGGCTTAAATACACATGGAGGGCATTCAGTTGAAACTGCGACATTTGCCCTTACTGCAATCCTAAATGGCACGTTTCAGCCAACGGTGGGCAAAAATTAAGAATATGTTTGGTGCGTGCAGTTGGCGAGTTTCATCCGACAGATAATAAAGGCAATTATTTTTGGCTAGACTTGGTGCACGACATATTGATACGGCAAGTTTGGGGTGCGATCATTACGCGGGGGAAAAAAAATCCCATTTAGACGACAAAATTTAGGGGTGCGATCATTATGCGAGTGTGATCATTACGCAAGTAAATACGGTATAACTGGGTCTTCCATTCTGATCAAAGTGAACCTTTTTGAGTTTCCTGTGTAGAGGTTCAAATAAAATGTACCTCATCACAAAGGAGTTGACAGGGTTACAGCAACCCTTAAAAAATTCTTAATGGTTGAAATGTCTTTGCAGGAGGCAACTACACGTTCCAGGCCGTGCTGCACAAAAATGGAGACATTGTCTTTGTCTACAAAGATGTGAGTGTCTTGCCTACATTTTGTAGTATTCACAAAAAGGTTATACAGTGAAACCTTAATAATGCATAAACGCAAACTTGCTGCAAAAAAACCTCAAAATTACAATCAAACCTCGTTAATACACACCTGTTTTTAAGCGTACTAAGGATTAAAACATAGTTGTGACGAATCCTCGTCTGAGTCTTGTAGAGACTAATGCATTCGCGGATTGCTGAAGGGGGGGACATGGGACTTGATAGTGAAATATATCAGTATTAGGCCTAGAGACATGATTTTTTTCAAGGAATATTCAGCTTTGTACACTGATTGAATATATATACTTAAATTTTCTTTACATCAATAAAAAATGTTACAACTGTTCTTATTTTATGAACTTGGGATGCGACTTGCATAAAAAGTAATGCATCAAAAGAGCTATAATTAAACTTGTATATTGCTGAATATTCAAATAGTGCAAATATGCAATTTCATGCTAGTATCTAAATTTTACCCAAAGTTATGAAGTTGTTATGTTACAGTCTCTTGGCTCTGAATTTTCACTGGTGATTTCTGCAAAATTTCAAAATTTTACAATGACCTTGAACATTTCATCAAGGTTTTCTTGCACACTTCAATACCCTAGCATTCAAAAAAAAAAAAATCAAGGAAATCGAATCAGTACTAGCGACACAGTGCTCATCCCGAAATCCAAAACATGCAAAAATCTGTATTTGAGAAAAACGCAAAAAACTGAAAAGGTTGTGAATATGAAAATTTCATGCATGAAAGCCACAGCACTTGTATTCACAATCACTCAGAAAGCCCCTGCGGAGTAGTCTGAAGCAGGCTTTTGCTTGGGCTTCTTCTTTGCGGCTGCCTGGAACGCTGCTGAGGATGCAGGTTTCCTCTCTGAGCTGACAGCTCGGCGATAGTCTCTCTCAACCGCCCGCTGGTCACCTGTGCATGTTTGATCTAGCTGCAAGTCACGGGAAATAAGCGAACTAGATTCCTTGTTCCCTAAGTTGAAATGCATAACAGCATCTGCCATCGCAGTCTCAATGGCAAACAATGACGCGTTCTTGTCCTCTGGTGAGAGGCTCCAAATGACCGAATGCAAGGCCTCATTCACATTCTGCGTCTTCCCTATGGTGCATGTCTGCAGGACCTTCTTGTCGGACTAGCATTCATTAACAGGACGCAGTGCATTACTCACAGCCTCTGGCAAATTGTACTTGCTTTTTGGGATGGGCTCATTCCTTGCCATGACTGCATTATGCTTGCACCAAAACTCTGGGCCGTGTGGACAGAAGCTGTGGTTTCATTTCTCGTCAGTGGATGTCATACGATGATACGTAGCCCACACAGCCTTGTGCATCTCATCCACATTCCCAGAAAGGGATTTCAAAGCCCAGCCGTAATAGCGCGTCAATTTTGTAATGAGGTCACCCGTGAGGCAGCCCTAGCCACATATGCGCTCGCTGCTGTCCCCTTTGTGCTTCTGCACGAGGTTCCGGAGCGCAGTCCCCATGCGCTTCAACACATGGTTCGAGCAGTCTTCTTTTTCAACATTTATGAAGCCGTACACCTTAGCTTCTTTGACAGCACTGTACAACCGGCTGTCACCATCACAAAGCGTGGTGGTGTACCTGAGGCCATGAAGTGAAGTAGAGGCAGCAAAATCATTGCTGCCTCTACTTTCATTTGGGCAGCCTTGCATGAGGTGTTTTTCTGGCACGAATGTTTGGCTTTCCATTCAGAGTGTTCTGGGCTCTCGGGTTTTTGACCACATTAAGAGCCGAGGCAAAAATTAAAAAGCACAACATAGTCTAGTACATAACCTAAAAAAACTTCTATCACAGTGGCTATTCCAATCTGAGAGGTGTGTCCTCTTGTGTGCCAGCTTCAATCAAAAGAGACGGCAATATTTCCGGGGTTGCCGAAATTGAGGTCCTTGTTGAGGCACTTTTCCACTGTGGCACACTTAGTCAAATGTTCGGCACAAGCTCTTTTTGCTGCTGGCTGAAGCTTCATTTTCAAGTACTTTTGGTACGTTTTCGTGTGAAGGCCCCGATGTGAAACACCGATAGTGGCAAAGATGTCATTCAGAGCTGTCTGACTGTGCCAGTGCTCTGAACTGCACGCGCTGTGCGAACGTTGATTTCGAACGGGTTGCAGTTACTGCTGCCACGAACCAGTTGCGAGCTCCATTTCGAGCCAACTTCTCCACAGTTGCTGCAGTGAAGCTTCAGCTTAATTGAACAGCTACGCCGTACTCAGGCGCGTCGGGTTCGATGGTCAACCGACCACGGCACACTCGGCAAGCAGAATGTTCGTTCAGTAAACTTTTCACCATGTCGAGGTCAACCATGGTATACCTCGGGGCCGACTAACTTTCGGTGCTGCGCTGACTCGTGAGAACATTCATTTTGAGATCGGTTGCCAAGACCAAGGAAAGTTCCGCTGCCTATTGCTGGGCGCGACGTTCGATGAGTTCTCAGTCAGCTGATGTCAAAAATGTCGCGTCTATCGTCGCAGCTCGATCGCGCATACTTGAAGTACTGCAGGCAGCGGTCGCAGTCACCGCCACGCTTTCTGCGGATGCGAAATCTGCTGCAGCAGCATTCTCTGCTGTTTTTGATCACAAGCGGCGGCGTTCTTTCCTGGTGCCTTGTTGAAGTATCACAGCAATCAGCTGATTGCGACAGCATCGCTTGTGTTGCAATGCCGGTTCGTTGCGGAATTCGTTGCGCTCTTTTACTGAGATCTGCAGATATCTTCGTCTGCAGTTGCGATCATTTATGGCACTCTGAGCGTGTGTCGCCACTGGTAGAAGTTGTAGTGATTGAAGGCTGCCTTTGTGTCGGGCTACTGCATCGCGGCGATTGCTGGTCTCCCGCTCAGCTCTGCCGACGTAGCCTGCGCTGGCTGCGATGACTCCTTGGGCTGCACAGCACATTTTTCCGTCGCTTTCAGAATTTGTGAAGTGTGCGGAACTTTCGAGCACGGTTTGGCATCTCAATTTCGATCGCAAAACTACAAAACTTTCGAAATGGCGGTGACAACGCGCGTGTTTGCGCCCGCGGGCGCGTGATCACCAGTGTTGTTAATCCCCGTGCTCCAATCACAAGCCACTGTTCACTTATGTGACTGCTATGGACCAATGATACCGCACAGTTTTCTTGCTTTTTTTTACCTGATAGCGCAGGCTGGCTGCATCGTTGAAGGTTCGTTCCTGGCGGGAAAGCGAGCTCAACAGAAGCTCTTTCAAACGAGACTAAGGTGGCCGCGATTCGATGAGTGGTTAGAGTGATCTAAGCAATGCAAAAGGGGGCTGTTTTCGGCGATTTCGTTAGCGAAATTAAGTGCTGGGATGAATAAACTCGACATTTTATGGCTCAACGACGCATCATTTAGAGTTCATTTTTCGCTGGCCGGTGCGGGATGATATGAAGGTAACGAAAATTACTAAACTGAAAAATCGATATATTTGTGTTTTTTCGTCGCCAATACCTGTCCCCCCCTTAAGTCGTAGTAGTGTTCGGCCTATGCCTATCAGTTAGTGCGTACGATGTGCGTACAGTGATAACATTTTGGGTGACAAATTTTTACTGCTCTGCTGAACTTTGCAGACCCCACAATGTACCGTGAATGGTTTTCGTCATGTTGTTAAGTGCAGAGATCAGCTGATAAGTTATCTCGACTTTCGCGCGATGGCGGCGATGAAATTGCGGGTAACCATCGGGGAAAAAACGCAGGGGAGGTGGCGACCACACACAAAAGCACCGGTATGACTTATTGCCCGCAAAAAGCTTTGTCAACTAAACATCTCTGGTTATCTGCTCAGGCACGGGTGTGGCGAATCCTCACTTTAGGCCTGCTGCACGCTTTAATAAGGGACTACACGAACGCGCTGGGCCGCCGATCGCTGCCGCTTCATTTTGCGGGACCGTGTTAAAGCGCGCACCGCTTTACAGAAACGCAAGAAGCTCGCTGTCACGGAGTTTCGTGTTGCGGATCCCGGGCACCGAGAAACTTTGCTGTATTATGTGAACACGTGCACCGTACATTGAGCGAGCGTAGGGCTGTTGTTACCATGCTGGACGCTTTTATGTAGCGACAGCCCAAATACTCCTCCGTTCATTGCCAGGACTGCTGGAGCATCACGGAGAGCGCATTGCTTGTGGAAAACTCTTAGTTGCCAGGTTAACCCAGCAGGCTCCTCACCGAATCTGTGCATAGCCTGAAGCGGAGAGGGTGTACTCTACAGCAAGCGGATCGGCAGTCACGGTGTGCACAAAGTGAGCGAAGCACTGCATGCAACTAGCCATTTAAAAAAGCAACCCGTTTTAAAAAAGGAAACTGCGTCAGTTTTCGCTTCAAAGCATTCCCCGGAACAACTGTATCACGGACAGCCGATTGTGTCTGTTTTGTCTGTGTACCACGATGCATATCCGGGATCCCGCGGCAGTTTTCCAAATGCTAATCGGCATTGCCACCGTGTGCTAATGGGCGGTTGTACGAGAGTCAGAAACTTTTCTGTACTTTGGCAAAAGGAAAGAAATGGCTTTGCAGTGGGCATTTCAGGCAATATTTCCAGTGGCACTGAGTTTCTTCCTTTGTTGGCGGTGATGGCGTTTGTCAGGAGATGCAAATTTGTGGCTGGGGGTTAATGCGTAGTATGTTTAGGGCGTAGTTGCGCCGTCGTTCCTGGCAGCTACGTGTTAACGTGGTTTCACCGTATGTGTATTTTCTATATTTCGGCAACAAAGATGTGTCCGTTGGGGCTTCTTAATGAAGCTGCACAAAAGTGTGTGAATAGTTATCAGAAAATGCTGCTGAGAAGTAGTCGAGGGCTCTATGAACATGTGAGCCAAACGTTATAGTACAGCATGTGATATGTAGTTGGAAATTCAATTTCGAAATAAGCTAGAAATCATTCATTCTTCTTGAGATGCTGTATACCGAAAATCATTTGTGTGAGATACCCAAAACAGAATAGTACAGCATGTGGTATGTAGTTGGAAATTCAATTTCAAAATGAGCTAGAAATCATTCATTCTTCTTGAGATGCTGTACACCGAAAATCATTTGTGTGAGATACCCAAAACAGAATGGGGACAGCCATTGCACAATTTGAGCATCATGAGCTGTGTAGTTAGTGTAGGCTATGGCCATGTGCCACAACTTGCCTGCACTGTACTCTGTTATGTCAGAACTACACTAAAAACCCGTCGTGATCACTATTACACCCATGATCGCACCGAAAGTGAATCGTGCGTTCAAAGAAAAGTTTCAAGGTCGTGACGCATGCTCTCGTGTGAACATTGGTTCTTGTCCTTTTGTCATCCCTCTGTGCAGCTTTCAGCTTGCTCGCTGGGAGAAAAGGATGCAGGTAGCTCTTTGAGCGTGCAACGAAAATCCAAGAAAGGGAAAGAAGACAACCACCAGTTTGTACCACGAAGCCGCAAGGAAATTTATTTCTGGAAAATCCGTATGGATTTCCTTGTGGCTTCGTGCTACAAACGGGTGGTTGTCATTTTTCCCTATCTTTTCTTCTGCCACCTTGTATATTTTCGCAGAACTTTTTTGTAACAAAAATCTGCTATTCCTCTTACACATGGCTGATTGTAAAATATTTGCAGCAGTTGGTTTGAGGGGCAACGAGTTTCTATAGTGAGGTGATTGGATGATAGCTTAGAAAGGTGTTGTGGGGCCGCTCTAAGGGTTTCTAAAATAAGCTCATTGGGGTTCTAAAGTAGTTCCAATGCTCTTCTTTCTTTTTGCTTAAAGTTTCATGCACAAAAACTGATAAGTTGAAATAAAATATTCTAAAAAATTGTTATCGATGTTTTTCTTCAATTATGCATTGTTTTTCATGGTATACCGAGAGAAGTAGCAACAGGGCTCGAGTTTAGTTTTTAATATCTGTATGTTTTTTTTTTCTGTAGTTCAAATGTGCACTTGAACCCGATTTCAAGGAAATTCTCGCTTCAACGAACTTTAGAGCTTATTTCCCATCAGCTTGCCATTGAATTTGTTACATGAAAGTTCTCTGCACAATGAACAATTTTGCGAGCTTTGCTCCAGCAAAACTTTTACTCAGTGTGGAGCTTTATTTGTAAACTTATTTTATGAGGAAGTAAGCAGATCGTCAAACATTCTAACTTTTTGTATATTCATAATGCTTTGTTTCCCCAAAAACGTGCACCTATTGGACCATTTGTCAAGAAACTCACAGGAGAGTGCCATTGTGTGGTGGCGATGACAGTGTGGCTGGCTACCTTGTGACTAGGCACAGGCCCTCTTTGCTAAGCTGAAACCACTGCATCTGGCTTGGTAGAGCGACAGAGTGATCCTGAAGCATTCTAGATCACATGATCGCACTGTCTACCAAAGCAACCGAAGCGCTTGTAGAAGTGCCGGAGTTACACGCTGAAGCCAGTCATTTGTGCTTGTGCGCTCGCGTACGTGTCACTCTGTGTCATCGTGGCAGCAAAGTCTTCGTTTCTACGACATAGCCATCCCTTCAGAACACCAAAAACGTGCCAGCAGATGTGAGCACCAACAAATACATTGCCGTTGATGCGGACGGTATAGCTCATGATGTAACAAGCAGGGCAGTAAGCTCATGTAGAGCAAACTGACGAGGCAATAACTGAAGAGGATCGCCATGACGCCACATCGTGAGAAAAGGAGAGTGACGTGCAAAAACCATCGGTGGCACCTTCTGCACTAAATGTGATGAAGGCTTTTGGTGTCATTCACAGTTTTATTGGTGCCGATGATAATAACGTTGAACAATGTCATTAATGCTCAAAGACAGACGCAAACGAATTTAACAGGCATTTTCAAAAATACAGTAAAAGCTCGTTAATTCGGATTTCACGGGACCGGAAAAACTGTCCGAATTAATCGAATGCCAAATTAACGAATGAACAGGGAAAACAACATTTAAAATAAAGCTGCAGAAGCATACCTTTATTTGTTGAAGTATTTTGTAATTGTCGTCTGCGTTTTCGCGCAGATTCTGTCTGACATCACAATTTTTCTTAACTGTTCCCAATGGCCAACAGCACGCAAGCTGTCGGGAGTATTCAGGCAAGCGTGCTCTAATATTAACAGCGCCTCCGAGACTTCCCGTGAGGTGCAATGAGGTCGCGGCTGTATCTCCTCGCATGATTCTTCGTCGGAATCGTGGTCTTCATGGGCGCCCGTGACATCATTAATAATCTCTTGATCGGTCAGGAGACCACTCGTGGCGACACCATGATCAGTCGCGATGTAGTCCTGAAAGGTCACATCTGTGGGAAGGACAGCATCGAAAGTCGGGCAATCATCGTCAGTGAACTCGGCTGACACCTCCTCGATGCCATCGTCAGCTACTGCTGCATGCTCGGGCCTCACAAAACCGCTGTGCCGAAAACAGTTGGCGATGACTTGCGGCGGAGTGTTTTTCTACACGTGGGCGATGATATACACTGCGCCGAGTAAGTCCACTTGATACAACTTTGCAGCTTCTGAGCATAGGATCATTCGCTTTAGCAGGTGTTTGCGGTACTTCGACTTCACGTAGTGAATGATACCCTGGTCCATCGGCTGAAGAACAGACGTAGTGTTGGGCGGCAAAAAAACTACTTTGATGCTCTTCAGTTCGACTGTACAGTTATGGGCACTGCAGTTGTCAACAACCATAATTATCTTGCGGTCCTTCGACGTAAAGTGCCGGTTTAACTGCTGCTGCCAACCGCGAAAAATGTCCGATGTCATCCATGCCTTCCTGTTCGCTGTGTACTTGACAGGAAGGCTTTTGACGTTCTTAAAACAATGTGGCTTAAGCGCCTTCCCGACGACAAGTAGTGGCAAGCGCTCCGTGCCAGTCATATTGGCGGCAAGAAGCACAGTTATCCTTTGCTTGCACTTCTTGCCATCAATGCACGCACCCCTTTAAAAGTCACCGTCTTGTCGGGCAGAGCTCTGAAAAATAGAGCAGTTTCATCGGCATTGAACACGTCACGTGGTTCATATGCGGTGATGTGCTCCAGCAGCTTCACATTTCTCCACTCGGTGGTCACGCTTTCATCAACACTGGCCTTTTCGCCGCACACACTCCTGAAGACAAGTTCGTGTCTCTCTCGGTACCTCGCAAACCACCCTTTTGACGCTTTGAACGATTCAATGTTCATCATTGCAGCGTACTTCTCACCTTGCGCCATGATGAGAGGTCCGCTCAAAGGCAGATGCGCGTTGCGACAGTCAGTAATCCACCAAAGCAAAGCTTCTTCGAGCTGGGGATGAGCTGCGGTTCGCAACCGCTTTTAGAGGCATGAAACTTCTCGCTTTCGAAGGCTTGTCGAATCTGTTCATTTTCCACGTACGTTCCCAACGTGCTCCGCTTCACGTTGTACTTGGTCATAACCTGCTGTCGCAATTCGCCGTTCTTCAGTGCTTCCAAAATTTCTACTTTAGTCGCCAAGTTTTTCGCGTCATAGTTCTGCCGCTTTTTCGGCGTTGCCATCACTGTAGCGCACGATAGTGGTGGCATGTAAATACGGTCACAATGGAAGAAAAAGAGCACTCTGCAAGAAGAGATGGTTCCGACACGACAACACAAGGGAAAATGGCGTTGGAGGCGCTGAGTGGAGAAGAACGAAGACGCCGACGTTCGGTGACGCTGCGATCGCCCCCACTAGTTGATGATGATGGCCATGCCACTCAGGTTTCGGTTTCACTCCAGTGGTACCAGCGCTGCTTTATCACACTTTTGTGTAGCAGCAGCTGTCAGCATTTGTCCGAATTGAGTGGTGCGGAGCCGAATTCCGACGAAAGCAGGAAGGTTTGGTCCCATAGATTAACATGCACTTTGGGCGGGACCAATAAAGCCGTCCGAATTATCCGAATTTCCGAAATAACGGGTGTCGAATTAACGAGCTTTTACTGTAAATATGTTTGTGAAGTCTGCAGTCAAACAGGGCAGAGATCTGGGGTAAATTAAATTTTTCTTTTGCGCCGTCACTCTGGCTGTGCTTAGATTCGACCATAAAATGAACTGTCCACAAAGGCGTGTGATTTTACAAGAATCACAAATTAGTTCGTTTCATATGGTGATGCTGCTTATGTATTTTTTTTTCAGCTGCCAATGGCTGTGACCGAAATTCCTGACCGGAGCCACCCTGTCAAAGTTGGAATCTCGGATGCCTACATGTTTGACCGCATGGTTTTCTGTGAGTGATGATTGATTCACTTGTAGATGAAACAAACTTGTTCTGCAGAAGTAAAACTGTCAGTGTAAGGTCTCTGCAATGTAAACATTCGACAGATGTCTGTCTGGTTGGGTCGGTAAACTGGGAAACAATTTTAAATCGATCTAAAAAGCATGTACCTTTTTTTTTTAGTTAAAATCGTTTTCCTGGTCTCTGCAAAGTTCTCTCCAGGGGTTTTGCATTTCCTTTTGTTGCATCTGCTACGCTTGACCTATTAGACCTTTTTTGTAAGAAGGAGCACAAGGAAGCTAAGAACTAGGCAATGAGCAATACTTTAAAACTGTGTAAGCTTTTGCGTACTACAATGAAGGAAAAATCAATGCAGAAAGGAAGAAATGAGACTACACTGGCTCTTTTAATGAGGAATACAATTAAACATGCCTATAACAAACCTCCATACAGCAAATTCCTTGATATGAAGGGTTTCTATTCCCTGCCATTACTCCATGTATTTACAACCTTTGCGTAATGAAGTGGCCGCGGGAGACACTCTTGATATAACAAATTTTTCCATTGCCAACATAGGAATGTTGGCAATGGAAACAACAAGCGCCGGCTACCCCGGCGATTGCGAGGCAGGAGCGAGCACTCGTTAATGCACACGGGTGTCCGCTAGGCGGGCAGGCGGGCCTGCGCCCTTCGAGCCGGCGTTGCCGCCTATCTTTCTATCGTGGGCACATGCACTGTACTTCACGACATGCGTGGATGTGCCCTCTCACTTCCTACGAACCAAAAATAATAAAGATAAGGAGAGATTCGCATTGGCAGCGGCACTCTTCTATTACTTCAGAAGTTTGAATTTCACTTCTTTAAAAGTGATGCCAGTAAAAAAAAATTTGCCGTGTTGTTATGATTCAAGTTTGATTCACACATGCAGGGCTGCACTGCTTATAGAGAGCACTTTTCCAAATAGTATTCCGTTATATCTGTGTGGTTCGCTCTATAGTTTTGTCGTCATGTGGGATGTGTGGTTTCACTGTGTGGCGCATGCATGGTGGCCTTCGATGACGTCCAGCTCTGCCTTTTTTTTTTTGGTCGTCGTTATTACTGAGGACATTTCAGATTAGGTGCTGGTGGAAACTCCATCACAAATAGCCAGTCCGTCACAAATAGCACTCCGGCAACAAAAGCACATTGACGCAATGCGATGAATGCAACAGCAACAAATTCTTATGTTATCCCAAGTAAGGCTAGCAGCCAACTCTTGCATCCTATATTGTGTAACTCTACAAAATGCTGGTGTAAGAAAATACAGCCTCTTCAGGAAGAAGTGCTTTTATCATCTAGTCTCTTCACGTTGAGAAAGCAGGGTGTGGAAGGGTATATGAGCCGTGCTCTGATGCTTGCAAAGAGAGCACAGGCACCAGTGATAGCCAACGCACTCTCAAAATTTTACTGATACTACTCAAGCGACCACTGCCCCTCCTTTCTCACCCCCTCCCTGCCGCATCTTTTCGTGCTCATTTAAAGGGAGACGTGGATCTTAAGATGGCAAAAACAGCAGAAAAAGATTTTTGGAAAATTGCATTTTCCCAAAATATAATCATTCAAAAATCCCTCCGTGAAATCTTCACCACGTGCGGACGCGGTGGCCGACAGCTGCCATCTTGCGCTCTTTTTGAAGCTGTTTCCTTTGTGCGCATTTTGCGCTCTTTCAAAATGGCATCGGGTTGCAGGAACTGGCTTTATCATGTCATTTCTGAAGCATTGATTCGTGCCTGTGATTAGCCGAAGTGCGCACACCCTTGCTCGCTTCGCTCCTATTGGTCTAGCAGCGCCCCACCGTGGTGGTCTAGTGGCTAAGGTACTTGGCTGCTGACCCGCAGGTCGCGGGATCGAATCCTGGCTGCTGCCAATTTCAGATGGGGGCGGAAGTGTTGTGGGCCCGTGTGCTCAGATTTGGGTGCTTGTTAAAGAACCCCAGGTGGTCAAAATTTCCGGAGCCTTCCACTACGGTGTCTCTCATAATCATATGGTAGTGTTGGGACGTTAAACACCACATATCAATCAATGTTGGTCTAGCAGCGAACGCGCCAGAAACATTGGATCTCCTGCACTCTGCCTCGGAGCTCTCGGATTTCACTGCCGGTGTTTATCGTTTATCTCTGATTTTATCGCACCGCTTGCTCAACCGTTGGACAGCGTTTCCCTGCTTGAATGGCTAAAGGAGATCGTCGTCTCAAGGCACGGCCGGACTAGAGGGGCGAGGGGCGCACTCCCTTACGGCCTGCTCTTCGGGTCTAGTTCCCACCTTTCACCAATGCTAGTTGTGGCGCTGCGGCCCAACCCTCGCCAGTTGAGCTACAACACAGCCGAGGTAGAGGAAAGGCGCGCGCTCACTTGCCGCTCTTCTAACCCTGCCCTGGCTACAGGTGATACTTCTCCATGCTAACTAACATGGGCGTCTTCAAACATAGGAGATTCCTTCCCCCTTCTGAATTTCCTGCCTAATAGTGTCCAGCAGCGTAACATTATATTCGTGAAGCACCGAATCATAAACTTTTGAAGAAAACATTTTAACGCGAGGCACTCGAAGAAAAAATATGCGAATTTATTGTTTCGAATAACTTTTATTGAGTAATACATGCTGCACTTCAAAAATTGACATTAACAAATTTCAGTACGAAGGTAAAAAAATCAAAACACAATAGGCATTACTATGTAAACAAGCAACTCGCAGAAGGACATTTTTTCTTTTTTGCTTTCCGGTCGAGAAAGGAAAGTTCATTTCGTCATAATCTGATTAATTTTCTGGGCGGTTTGTGTGCATAATTGGAGAGCTTCTCTTGTGAGTCGGTGATTTTCTTCGTGTGGTTGATGAGAAGTATTCTCATGAATTTTGCGGCAATTAGAGCTGCGGACCGTTTTGCGGGGCTGTCAACACATTCTGGACAGTTTAGTACTGGCGCTCGTTTGAGCCGACGCTCGACGAGTAGCTGAGCTTCCAGCGTATTCGTTCTTGGCAGATGCGTTGCCACGCGGTCAAACAAATTAAATACATTGTTCAAAAGAGCAAGAAACTCTGGCCTACTCTGGTCTTGGCCTTGCTACAGTACGTACAAAGGATTGTCTTTGTTGCATGTTGTGACTAGGATTTCACAGCATCCGCAACCAAAATTTGTTATTAACTTGGCAATGTAGCCGCCAACATATAACAGACCCGAGTAAGTCGGCAACCGTGGTGTAGGGGCATGACATTGCGTTAGGTCTTCCAGCTCATCGTGAAACTTTTCAGACAGTGTGGCTGCCACTTGCTCAGCATCAGCATTGGACGCTTCGGCTTCTTTTGGGCATAATGACTTCATTGTCATAATGACTTCATAATGAATCCAATTGTTCATTGCCGCCACACATTTGTCGAATTCACTCAAAAAGTGCCTCAATTGGATCGCTATTTAGTTTCTTAGTCAGCACGCAACTGACGCATTCTTGAACCAAGAAGCGTGTAGTTTCCACAGTGGATTTCGTGGTGAATAGCAACGCTTGAAAGGTCTCTTGTGTGAGAGTGCCGTTGCCTGAGGTGAGTGAACACGACTGTACATTCTTTATGCACACAGTGAACTTGTTTTCAAGCCACAGCAAACGATGATCGTGTGGACTCGTTGCAATCGATGTCTTACGTTTTTTTTTTTTTTTCGCTGTGGAAATCGGGTGCGCGTTACAATCGAGGGCGCGGTAGAATCGAGTAAATATGGTATAACGTCGCAGCCATCCGTGAGCTGCCTTTCGAGGAACTGGCTGCGGATATTTTTGATCACATGGCACGGGTCAAAGCTAAGGAAGTTTACCCGGTCAGGGTCATGCGGTTGCGTGATAACCGTGCGCAAGGAGCCATTGCCCATGTGTTTAAACGTCGTGGTGTTAGCCGAGTTGTTGTCGGTTACAATACGAACGATGTTAAAAGCACACTACTCGACTGCGGCGATCACTTCTTTTGTCCATTTGAAAGGGTCTTTTCCACTCAGCTGCTTGGTGAAATAATATGAGCAAGGTATCTTATATTGACTGTTTGTGCCACACAGCCCCGCCGCGGTGGTCTAGTGGCTAAGGTACTCGGCTGCTGACCCGCAGATCGCGGGATCAAATCCCGGCTGCGGCGGCTGCATTTCCGATGGAGGCGGAAATGTTGTAGGCCCGTGTGCTCAGATTTGGGTGCACGTTAAAGAACACCAGGTGGTCGAAATGTTCGGAGCCCTCCACTACGGCGTCTCTCATAATCATATGGTGGTTTTGAGACGTTAAACACTACAAATAAATCAATGTTTGTGCCACACAGAACAAAGCACAAAACCCTGTTTGCCAAAATACCCTGCGTGTTCGACGCGCTGCTGTCGGGTCTGTCCTTAAAACCAAATAAGCATCTCCTTTTCTGTCATAGATGCATTTTGGCTTAATGCTTGCTTCATCAATAATTAATGATGCCATATATTGTTTGCTGCTCAGAAGTGACGCTTCGTGAACCAGTCTTGTTCGCATTGCAGCACTCATTCCAAATGAGGTTGGGCCGGGGCCCATGTATTTTTGGAGGGGGATTTTGCTGGTAAGTTTAGGCAAGAGAAATCTCCATATCACACATTCTCGAATTACTTCCTCAGGGTACGTCAAATGCTGCTTCCCGTATCGTTCAATTCGGTGAATCAGGAAGACTGCCTTTTTGTGTCCGTGCTGCGAGTCCGCCTCGATTTTTTTCACCGAAGCAAGATGTTTGCTTTCGAGATAGAATGCACTGCACTGCTCTTCCTTGACAAGTTTTTCTAGTAACTTCTGACTCTTGGAATGGTGGTATGACACTTGGGAGCGAAGCCTCGACATAGTGGAGAGGTACCGGCTTGTACATTGGTGATCGTTGTTCGTGGTTTCCGTGCTCATGCTTTTGGTGTCTTCGTGGCATTCGACATACACATTGTCTTCCACAGGCAGCGATTCAAGTGGCTGGGCTTTCCGCTGGATTTGCTTTGGATGAGGTACAACAGCCCGAAGAGCAGGTTCGTGGCAAGGCCTTTTTGCAGGAGGCATCATGTACGCCGGATAGCCTTGGGAAACTGTGGGCACAGCGCCAGGCAAAAGTTTCTTTATGCGGCACCCGGAAGCTTAGTCAGTCGGAAGGAAGAGCTGGCTACACACGACCGTTGACGGTGACTTATTGTTGATAGTTGAATCCTTCCTAGCAATGTTCCTTTGCCATTTGGCTCACAAATCTCCGTCACTGAGAAATTGGCGAAGTGAAACACCTCGGCTTTTCCTAGGGCGCGAGCGGGAAAAGGGCACGCAGCAGTACGCCATTTTGATGCCGGCCAGTCCATGTGTACCAGTTTAACTCGATGTACCCTGAAAATATTATAACGACGCAATCAGAAACCGATTGAGAAAATTATGCAACTGAAGGGCACAACAAGTATGCTTACTTGGTGAAATATAGCAGTGAATGTGTTCATTGGTATCAGTGATATTCCACGGCAGATCCAAAACACGTGCGGCAAGCGTGGTCAGTTAACTCGGCCAAAAGCGAGGCATCGACTGAGAAAGAGAAGGGGTTGGGAGAGTAGAGGGTTTGTTCGAAGCGCCCCCACTCGGCGACCGCTGCAACGAGCTGTGAAGAATTTGCCCTATTGTTCCCTCCTTCGGTGCTCAGGCCGTAAGGAAGTTCGCGCGTGCCGCCACTGTAGTCCGGCCGTGCTCAAGGTTACGACGCGAGAGCGTTCGCATAAAGACGAAAGCGGCCATGGAATGCACAACCGAAGACGGCAAGGCCTGTCATGCTGTCCGAGCTGACGGCTGCTGCTCTGCCTGGAGGCTCTGCCGGATCGAGTTCCGAGCTACAACCCAATACATGTGGTGCCAGTGCTTCGTCTGCTGCAAGTTCCCGTGTTGGCGTAGTTCGCATCGACATCGCTGATTAAAGCAGGGTGCGCGCGACGACCGCCGGTGACGTAAAAGCGCGCCTGGCATCGAAGTCTTCAACAGAACGAAAATTCGAGCTTCTGGGAGTCGAGATGGAAGATGGCGTGAGCAACAGTGAAACCTTATTTTTAGTAGTGGATTTGTTCGTGTTGCAAGAAATTATCCGACTTATGCCGTGTCCCGAGTGCGGCGAGAAAACTGCGACACTTTCCAAGGACCCACCAAGGAGTACGGGCTTTGTATAAAGCTCGTGCTTGAATGCTTCATTAGCGAGAGGCGCATAGAGCGATTTTCTTCTAACAGGATAACGCTGTTTTAGGTGAAAGTGAGGTCTATGAAGGCTATTCAAAGCATCAGCAAAGGAGCAACAGCCCTGTCTGATTTCTTGGCTGTAATGAACATTTCTCATCGCGGCTTACACCACAAAACTTTCCAAGGCCATATGGGCATGATGGTTCAAGCATGCACCAGTGTTGCAACACTGGTGTGTCATCGAAAGGTATACTGGGCCCGTTGTGGACCACATTGTTTTGTCCAACTTTTGCTTGGCCTGCTCACTTGACCCAAAACTCAGTCAGCAAGGATGCGCGGCTTGGCATGCAAAACACGTACCAGACTGCCACAAAAACATTGATTGTAATGCCAGGCAAATGGAGATGCAAGCTGCACTCATCATGTTCCAGAGATCTCTCGACAAGTACTAGCTGCGTTACACTACAATGCTCTCTGACGGTGACAGCAGGATTTTTCATGCCTTCACCTAGCGAGCTGTGTACGGCTTTATTAAGGTGAAAAAAAAAAAAAGACTGTGGGAACCATGTACACAAGCGTATGGGAGCAGCCCTGCGTTCTCTGGTTGACAACAAGAAAGCCCAAGGTGAGCCACTCAGCGGAAAGGGACGGCTCACCCAGGACAAAATTTAAAAAATTACAAACTATTATGGCTGGGCTCTGGGGAGTCATAAGAATGACGTGCCGGAAATTAAGAGGGCAGTTGAGGCAACTCTGCGCCACATGTCGTCAATTGACGATGCCCCGAGGAATGACCTTTGCCCTTAAGGGCTAGACTCTTGGTGCTCTTACAATCGTGCTGTGGCAAGAAACGAGGAACCCCCATCACACAGAAACAGCTTGCCGAGCTTCGTGTGTGACGCTTTGGAGCCATTCTTCAAGTGTATGAGTGAGGAAACTCTTCTGGAGTGATGCAACGATGGCATGACACAGAATGCTAGCGAGCGGCTGCATACTGTGTTATCTGGGATCTAGCCCCGAAGACCAAGCATGCTTCGCTTAATAGTGTCGAGAGGGCAGTGGTTCAAGCATGCTCCGCTTCATAGTGTCAAGAGGGCAGTGGTTAAAGCCATCAGTCGATTCAACCAGGGTTTGACGAAAAGCAACACTGCTATAGGGGAGAAACTGGGCTACAGTGCCGGTGCCGTGCAGTGCGCCGAGACCTGGAAAAAGATCGTTGATAAATCAGCATGTCCACCAAGAACCACACGAACAGGAATGCTACCACAAGCAAGCTGGCAAAAAGGCACAAGCTGGCAGCAGACTCTGCCTACAGTCCTGGGCTACTATAGATCTAGATCTAACCTCATTTGATTGTTCAAAGGACTTTTGCTTTCTTATCTAGGATTTTTAGTGCCAAAGCTTTCATGATGATTATGAACTAATTTTGAGCACCTGGAAGACTAGTAAAAAAAACTTATATGCTTTTCTCTTCCATCCAAATGTAGCTGCCAATACAAGGATTTGATCTAGACAAACTTATTTTTTCGCTGCCATAACTGTGCGGAAAACGTATTTTGTTGTGGCCATCGATAATGAGCAACCTATTGGCACAGTTACATTTTTTGTGTACCTTCTGTGCAACTAGGAACCAGAAGTGAAATGTAACCTGGGTGGTGCTGACTTCTTTGTGTCGTTTTAATGACTATGCCTTATGTTACGTAAGATATCTCTCTGTAATTTATGGACAGTGGCGACTTATTTACCATGAACTTGATGCTGAAAGACAGGGCTACATGGTGATGCATTTTATATTGCCAGGTTGCTAAGCTAATCAACCTTATGGTGAAGTGAAATTTCAGATTCATTTTTCTCAACATTGTTTTTTCTGGCCATCAAACACATTTTTATATAACGTTCTTGTGTGGTTTGTCTGAGTAAAGGCAAAAACTCAAGTATCAAAATGTTCGGGCTGAATTGAGCTAGTCGGTGATGCTATTCATTCATTTCTAAAGTTTTCTGTAAAACTTCAGTTGCCACTAATTATAAATGAGAGTTAGCACAAATTTGGCAATCAAATGTACATATGTTTTTTGTGCGTTGTAATTGTGCTGAGAACAATGATATTAGCATGACCGGCTAGAGCAGCTCTTTGGGGTTCCTGGCATATAATTAGTTTTGAATTTTCATGAAGCGAAGTGCTTGATAAGTCCTATAAAAAATCGATCTAATTTCTGCATTAAAAGCTTTGTATCATTTGTTCTAACGCATGTATGCAAAATAGAATTACTTATTTGAAGTCAGCAGAAACAACTGAACAAAACTGATAAAAAAAGTCAATGAATTCGCTCCAAAATTATCAAACTTTATTTTAGAACCCAAGTCTCCCCTTAAGCTGCTTAGATCATTTGTTAATAAAAGAAGGAACGCTGGAATGAATAACTACTGAGTACCCTCTTCGAAGAACAGAATATGTGCTGTTAATAAGGAAACATGTTGTAGAGTAGCACAGTACCAGGCGAAGTGATCCCAATGATTAGTAGACTCTTTAGCATGAAATGAAACTGTCGTATTCACTCAATTGTTATGCAACGGAAATTGTATTTCGAGGAGCGAATTCTGATTGCATCTAGGAAGGAAAAATAAAGCTGCGAGTGTAATGCGAATGCATCAAAAAAGCAATAAAGAGAAGAAAACCCACGGAATAATTGGAAGATCAACGAAGGCATAAAAAATCACATTTATTTTTCAAACACTGACTAAAAGCTATTGCAGGCCGTGAAATGTGGTGTTCTTGCCAGTCGTTGTTAGACGAGTTTTCATCTCCCAGCCGTGTCATACTTTGAACTTTGTTTGTGGGCGTCCATTTGCCAAGTGACATCACCTGCATTGAACTGCATCAGCCTGGCACTGTTCTGTAAAAAAAAGCACACTGCTTCAGTTCTGAGGAGCAGCTGTGGCGAGGCCCACGAAAGTATTTGTGGCGCAGCTTACACATGAAAAAGAGCTCCCGCTGTAGCTGCCATCCGTGCATTGGTCATCTTGTTCACGTCATGGCTTCAGGCAGCAGCTGAATCGCTGATTGGTTGAGCCATCAAAATAGCGCACCTCGAACAGGCATTCTACTGAGCATGACACATTGTCGTTGCGAGGGAAGCTGGCGGTGCGTAGAACTACCCGAGGGCAACCAAAGAGGCTGAGGGCGCCACAAACGACAACACTGACCAAACTCCAAGGCCATGTTGCTGCAGAAAAATGTGGAAAGGAAAAAAACAGTTATGCCAATAATGGCTTGCAGCGGATCTAAAGGGCATGTGTGTGGTCCTCGTTGCCAACATAGATGACGAAACTGCCAGAACTGTTGACGTTAATTGAAATTAGGTGCATCATTTCACATTTAAATTTTGGTAGTCGGTAGCGACTTGAGGGTCAACAGCAGGCAGCATTAATGGGAAAAAAATACGCGGATTACAGTTGAGTGAACACGGCAGCTTCCATCGGGAAGTGGAAACTACTGACCTCTGAGAAAAGCCTTGTCCTTTGTGCTCTAACCAGAAATTTTTCAGAATTATTTTTCTAGCAGCGTCTCAGTGAGCTGTCTTGTTTCCTGCTGTTCCAGTTGTCAAGCGGAAGACTATATATGAGTACCACCAGGTGAGCAAGAAGAGCGACATCATTCGCAGCAACACGGCTATAGTGTTCACCGCCCTGCCGAGTGAGTGTGTGATGGCGTATTTATTCTGCGTGCTAGCTTCGGTCATTTTCTGTTGACTGTGTTAAAAGTAACTCAAGAACTGGTGCGTAACTTAACTGGTTCGTAGGTCACTTGCTATCATTGCTAATGTACTGGCAGCCTTGCATGTCAAGACAGAAGACTGCAAAACTTGTAACGTTAGCATGCGAAAACTCTGGATTTCATAGTTCCTCCTTTTTTTGTTTAACTGCCTCTTCACAACCCTCAACAAGTAATGTTACTTGTCCATTTCGGATTGCCTAATTCATTTTGTGATGCTGCCTATTTCTGCTATTTTTATGAGCCTGCCAAGCACAACATTTGCTGGTTTTCACCAAGGGAAGAACTTGCGACAAGAAATTATGAGCACAGTAAATGCTCAATAATTTGCATTTCATGGAGTGCCTGTCGGTTCAAACTCAACAAAACTTCGAACAACAACAGTGATAGACTAAAAAAGAGAAAAAAAAGCTTCTCAGTGTGCTAGTCAGAGTTCTCCATGTTTCTTTTAATTGGTTTTATCTTGTTTTAAATGCAAAACATAAATACCCAAGTGTATGGGAGAGAGACCACTGTTTTAGCTCCATTGGTAGAGCATTGGGCACAATATTTGAAGATAGCAGGTTCGGTCTTTACCTGTGACAGGTTGATTTTTCATCCTCTTTAAGTCTGTTTCATTAATGTCGTGATTTCTACACTGCAGTTAAAAGATAAAACTTAAACCTAAAAGCTCAGATCACCACAGCTATGGCCGAAATAGTCTCCGTGCTTTCCAGCAGACTTATCAGGCATTTCATCGCATGGCTAGGCTTTTGTAATTACACTTGGGGCCTGCTGGGAACCTATTAAAGATGTATCAACCACCAGTTGCAAATTTGCACCCCGTGATGAGCACTGCCGATACCAGCAAAGCATGGATTAAATTAAGGCTGTTGCACATGGAGTTCATGGAAATTATGACTCTGCAAACAAAGATAGTAAAGCAGATGACCCGTTAGAGTTGTTCAAACTTCCCTGATGTGTGTGTTGCAGTCAACAAGTGAAGTTTATGGCATGGCGTACGAAGATTTTAATGCGAAATTTGAAAATGAAACTTCAGCATTGATTTTATCCGCTAATATTGAACTCATGATAGTGAAACATATGGCAGTAAAATTCTCAGAGTGCAAGTTTGTCAATAAAAACCAACTCATTGTATTCAGTACCTTTAAACACGCACTAAGAAAAAAATTAGCTTGTTCAGAATTATTGTAGTGAGCTATCTTTGCATGTGTGCAGCGTAAAAAACCTGGTTTTAAACTGCTATTTTAAAGCCTAACCATGCCTTTATGGGTCTGTGGTTGATCTCAATACTTGTGCCTTATGCGTCAAGGGGCATCTGGAAACCATGAGCAGTGCTTGCATTGCTGCGTGAAGGCTGCAACTAACTGTGCTTTCCACCTTGCAGCGTGCCTGGGCCTGAAGACATGTACAGAGTGCCGTTCAGCGCAGCTCTCATTCAGCTGCTCTTGGTGTGATGCGGTGCAGCGCTGCTCAAGTGGCGTTGACCGGCACCGCCAAAGCTGGCTGGAGAACCAGTGTGACCTTGAGGTGAGTCTTGTGCCTATAGTTATGCTTAAAATAGAGCAGAAAAGCCTTATCATCAGTATTAATCATTGATTGTGGTAGTTTGATGATATGGAAAATACGCAACACAGCCAAATGACAACTCAAGCATCTAAGTTGCACGCAGCTCCTTCACTTGAAATAGTAAGCCTTGCAGGCGTTTTGGTGTATGAAGGTGGCCAGCTCTTTTTGAGGCATGTTGGCACGCTGTGTCGTCGAAGCTTTCGTGGTACAGGACACCGCCATTGCTCGGTACATTCCTATGGCATGGTTTCAAATATAAAAACTACTATTTTCTCTTACCCTTATATGCCTGTGCTATCGAAAGAGCAGAACCACCTTTAAGGGGAGACGCTACTCGAAAACACTTTTTCTTTAGTTTTCAAGTTAGGGTTTTCAAAATTTAGCCACAGAGATATTTTTTCTTGTAGATTCCAAAACTGTTATCAGATTTTGTGTAGCCTCGTTACTTTTAAAGTTATTATACATGCAATAGCAAAACAAAGGGATTTTCACTCTCGCTTTTTCGACATCAAAACTTTTGTGTAGATGTTTGTGTAATAGCTTATTATGCTTGTCATGAACTACTGTGTGCATTTAAGAGGTTAAAATTATGAGGAAAAAAAGCTGTTACTACAAAAAAAGAACAGATCTGCAAAACTTCTCTTTTTCAGGGTTCCTTGTATCATTTCTTGGTATGTTTTTATTGATAATGGCTATGCATCATAAATCAGAATAGATAACGGCACTCTACACACCTTGAAGAATGTGTGTGCCAAGTTTCATCGCAATAGGACAATTTTAAGGGGATGAAACTATGTGAGTGGAATGTGACCGTGGCCAAAAATTTCAAAATGAGAAAAACACGTTTGAAAGTTTGAAACATGTTTACTAATTAGGGCGCACTTGCAAACACTCAAAAGTGTGTCTAATGCACAGGCAGTATGTCCAGGAGCTGGCCACGGTGACTAGAATTCACCCGCACTGTATGTAACTCCTTCGCGGTCCTTCCGAGCGGAGTCCTGTAGGCGAGCTCTCTTGGCCGATGTGCGGCGGTGAGCCCTCGCCTCAGCAGTCTGTTGGGCATTCATCTTCTGAATGCGCCTCTTGTCGCTGTAGTCCCCCAGGGTGGTCAAGCTTGCTGGTGGTAGAACACCAAGCTCCTCCAGGACCACCTCGAAGCTTGCATGGCCCCGGTTATACCAGAGCACAGCAATGGCTGTGGCAGTCTCCACAGCACTTCGGGAAGCAAACTTCGTTTTTGGGCACAGCAGCCACACCTTGCTGTTGAGAGACTCAGCAGCGTTCTGAGTTTTCCCTCGAAAGCATCGGGCCAGCAGCTTCTCGTCAGAAAGGCGCTTGTATATGGGCAGCAGTGCCCGGCCCTGTGCCTTTGTCAGAAGTGGTGTATGTTGTGGTGCAGGCTCGCCCATTGCTTCAGCACGCTTGTGCTTGCACCACGATTCTTGGCCTGGTGGGCAGAAGTTGTGGCTGCCAGCACCATCAGTGGAGCAAGAGTGAAAGTAGGACGCCCATATGGCAGTGTACATGTCCCGTAGGTTGCCTCTATCGCCCGTGATGGCGATCTGATAATATGTCTGCAGCTTTTCAATGGTGGCAGGCTTGAGCTTCTCGCCTCTGGGCAGTGCTGTCGGCAATTTGCGTATGCCAGTGCCTAGGCGCTTCGCAACATGATTAGTGCAGTCCTCCTTGCAGATGGCACCTGCACCGTACACCTTGGCATCACAAACTCCGTTATATGCTTTGCTGTCGCCATCACTAAGGAATGTTGTGAAGCGAAGTGGAGTCTCATACAGCAAGGTGCGCTCCCATATCCGTAGTGCTGCTTCAGCTTCCATGCCATGAGCGGAGCTGTCGGTGTTCTTCTCACAGACAGGTCTGTGGTAGGCCTGCCAGATTTCCTCTTCAGAGCCCATGTCGTTGTGTAGACTGCAAGCGTGGCAGTAATTGGACAGCACTTCGAAATCTAAGCACAGGCCGGTGTCCAAGGAGATAGCCGCGCCGACTCCGTTGTGGCTTTTATGGCCCCGTTTCTGCCAAGTTCCATCATACATTACGGCCACGTCACTACTATCAACCACCTGCTTTGTTACGGCTCTTGCCTGGTTCAAATTTTCGGTCACGGCCCTCATAGCAGCATCGTGAACCTTCTTGCTGATTGCCTGGAAGGTTTTGTGGTGCATGGGCTTCGCTAGTCCAACAATCGCACAAAACCGCGAAAGCTGGTCATGTCCGATGCCTATGGCACGCGAGGCTACAACAGCTTTCACATTAGCCGCGAAGCTATCGCGCGAGCTGCCGTTGCCGTAGTGCCCCACCTCCGCGCAGTCGTCAGATGCTGCGGCGGCTTCGCCGGAGGCAACACGCCTCGACGTATGTGTCGAAGAGAGAACACCAGACGCGCACTCACTGTTCTCACACCGCAACTCGAGACAGGACGACAGTCCTTTGCGCCGTTCTGCCACCTCGCGAACAACAAGTTTGTGTTCACGGCAAGACGGGCACTCCGCTCCGCCCACAAGTGCCGTCATCGCATCGATGTCGCACAGCACTGCTGATGATACGCCATTATGTGCATGCCTTTGGTTCCTCTCAAAAAAGTCCAGTTTTTTTTGTGAGGCGCTGACGAAGTTTGCGGCAGCGTCGAGGCCGCCCGCGAAGTCACTGTCGCGATAGTTGCCGACGCTGGGGTTAGGCCTAGACCTCTCCGAGCCGTTCACCTTTGCCGCAGTCTGACGACGCACTTTACGACGTTTTCCCACATACTTATTTATCGTCCGGTACTTCTTCACCTTGTACACCTGCTTTCTGGCAGGATTCATCGCGTAACTAATTGAATAAATCCTTGCGAAGTTCAGCTTGCGATGCAGAGCGGGGCCGAAGGGACAAGCGGGCACTGCGCTAGCCAATGGCGCGCTCGCTACGGCACCACGTGACGCGCCGCGCGATTCAAACGGCACGCAGGGGCGTTCAAAAAAGGCTTTTTTATAGTATTTTTTTCTTTCCGGGCGAGACTTTTCGAGCCTGTGTTCGAGAGAGCATGGACAACTCTAACCGCCTCAGTGATTACAAATGGCGCACGGTGCCGCTGCCTCGAGATACCGGGGCCGGCAAAACGTCGATTTCGGCAGATTTCAGCGATTTTCTAGGTCTCCGGGGCTTACTTGAGCGCATTTTTCAATAACTTCTGACACGAATTACCGATTGAAATTTATTTCTGGTAAACATGAATGTTTAAAGAATCTAATACGACTGAAAACAAAAAAGTGAAAATTTCCGGAAAAAACGCGATTTTTCGACCCGCGTCTCCCCTTAAATCTCCTTTTAGATAAACTTGTGTGTTTGGTTATGTGCTAGTCCTCCTAGCCTAGTCACAACACTGACCACATTTTCAATTTTGTAATTTCTATTATTCTTAAGTATAAGTACAGTGAATTTAAAGATCGAATCAAATTATTGTATTTGCATAATCTGTTTTGATCGTGAAACTTCAATATTCACTCTCTTTTAGCAAATATTTTACTATATTGTGATTTAAGTCATATTAAAGTCAATTGTTTCAGTTTTCAGCAGTAACAGTCTTCATAATCTACACTTTTCAATTCATTGGCAGCATTAACTTTTACTTACCTTGTGGAAAGCAGTAACAGTACAGTCAAATAAAAATAACTTGCACTGTCTTTGGTTTAAGGGAACCATGTATAGATTCAAAGCGGCAACCGATAACGCTTACAATGATGGCGGCATCGCACAGGAGAGACCTGAAGAGAGGTATAAAGCACGCAGTGCTAGACTGGTGGTTCCTATCGGAACATACACTGCTAATGGGCAGTGAGAGATAGAAGACTGATTTGACACAGAGACCCGCAGTGCGCTTTCGGTTAATGCACACGCTGTGAATTTTTATTTTTCAACAATGCGCAAGAGAAATCTCCCACCAGCTCTACTTTAGAGGTCAAGATTTAGTGCCTATATATACGGGTGTGGCCAGTAAAGGGTTGTGCAGCACGAGCAGTCAATTTTCATAATCAAGAACCTCGCTAGCAGATGCTGCCTGTGTTGGCTTTGCAAGGTGAGAGAGGGGTTGGGTGGGAGCGTAGGAGAGGAAAGATAGTTAACGGGCATGCGCAGTGGAGCACGGACACCACCGGATCAAGCTCACTCATAAGATGTTTCTAATCTAAAAGAAGGTCTTAGATGATGTTGTATGCAGCCAGTTGTAATAGCGCAGCACCACTATCCTGGAGGCAGTGTGAAACTTATGTGGCACATAATTTTATTGTAATGTTTGTGTAGGATTGTTCTAAAAAGAACACTTGCGTGTTGCTTTCTTACTTGTCCTGCTACTGTTTTTGTTAGATCTGTTTCCATTAACCCGAAAAAGCCTGCTCCAGTGTGAAGCCTGCGTGACCACTAACACTTGGAGTTGTAAAAGCAGATGTCTTCCTGTCCGCAGGAAAAGAAAAATGCCTCGCAGTGCACCGCTCCTCCCCGCACCACCGTATCACCTCCAGCAACATCACCAAGCAGCTCCACTACTTCAGCAGCGGCCAATGCTTCTACCACTGTCGCCAATGGTAAGCAAAGCTGGACAGTGATTTCATACCGGAGTAATGCAGTGCTTGTTTGTCCAATATGTGAGCAGTTTGTGTGAAATTGTCTTTGTAGTCATGTTAAAGGGGTACTGATGTGAAACAGACGATCGCGAACGCTGTTTTTTGTAATGCGTCGCTAACTAGATCGACGGCAGACCTCGTGTTAGGGAATGTAGCCAAAAATGAAAATGCTGTTTGCAGTTTTAACCAATATACAGTAGAGCATGATTTGTATGAGGAAAAAAATGTGAGAAAGAAATTTGCGCACCCTCTAGAAGACTTTGCTAAGTATGTGTAAACATTAGAGCACTTTTCAAAGAGGCACCCCCCCTTACAGTTGCTTGGTAATGACATACAGTTGCACCTGCTCATAACGATACCAGTTTTAATAATACATCTGTTGTAACAATAAGCTGCTACACTGCCAACCTTTGTATGCTGTTTTCTATGAGGGAACTACCTGCTTACAGCAATGCCAACTTGTCTCATTATCGGTTATACTGATCAATTCTGGCTGTTGAGTGTCCATGCTGAAAGGCAATGGAAAATGAAATCTTCGCAAAGAAAAGATATGCATGAAATATCAAGCTGCTTAACCTCCACTCAAAACCCAGAGCCCCATCTTATTCGGGGTATGCTTCACCACCTTGGAGGAAGAATCATTTAGAAAGTGAAACTCCCGTTAAAGTGGGAGCGTCCGCAGGCGCCCAGGTAACGTCACATAAAATACAAAAATAACATGCTGCGATGGAGACATTTCAGTTGGCGGTGCAAAGTCACAACCATGAGACAAAAGAAAAGGCAATTCTACCATCTGAGCACAATCGAACGCACTCGGCCTTATCACTCCGTGACTGCGGCGGAATGCGAGCATTGTCAGAACCGGTTCACTCGGAAACTGAAATGGCAGTGATTCCCTTTTCCACCGCAAGACGACAGCAGCGTAATTTGGCCCTCTGGCAATGTGCTGTTATCTGGTCGCCTCAAGGAGCAGAGTTGCACCTCGGAAATGCTTATTCCTCCTTGTTGACCGCATACTGTTGTGGCAGTGTGGCAAAGTTGATTCTTAAAATCCGCTGCAGTGGTGCGGTGGTGGCTTTCGTTAATGCCTACAGTCGAAAACTGCAATAACGAAATCGCCAGGGAAACCGAAAAATTTCGTTTTCGCGAAAATTTCGTTGCCGCAAGTATGAGACAAAAAACAGTGATACGGCCAGCAGAACAAAAATTTATTGCCAGAAGTCGGTCAACTTACTTTGCCGACTCTTGCCATGCAACAACTTCAAAGCTCTCCCTTCGCACTGGAAAAAGTGATCTATTGCTACGCCGTCGTCATGTGCGTCGAAGAAGGAGCGGAAAGTACCGTATTTACACGCATAATCCTCGCACTTGTTTTGCCGGAAAAGCGATGCAAAGTTAGGGGGTGCGAGAATTACGTGGGGAAAACTTTCCACGAAAAGGTAGAGAGCGAAAAAGAAAACAAAAGTGGCCGCAAATCGGGATTCTCACACCAGCAAGTTACAGCAAGCTTTAAGAAGTACTAATTAGAACTTACCTCAACAATAAAAGCAGAGCTTCAACACAAGACAACATTTATTTGAGACACAAAAAGTGAAAGCAAATAGTCGAGAATTAGAATACCACACGCAAAGCATGTGGGCGTTGCGGGCGTAGCGGTAGCGTTTGTCGCTGAACAGAAGCCCTCAAGAGATAAGCGTAGGATGTCAGTATTGGGCTGATGGCTATTTAACAGAATCGTCCGCAGTTTTCTTCTGAAGAAATAAAGTTTACCATTAATCCCGGTTTTAGGCACACGGCAGACCCAACGCGTTTTGGTGGCTTTCAGCTGCCATCACCAGTAGCGAATACAAAACTTCTAAGCTCCGAAGGGCCTACCGGCGGCCCTGTTGCCGTTGTTTAGTGCATCATCCATCACTTGCAACTTGAAGCAGCCATGTAGCTTCAGTATCGCCTCGTAACGTGCCAAGATAACCGACACAACAAACAAAACACGCAGCACCGCGCACTGGCCACTTCGGCTTGGCTTAGATTGATTCTCTGTGCAATAGTACGCTTGATGCTTAAGAGATGGCGCCAGATAGCTCACGCTATCATGATCAGTGGCTGGAACGAGCGACGACTTTATTGCGGCAGCTTTCGGGGGTGTGATAATTACTCGAGGAAAAAAAAAATCGTATTTTTCTTGGGCGATGTAGGGGGTGCGAGAATTATGCGAGTGCGAGGATTACGCGAGTAAATACAGTATCCAAAACAACGCGCATCGATTGATTGATATGTGGGGTTTAACGTCCCAAAACCACTATATGATTATGAGAGACGCCGTAGTGGAGGGCTCCGGAAATTTAGACCACCTGGGGTTCTTTAACGTGCACCCAAATCTGAGCACACGGGCCTACAACATTTCCGCCTCCATCGGAAATGCAACGATGTGCTAGCGCATCCAAAACAACCCGCGGGTTGTTTTGGATGCGCTAGCACATCGTTCCTGCCCGCGGTCTCGCTGTCAGCGGAGTTAGGGCTAAAGCCGACTCCGATGACGCGCCACGCTCGTAGACCGCGCGCCCGCTCGTAGTAATCTGATCGTGCATCCGGTGCGGCCACTAGTAGTAATCTGACCATGCCTCCGCTTACAGCTTCGTTGCTTGCGATGAAGCACGTCGCCACGAGTGCGCTAGCGCGTCGTTCCTGCCCGTAGTCTCGCTGTCGGCGAAGTGAGGGCTAAAGACGACTCCGATGACGCGCCGCGCTCGTAGTAACCTGATTGCGCATCCGCCTACTGCTTCCAACTAAAGCGTAATTATATCTCAAGTGATCATCGAGCCGTGAACACGTCACGAAGTAGCAATTTTTGAGAGTCATGTCCTCGCGACGGACAAACAGCAGACGACGATCTCCCGGAGCGAGCATCGGGCCAATGGGGAGGCGAGCTGACGCAACATGGCGGCCACAGCCAATGAAGGGCCTCGAAATGGCCTTCAAGCATTTGCTTTTTGTGTGCTTGTTTTTAAAGGTAGGGGCCATCTGAGGCAGAAAAGTTAAACACGGAGAAATGCTCTTTCCGATTAGCCCAAGAAGCCGGCTCCCGGCCCCGCCATGGCGAAGCCATAATTTTTTTAATATCGCTGTTTTCTCCCGATTTCCAGAAAAAGTTTTGTTACCTAGGTGGGTGAAATGAATTTTCCGAAGCACTTCTGCGCGGTTTTCGTGATCCCGAAGCCGCGTCTCTCCTTAAGGGGGGACATGGGTCTTAGGGCTCTCATTAATTTTATGAACCAAATGTGACACAAGTTGGCATGCTTACTTAGTTTGTTCTCCTGATTCTAAAAATGTAGTGATCTTTTCTGTAGTGATCTACGTGAATGTAGTGAATAATGTAGTGATCTATGTGAGTTAGGCCTACATCGGTGACTCGGCGACTGCCGTTGACTGCGTCGAGTTCGTTATCCTCGTTGTCCTGAGCCATAGCGGGGCTCTTTCTGAAGTTCACAGCGAACGAACAACCGCCACACCCTCTTCAGAAATTACTGTAGTGAGGAACTTCTTTACTGCCGCAGGCAGTCAGTAGCACCATGACAAAATGGCGCATGTCCTTCGCGTCATGATGGTGAAGTAGACGTTGAAACCACCCCTTGGCCAATCGGATGCCTAGGTTTTGTCACGTGCCCCAAGCAGCCAATTGAATCGCGCACTAGTGCTTCTCGATGATGCGTTTTTGCTAAAGAACCAATGAGCAAGGCGAGCCAGCGGTGGCGGGAAGTTGAATATGAAGAACGACCCTTTCAAATGAGACCAAGATGAACACGATAGCTCGTGTGTAACGGCAACAGTTCGGCGCGAAAAAAGCGCAATTTTAGCGTCAGTTTGCGCTCACATTCATCTCACAGGGATGTTATAAATTGATTTTGTGCCAAAAATAATGACGCGAGATGCTAGAAACTTCTCAGATAGGTGCAAAAATAGGTACAGATTTCGAAAATGTCAGCTTCAAAAAGTCGATTATTTTGCGATTTTTGGCCTTCTAAGACCCGTGTCCCCCCCTTAAGTAAAAAAAAAAAAAAATGGCGGTACCCTCGCTAGCGCAGCAAAAGCAGACGTTTACAAATTTTGAGTGTGCATAACACGCATACAAGCATACTCTCCCTCCACGTTTCATGGCTGCAGGCGGAACGGGAGGAACACACATGACCAGTTCTCTCAGCAACCAAAACAGTGCCCATTTCCATTTTACTGTCTGCTACTGGATGTTGCTAGCATATCGTGGCTCACTGGGAGTGTGACATTATCTGGTCACCTGAAATTGCGGAGTTACACCGTACCTCATTACATTAGCCCTTTTCAAATCTTTGTATGTATCATTTCATAGCACCTGTGTAATGCCGCGAAGAATGCTGTGGCCAAGAATCGCTGCGGCTAGGCACACAAATGCTGAATCATGAATAGGTTAGCTCACATGGCAGTAGCAGTTGTTGCTCCTAGTAAGGCTGTCTCAGACTTGCGATTGCAGTGAAAATGCAGAAAGTCCAGAAAAAAATTCATAAATTTTAGACGTCCTTATACAGTGTAGACCACTCATAACGTAACCGCTTAAAAGGTGCAGAACCACCCCGCCGCAGTGGTCAAGTGGCTAAGGTACTCGGCTGCTGACCCGCAGGTCGCGGCTTCAAATCCCAGCTGCGGCGGCTGCATTTCCGATGGATGCGGAAATGTCGTAGGCCCGTGTAGTCAGATTTGGGTGCACGTTAAAGAACCCCAGGTGGTCGAAATTTCCGGAGCCCTCCACTACGACGTCTCTCATAATCATATGGTGGTTTAGGGATGTTAAACACCACATATCTATCTAAAAGGTGCAGAACCGGTTACAATGTAGTCGTTTGCGACTCCCGTTTACCCTCCTATAGAAACCCTTGTATATACATATCGGTTATTGTGCAGTGCCCCAAACTGAAAGACCAGTTATAATGCAATTGCTGGAAAGTCTTTGACAAATGCGGTAGCGAGTGCACGTCTTGAAGGAGGCGAGCTGGGTCAACACCAACTGGAAAGGGAGAAGGCCTCAGTTCTCCTCCCTTTCCAGTCGCGCCACGTCAGCTAATGGGGCGGCTGCAAGAGGCGGCTTGACCGGTTCGGCTGGTCCCAGCACGTCGCAGCAACGCACGTGCGGCTTCAGAATGTTGAAGGTGCGACGGTGAGATGCCGTGCAAATGCTGTGTGCCGCGATGCCGTGGCAACTACACCGTGGACACGAAAGTGCACGTTTTCAAGTTCTCAAGGGATCAAACTCTGAGGAACGCGTGAATACGCGCTGTGCCACAGGAAGACCTCTCCGTGACCGAGAATTCCAGGGTAAGCTTTCTTTCTGGTAGAGCATTGTTGTTTCATTGCAAATGTAAATTCAATATTTGCATATGCTCGAATAAGTGGTTCACAAGCCGCACTTTGTCAAATACTCACTGGTTTGCTCATTGTATGTAAATTTCCTTGGTAGGTATGCGAACTTCACTTCAGAGAGGAGGACATCATCCGAGAAGCCTCGCATACCGATGTAACTACTGGCCGCACAATTACAGTGCTATTATCCCATGTTCGCCTCCGCCCGGACGCTGTACCGTCCAAGTTCCCGAGCTTCCAGAGAATTCAAAGTTCCCGAGAATTCAAAGAAGTTGCGCACATCGTGCCCGAGCACCGACTACACGCGGAGTTCCTGCACAAGATGCTGAAAAATGTGATTTGCGGGCTGGAAAAGATTGGGTACCGCGTTGTGTGTGTCGTGAGTGACAACAACGCCGTGAACAGGAAAGCGATGTCTCACTTCGAATCGACCCCTTCCAACAGAATTGTGTATCAACACCCGTCGGACCCTGCGAGGCCGCTGTTCTTCGTTATAGACCCGGTACACATACTAAAATGCATACGAAAGAACTGGATCAACCAGAAGAATGACCAAGTATGCTTCTACTTCCCTGAGATGCAAACAGACGCAGCACAATCAGAGCGCATGCAAACAGCGTCATTTTCGACAATCAGGGATCTGCACAGCAAAGAGTGTGACCAGCTGTTGAAATATGGCTATGGGCTGTCGAGAAAAGCCCTTTACCCGTCGAATATTGAAAGGCAAAACGTAAAGCTTGACTTTTTGCTCTTGCTTTTGAAATGGCTGGATGAGTGGAAAAACAAAGGCTGCATTTGCTGGCCAACGAAGAGCCATCTGACTTCGACACCTGAGAGAACGGTCACACAAGCGAATCAGTGCTGAAACACATCCTGCGGTGCAGCACTAACATTTTACTGAAGAGCGTTTGTGGAAAGCTCAACGACAAACTTCTTGACGCTGCTGACAAGGCAAAAAAACGGAAAGCCACAACTCTCCAGAATAAATAGGTGAACAGCTTCTGATAAAGCGCAAACACAAAACGAAACTAGTTTGTGTAAATAAATCTTTCGCTCCTATAATTTGCTTCGAGTGAAATTTATTTTAAACTACGTGCATGCTCGTTCTTGCAAGAAAAAAAAAAAGCGCCCGCTTGGTGATTCTATGCGACAACCTCTCTTGAACAGTGCTCCGTGCTTTTACCAGTCCGCCCTATCGCCTGACGTCACTAGAAGAAAGCTAAGGCCTTGCCTTTCTAGAGGGTGTTGGCTGGGTGCACCGCTGAAGAGCGAGGGGCGAGGTCATTATGGAGGAGGAGGGGACACACAGTGAACCAACAGAGGTTGGAGGGAAGAAAAAATGTAAAAATAGAGGGGGGGGGGGGAGTTGCTTTAGCGACAGTAAGCCATTACAGCAGCATTGACGCTGTTGTGTACTAGTGTTGCTAGGGTGGCACCGACCATGTACGGCTCAACATGGCAATTGCGATCCTGTCCTTATCAACTGCACTCAACAGTTTCCTGTCTGGTAAAGGGTTGTCACTATTGTGTTTGCTACCACGTACATAAATTTATAACCATTTATCACTTTATGCTGAAACTTTCACCTTTTGCTACTGGTGCGCTGTCTAGGTTATAAGCTCGGCGGGTTTTCGCCATTGATCTGCCAGCTGCGAGCACAAACTTCGTATCATGCACGTTGTTCTTGGTTCACTGCTTTTGTGCGATTTTTTTCAAGGCCTGATTTTTATGTCTTGGACGAACTTCTTGTGACAACATATTGAATGGCACGCTAGGCCTAATCGGCGTTGGTTGTTTTTCAGTAGCGGTTGCTTGCTAAGTTGCGATTTGGTACGGAATAAATTAAACTCTTTGCTGTGGCTGCATTTGACAGGAAGGGATACATATCGTTAATAAAAATGAGTGTGCCATGTGTAGCACTGGAATGGTGGCTCGCGATTAGATTGTAATGTCTTTAAATTGTGTGGGCGCCCAAGAAATCAAATGATTGGCGTTCAGCGCATGAAACTTCGTCCTGATTCGACATAGTTTCTGTGTAATGCGCATAATCAAGGTGGTCGTAGAAGTAGTCGGCGAATTCCTGCAACAGGGCTTTCTTTTGTTAGCCCCCCCCTTTCCATTCATTTTGTTGGCAATGCGTGTCTTGGTATGTTAAATTTTTTGACATTCAAAAATTTAAATGATTGTAAGCACCACGCATCTTCTAGTCTCAAACACATAAGGCTGCATGCACAACAAGTTTTGCGCAAGTGCAGCCCTTAAAAAAGGCTCTTTTGGTTTTAGTGCGGTACCGCTTAAAGTGCTGATATTCGCGACTCCCGTGACTTAGGTTATAAGCAGTCTATGCTGCCTATTGCATCCAAGAGCATGTGGCTGTACCCGCTCCCACCCTCCTGCTTCCTTGTGCACCTCTCAAAATTATCATTATTGGCATCAGAACATTAGAGGTCGCAGGTGGTGCGCACACTTACTCAAGAAAACCACATCATGTTGCTATGAATCTGGGCATTCTAGGTAATGATCATATAGACTACGCATTGTGTAATTAAAAAGATATGACCACTTCCAGTGTGGTCATATAAATGACCCACTCAACTGACTCTTTGGGTACACCTTTCTTGTGCAGCGACCAGCGACGTACCAAAGGTGGTCCCCATTCACTCCAACGACGTGCACGGAGACGCAGCAGCGCACAGTGCAGCCGGTAAGCCCACCAGTTGTTCAGGACACTGTTGTAATTGTAGTTAGTTCAGTGCAAAGTCATTCAGTAAGCAGCAACGCACTTTAGGCAGGGCAATTTGTTTTGTGCAGGAGATTATAGAGAGCTCAGACCCCAATAATTGGAGTGCTGTCACAATAACTTTATATCTTGTTTTTTCTGTTGCATTAAGTTTGTTAACAACTCCGTTATCTTGGCTGGAAAACCTTGTCTGCTCAAGCATGCCACTGTTATTTCTTTGGAAATATTCTACAGCGCCCAGTCGCTGTTTTTGTTTCAGAAAGCAGGGAGAGCGGCTTGTAACCATTGTTGTTTGTAATTAGCGTGGAGCCAGCCTTGTTTGTAAACACAGCTGGCTGTTGTGAGCACACAAAACTGTGATGCACTCATCACTTGACCACTTGCTCAGTATTACGTGCACGCGAGCACTGCATTGCAACTGTAGGAGAGAAGGCACTTCAAGGAAGATGGTGGCCAACACAAACTTGACATAAGTGGCTGTTGGTTGTTTACATTCAAACCAACTTGATGTCAATGTTGCTAGGTATTCAGTTTTGCGTGCTGTTGCACAGTGGACACTTTACCATTGATTTTAAATGTGTTCCAGGCTATATAAGGCATAAATATTGTAGAGATAATATGTGTGTATTCACTAGGCTTGTGCGAATAATCGAATATTTGAACGAGAAGTTCACTATTCAAGTTCACTTCGATTCGAATTTAAATTATCGAATATTTTTGAAGTATTCGTAATGAACTAATACAGTTGACGTCCGATTTCCTGGACTCTCAAGTAAGTGCGAAAACGTCCGGAAAATCGAGCAGTCCAGAAAACTGAATGCAAGCTAAAACACACTTTTTTAATAGGTATTTTTGCTAACGGTGTGAATCATGGCAGGAATACAGCATTCTCGTTGCAATTCAGTAAATGCATTGTTTGGGGCTCTGAAAAAAGCTGTTTATTATAACAAAAAGAAACAAAAAATAAAGGGAAAAAATTCGATGTGGTTGGCGCTACTGCATTTGTAAACACTTATGGGGGGGGGGACACAAACAAAAGTAGCTTATTTTTGCTTGCACGGCATCCCACTCGCCCGCGATGATGCCTGCCTTAATTTTAGCTAACTTTGGTGGGTCTAGTTGTGGTGAGAACGCCAGGCTCTTGGAGTGAATGGACACAGCAGTCGCGGTCGGAACAAACCAAACAACTGACATGTTTATTTAACTGCCTTTTGGAACAACGATATCATCAGCCGAATTATTATACATCAATTCTAATTAACATGCTAAGACATGATTACACAACATTATACAACACTTCACAACATGACAAACAAAGTGGTGTCGCTAACGCCTGACTCACCACGTGGGCCCACCGCAGACAGCCCGCGGTGCTGGCCACGGCAGACTCACCGCTGGAGGCAATTGTCCGCGCCATCACCCTACGCCAAAAGAGACTCCTCAACTCTCTCGCCTGCCACCAAGGCTTACCTTATGCCAGGGGTCATCACCGGTGCTACCACTCTATCAACCATGATGATAGTGGTGATCACCACTCGCGAACACGCCACCTATCGCTCAATAGTCACCCCCAAAATACGGCTTCTGTGTGAGACACGTGCCCCACGTGGCGCAAAGAACTTTACAGGGGGTGTCAGCACCCCCACATCATGCTGTCGCTGTACAACGATGGTGAACCCGATGACAGTGTCAGTGCTCGCATCAACTCGAAGCTTATTGGCTGTGTAGGCGCTGCCGCTTCTATCTCAGTGTCAGAGTTGTGGGAAGTAACTTGAATGATTTCATCATCGGTCAATTCTGCACACAGCTTGAGGTATTCGTCAGCGTCTGCGGAGCCCTCAAAGGTTATTCCTCCCGGCTGTAATCGAAACACCGACAGCTTGCAGATCGTCGAAGACAATGTCCGCGAGTGGAAGCTCATTGCACATGCTGTTCACTCCGGGTGAGACGGTCGTCTTGGCATCCAGTAGCAAGATCGTGTGGTGAAAAGAGTTTCGCAGGGTCTGTTGCATAAGTGCCTTCCACCAGTCTGCAAGCATGCCGAAGGCAAACCATAGATCACCGGCGTAGCTTTTCCTGCTGTTGGAGGACAGGAGCACACAGGCTGCACAGCACCATGCGGCTGTGGCATGGCTGTGGCCACAGGTTTGACTAAGCTACGGCTAACAACAGTTCAGAAGGTATGGCGGCCACGGGGCGGTGGGTTCGAGGGAATGAAACAATCAAAATGGCAGCGTTGATAGTGATTCCGAGTCTGCGGTTATCGGTAAAAAGTCCGGAAAATCGTATGGCAAAAGCTGTAAACGTCTGGAATATTAGACTTTTTAATACATTGACTTTAAGAGGAACATTGAACTAAGAGGGCCACAGATGGGCCCGGGAAATCGGGCATGTCCGGAATTTCAGGCATCTGAGAAATCGGATGTCGATTGTAAGTGTATATTAGTCCGCATGTAACCGCCTGTAAAATGGTTTCACTGCAATGTAGTAGTGCTACGCGGTGAAAGCACCTGTTCAAGGGAAATTTGTTTTGCCGCGAACCCTCCCTTTAAATTTAAAAGAAAATGTTACCCTCAAATCACTTCTTCATTTTATTAACTAGTTATGACAGCTTATATGCTCTAAGTATAATCAATTTTAAAACATTAAGTGTCTTACAGGTTATCACTTGCATCCTACCGAAACTACTTCTCAAGGTTGTTTAGACTTTTTTTGAATGAAAAAAAGGGGGGGGGGGGCATTTGCATACAGCCCCTATTTCAATTCAAAGGAAATATTGTGGAGGTTAGTAAGGTCATAATAAATGTTTCACTTTTTTTATGTCATACATACCATTTGAATTCAATTCGAAATTATTCGATCAAAATTACTGTTCGCTTCGAACCTAAAATTCACTATTTGCGCTAGCCTAGTATTCACGCAACAAAACCTCGCAGGTTATCTCGCCTTCAAAATTTCATATAAACGGTGTCATTATTCCTTTTGCATGAACCAGTTTCCATTCATGACAAGCTCCTTCATTGGTTTAGCAGAGCTAGCAATTCAGGCAAAAACAATGTGCATCGGGCCACTATTATACGCACAGCATGCAGGATGCGACAATCCAACAACGTGTGACAATGAGCATTGCTGTTTTGTATGTATTCTTCATAACGCACAGAAAGGTGTTGCTGCACTTCAGTAGGTCGCTGAAAGATAGGCTCGTGGAGGTGCTGCATTCACCTCTTTAGCAATCCAAGAAGCAATTGCTGCGTGTAAGTTTGCTTTGGGTGTGACATAACTACAGTAAAAGATCCGATTCAAACTAGAAGGGAACTGTAGAATTGTTCGAATGGAGTGGAGTTTGAATTAGCGGGTGGGTGTTATAATGAAAGGACATCGCACCACACTGCGTAAACAGAACCCGCAGTAGCCACCTCTGGACTCGTTATCGCCACCTAGGCACTACTTTGTTTGTGGCAGGTGATTTCTCGAATTGGGTGCATGGAGCCCTAACAGCAGACATAAATTATTTCATCAGTCAGTTATGCATGCTAAAGAAACACCAACATGCTCTCTTGTCAGCAGTGAGCCATTAATGTCGAAATATATCACAATATATTAACGAGGGTGGCACTATACTCCAAAACATGTTTGTCTACATGGCAGAAGCAACGCAATTAAAATTATAAAGGTACTCAGTAATTCGTATTTGCTTGCAGTTCTGTCACGACCCCATGACCATCCTTTGCGGCTTTCCCAATAGCTCCAGTGCAGCGTCTGAATTCTGATGTGCTGAGAAATGCTGCTGTTTCGTTATTTTACAATGTGCAAGATTGTTGTGATTTGGTTTTGTGACCACTCTGGGCCGACTTCTGTGAGCAGCAGTAAAAATTAGGGGCTCCTAGTTCAAATTCCCAGCTTTCTTTTGTAGAAATATGCAGGGCTGTGCCAGGACAAGGGCATTAGCTCATGTTACTTGTAAGTTTCGAATTGACAGGCTTTTTCTGTATTATTATTCAGTGAAATTTAAGGAGCTGCTGCAAACAGTGCATCGTGTGTACTGCAGAAATGCACTCATGCTGAATGCATTTCTGAGGTCATCGAAAAGATGGGATACAGATAGGCTGAGAAGCAGGCACAGGTTCTTGCATGCAAGGATCTTCTTTCCTTCTGCCTCCTCCTTTTATTTTTTCAATGTTTGCTTTTTGCTTGTGAGCAATTAGATTTATAGGCCTCATATTATTTCTAAACCTGGCGATCAGTGCTTTACTTTTACATGTGGCATTTTGCATTCATTAGGGAAGATGTTACTCAAAAAATAGAAGTTTTTTGTATTCCAAAAATTGCATTTCTGTCTTGCTTGTTTGTTTTTAAAGCATTCAGTTTCTCTATTTGCATGACAAGGAAAATCAATCTTGCACATAAACCAAAAGTTATTTAAAATTGTGCTCATCATCATCAAATTTATTGATGTTGCGAAAGCCATATTCTCAAAATAATCATCATTTTCAAGCTCTCATAGTGGAAAAGCTGGTGAGAAAAGCACTTCTTTGTCACTGGCAAGCTTACCATTTCTTCTCTAAAATGCACTTGTTACAAAATACTTTTTTTTTTTTGGCAACTATTTTTCTCGTGTCTTATTAACAGATGAATTTAGGGGCTGTTATATTTTTCAAACATTGACAATACTTTTGAGAATTGCAAGTCACTGACTATTGTGGTAGGAACAATTTGGAGGACTTCTTAGTTTATCGTTTTTTATCCATTAATGTGCTCTATGCACACTTCAAGGTAACTTTCAGCATTCTACAGTTATGAGCCATTAATGGTGCAAAAGAGGCCTAACGTTTACACATTGTCACGACAGGGAATGGAAACAGCGCAACCATCATGAAACCGTTTACATATGTGAAGTCAGCATAAAAAAAAGTGACGTCAACAGCACTAGTCATTGTTGTAGATTTTTTCTTTGCATTAAGCTTGAAATTTACAGCGACGGCGATGTCATATAATACTCACAGTGAATGCTCTTGTTAGCGAGGTTGAGTTGTTGTGTCAAAAGAAGAAGTAGCCTGTCATCAGGCCTAATAGAAAGGCACATTGTGAACGGCAGTGTTTGGCTTTCGTTGCAGACATGCCATCGGACGGCTCCTCGTCGTCCCATGCTGTCAGCTCTGGTACGGTGGTTGCTGTCATAATGATCTTGGTGCTTGTTGTTGCCGTTGGTGTGTGGTTGCTGTACGCCTACCGCAACCCACAGACACCCGCTGGACAGCTCCTCATCAAGGTGAGTCACTTCTCAGTTTATTTCAATTATAAAAAAGGGAGAAAAAAAAATTTGGGAAAATACACGTTCCTCTCCTTCTTTTTCTTTTCACCGTCTCTTCTCTTCTCTTTGTCTTCTGTTTGTTTTTCTCTCTCTTGTTGCCATTATTTCGCCCATCGGAATTATTGCATCCCGTGCCAGACATTTTGCACACATTCTGCAGAGAGATCAATACAGAATTAACTAAAAAGAGAATGAAATGAGCACGCGCAGTTCATGATAGTGATCGTTTCTGTTTATGGCTAACAGGGTCTCTCCTAGCATAAGTAAACTCCAGTGTAAATGATGAATGGAATATCGAATGTAGTGCGCATGGAGTAAGATACACAAGAATACTGACTTCACCATCTTAAGGGGGGACGCGGCACTTCGGGACCGAAAATCAGCCAAAAAATCGAGTTTTCGCGGACCTTCTTTCGCGTTCCCGACATCATTGCGCACCTATTTACAAAATTTCATAGCCGAATACCATCAACTTTTATCGTTATTCAACTTTAAAAAACCGAAAACGGGCGTCCTGCCCTTTAAATTGAGGGCGAATAGCGCAGGTTTCGGCTCTACGATACGCGGGAAGTACGCGCTCGATCGGCACCATTTTGGTCTTGTTTGAAAGAACGCGTTTTCAGCTGGTTTTTTTTATTCAGTAAGCAACATTGAGCGTTTCCCCGGCTCGAAAAACGGGGCCTCAAAGACGAAGAGCCGCGCTCACTGCCATTGGCTAAACGGCGCACGTGACTGAAATGGCGCTTTCCGGTTGGCTGGAAGCTCGCGGCTTGCGCCTGCATACACGACCCGACGCCATTTTGAAAGGGTTACCGCTGTGACGCCTCGAAATCAGCAGAGCACTCTGAAGCTTCTGATCGTATCGCCATGCCTGGAAACGCAAAAAAGTATCGGACCGTGCACGCATTTGGTCGCAGGAAACGTAGAGGTCGTGGGAGAAAGTCTACGAAGTCATAAGAGCCCTTGGTTGACTCCGACGAACGATGTGTCGACGCTCCGCGGCCGTTCAGCGATGGTGCGACCGAGCGCGTTGCCTCCGACGACGATGATGGTGAAGCGAACTCCGGACGACTACGAATCAACGCCAAGGTGGTGACAAACGCCGAAGTTGAAGAAAATCATGCCCGGGAGAAAGCGACGCTCGACCGGCTTTCATCGGCGCCAGCAACTGCACGGAAAATTGACTTTTTCACCGCGAGTTGTAGCGAGGGCAACCGCACAGGACTCGGACCACGCTGCTCCTTATCTGCTTATGCATCTAGATATCCTAAACGCGATAATGGGTGCCTTGTGTTGCAAAGCCTGCCACGGACCGGCTACGATCGTCAGAGGGGATCGGGACTACGGACTTGCCGTGAAAGTGCTAGTGCAGTGTGAAAGGGTTGCGGCGAGATCGCGATATGAATGGACTTCGCCCCGCGCGAACGGCACGAAACGTGCAATCCGTTTGAAGTAAATCTTCTCGCTTCGAGGGCTATGGTGGATACCGGCAACGGCCAAACGAAATGAACGATATTTTCGCAACAATGGGCATCTCACACCGCGGTATGCACCACAAGACGTTTCAGCGGCATTTGAAGAACACGCTGGCACCCGCTGCAACGCTGAGCGGCTGAGTCCGCTATGAGCGAATGTGCGGAAAAGGTTAGAACAATTATGATGACTGTGCTTCGGCCACCGGGGCAATATTGCCGTTAGCTACGACGGCACGTGGAAGACGCGAGGCCCATTCTCCCCACATCGGCGTGGGCACCAGTTATCGAATTATTTAGTGGCTACGTGTTGGACTACGTCGTTCTTTCCAACTTTTGCCTAGGCTGCGAGGTGGGCCCAAAGCCTAGTAGTGAGGGCTATCAAGAATGGAAGGCTAACCACAAATGCCAAAAAAATACGAACAGCAAAGCGGGGCAAATGGAAGTGGAGGCGGCTCTAATTCTATTTCAGAGGGTCGCTTGAACGCCATGGCCTGCGCTACACAACTATGCTGTCTGATGGAGGCTCTAAGACATTTTGCGCCATACAAGACGCCAAGGTGTATGGTTACATTGACGTGCAGAAGGAAGACTGTATTAATCATGTACAGAAACGGATGGGCACCGCATTGAGAAACCTGGTGCAGAAACAAAAGTGCGATGGGAAAAGAGGCCTTGGTAGGAAAGGCAGGCTCACAGGTGAGCTGATCACCAGGCTGAGCACATATTATGGCCGGGCTCTGAAATCGCATGAAGGTGACGTGGGCGAGATGCAAAAGGCTGTGATGGCCACATACCGCCACGTCACCTCCACTGATGAATGCTCGGACCACAGTCTGTGCCCAGCTGGTGAAACTTCATGGTGTCGGCACAATGCCGCAAAAGCAAAGGGTGAGCCCGACCCCAGGCATGCCTACAATCTACCGAAAGACGTGGCAGAGGCATTACTACCGGTTTATACTCGGCTTTCGGAAAGAGCCCTGCTTCAGAGGTGCGAACGCGGCAAAACGCAGAACTCCAACGAGAGCCTACATTCGGTAATCTGGAGTTTGGCCCCCCAAGGAGCACCATGCGTCCCTGTTCACTGTTGAAGCAGCTGTTGCAGAAGCAGTGCTGCGCTTCAACACGGGCAATTTGAATTCTGCAACGGCAATCTTAGGTGAAATGGACATGAATGCGACAAGTACTGGTGCCAGGAGAGCGAGAGAAAAAGACCACCGTCGCAGCATTGTCTCCAACAAGAAAAGAACAGCCTCATTGGAACTCCGGAAGCTAGTGAAGAGGAGGCATGAGCACAGAATGCATTCAGACTATGCTTCTGGTGCGTTTTGAGGTTGTCTTGTTGCATCTTCTGCAATAAAATGTGTGCCCACGTTTTTTCTCGATTTCTCAAAACGACAATTTTCATGTGCTTCCCATTATGCCGGAGCAATATCTCTTGTTCTATCTGGGTTATCATTACGATTTCTTTTTTGTTTCGAAGATAAATGCAGGGGATGTGTCGTAAAGTAAGTTTTATTGTAATAATTTTTGGAGAAAATTCTCTAAATGGATCTTTTGTTTCAAGTGTAGATGGGGAAATTTTCATGTCATATTCAACATCCCACAACTTTGCTTCGAAATAGCCCAGAACAATGATTTATACTTTATTGCACACTGTGAACATACCGAATTGGTTCTATAGGTTGCACATCAATATCCAAGTTACAGTTAATTAGCTAATTAGGCCTTAATTGAAAAAGTCGCAGTTCATTATATCTTTAAAACTAATTGTCACAGCAAAAAAAGAATTAGATTTTTGAAATCAGCAGTAAAATCTACATAGGCTCTCCAAATTTGACTGAGGTACTCGCAAAAATAAAAGAGTTTTTGGAAGGTGTAGCATCCCCCCTTAACCCCAACTTAACACGATATGCGGGCGTGTTGACTCGACATATTTACCCAAGACCAACAGGTAGCATGGACGCGAGGGTCTAACTTATTCCTTTGCGGCCTCCTGCTTTTCCTCATCACACTTTCATGTGTGCTTTCTCCTCTCCTTTCACTCTTGGCTGAGAACGCACTTCACACAGAGGCACTGTGTGAGTTCATGTGAAAATCATTAGCCTGCCTTCATGGGCACATGCTCCTGGTGGGGTGGTACAAGCGACAGAATATATCAGCAAGCAGGTGCGGGACTGTGGCAGAGCACAAGCGTCTGTAATTGCTATAGTAATGACAGAGAGGCTTGCTGACAGCTCTACTCGGGAAAAGTACCAGCATCTCTTCTCCACAGCCTTTTCTTTTTATGATGCTGTTTAAGGAATACACTGTAAAGCAGGAACGTGCATTGCATTATGCATGCTTTCCAGATTAGCAGTGTTAGCGCTCCTGCCTTATCCTGCTTCGTGACGTATTGCTGATTGCAGTGCATCTTACATGTAGCAGTTATAGCCCATGCAGTTAAAGCCGGAGCAATATTGTATGGTCTGATACTAAAGGGCCACTCACCAGGCCCCATACCAAATTTTAGTTAGATAGTGGAAGTTGTTTGGTGTTCGATGAGGAACATTTTGCCACAAATTTTTTTTTTATCGGTTCATCACAAGCGGAGGAAGAAAACAGGTTTTTTGAAGCGGCGCGAAACGAGGATGAGAGAAAGCGAGCTCCAAACCCTTGCCGCTCCTCCCCGTAGCCTTCGCAAGCCAAATCTCCTTCCCACTCTCTCCGGCTTCCGACCAAGAGGTGACGTGCGAGCGGCGTTGCTTTGTACGTATTCTAAATGGCCTCAACAGCGCTGAGCCAGGCTGAGCACGTTTCTTTATTCGGTCTTTATTCCTCACTTTTCTGCAGTGGTGATCGAGGGTGGCGATGTGGTGATGTTGCGTTACCTACATTCTTCTTGTGCGGCGTGTCGTGTTTTTTTTTTATTTAATTCTTGTTGTGTAGTGCATGAGGTGTGCGATTAAGTTTGCACACAAATACTTCATATTGTGTTGAAGTACCACGTCTTGAGTATAAAATAAAAACAAAAAAAAACTTGAGATCATTGGCATTATTGAAAATGGAGCCAAGAAATCTGCGGTAGCCCGCGAGAAGAAAACTGCGTGTGACAACTGTGTGCGGTATTTCGAACGCTTGCGAAAACTTGATGGGCGGCACGGCAGCAATTTGAAGAGGTGCCACATCAGAGACTCCGCATATCTCGAAGTGGAAAAGCCCCTGCATTTTGGCTGAAAAAGGCGTGGAGCTTAATCGTGCCGCTTGGCGGACCCCTTTCGACTGAAAAAGCACAAAATTTTGCAGATAAGCTAAACTGCCCCAGTTTTGCCTGCAGCAATGGCTGATTGTCATAGTTTGGAGCCCACTGCGGCATAATAGGGAAGGCTGTTTGTGGTGCGGCTGCTGCTGCAGACAAAGGAGTTGCTGTTGAAAGGCAGGACACCGATTTGCAGGAAGCCTTAAGGGCCTACGATGCCGCCGACATTTTCAATTTTGATGAGTCGACACTTTTCTATTGCCTGCATCCAAACAGGACAATTAAGACAATTAAGAACGAGAAGTGCACCAGCGGGAAAACATGCCAAAAATCTGATATTGGTTGCTTTTGGCATGAATATGAGTGGTACTGAGAAGCTGCCACTGATGGTGATTGGCAAGTATGGAAACCCGCGTTGCTTCAAAAGCTCTCGGCTGCCATTCGACGTTGTTTACAAGCATAACAAAATGCCTGGATGACAGCCCAGTTGTTCGAGGAGTATGTGCGCCAGCTGGAACGCCGTTTTGCTGCCAAGAAAAGGAGCATACTGATACTACTGGACAATGCCTCGGCGCATGCTGATATGGGTAACCTGTCGACTATTAAGCTCTTGTTTTTGCCACCAAACACTACAGCGCTTGCCCAGCTTCTTGATCAGGGCATCATCTGCTAGCAGATTTACTGCAAAAATTTGTTGCGGAGGATGTTGCTCGCCATGGAGAGCGGCAAAACGTACAGGATAGCCCTCCTGGGAGCTATACACCTGCTTGCGCACTCATGGATGCAGGTAGAGCCTGCAATGATACGGAACTGTTTCGTGTGAGCACAATTCAGGATGCCAGAAGAAGGCAGCGACGACAACAAAGATGGTCAGGACACTAAATACTGCGAGAGCATTCTTGTTGCGGTGCTTGAACGGCAAGGAGAGTGAGTCGAAAAGTTGAACTTCGGCACTTTCCGAGATGTGGATGTAGACGTCGTTACACGTCCGGACTTTTCCTGACAGCAACATTGTTCTCACCTTCGCACCTCGTCCTGATTCAGGTGAAAATGAGGAGGAGAGTGATGCCGAAGTGGACGATGGCCCCTCTTTATCCGAAGCTGCGCATGCTGTAAGTGTGATGCAAACCTTCGCCAAGAAGCGCGGCCAAATGGACCGGCTGGCTCGCGGCCTCACCCACTTCAAAGATGCCATCTTCGCAGCAAGGCCACCACGGCGGCAAGTGAAGATAACGGATTTTTTTGCTGCTTGTCCCTAAATAAAGCTTGCATGCCTGCGTGTGTGTGTGTGCATGTTTGTGAGGATCGTGGCCTTTATTTCTGACCCGTTAGCAACCGCTAAACTGACACCAATAGTCAATTCGTCCATCACTTAGTACGTACCAAAACGTCTTTCCCGGCCAACTACATATTAGCGAGGTTTGACTGTAGTCAATTTTAGCAAACTCTGTGGGGGCCACAGAGAAATACGCAGGCACTCTGATAATGATAGTGGCAAGTACAGAGTTGGGCGTTATTTCCACAGCTGTGAGTAACTTTTTAAAATAGCTATTCATTATATGTTATATTAAAGTGTTGTGGAGATATAAAGGGGATAAGATACAATATGCTATTCTGTTTGTATTCTGAAATTCGTATTTGTGTAATATTTTTACATTATACCAATGGATACTTGGAGGAAGACTTTCGAATAAGTTGTTAATCTGAAAGAATGGTTAATCTCAGGTTCGCTATAAAGAGATTTGACTGTACAACCTTCCCTCACACCAAGTCGACCCTGTCAAGGCCTCCATTCTGAAGCTGAATCTTAATTTCATTGTTGCACCTGTCAGGGATGTAAAAAAAATTGTGCGTGCGATAGAATGTGCTGTTAACCTGATTGGCCGATTCCGCCGTGAAGGGACTAGCACACGTGTGTCCTCTCTAGTATGCACCAGTGAAGTTCGTGTCAACGGGCACGAACTTCGGATCCTTGTATGTTGCATTGCCTATTGCAGCATTGTGGGCTTATATACATCTCGCTTGGTTCCGGGTTAACTTTTAGTTAAAGGGACACTACAAGGCAAATAACAATGTGTTAGAGTGGGAGCTCAATGTATGACGTCTAAAACGGCGATATTGTCAACATCAGTGCCCTTATTACCGAGAAATTAAGCTAAATGTACCACACAACGGGCCCCACCAGTAAGATAGTTTGGAAACGATCCCGATGACGTCAGGGCGTCCAATTACAAATAATCACTAGTAATCAAACTAGCTGCAATAAAAAAAGAACCTCCGGTGTATCAAGAGATGTAATAGAATGCTGTTTGTTTTTGTTTGACTCATAAAGAAAAAAAAAACACCTGGTGTTATTACCGGAAATGGCGCGAGTGGTTCAAAATTTTTATTTTCGCCTAGTTAGGCAGGATAGGTTGTGCCATCTAGCGGAGCCCAGTTTAACCAAGCAAGCAAAACCATGGCCTCCCAGATTGAAGAAAATTGTTCAGTGGTCATTGTTGCTGCTGTGGCTCTCGCTATTTTCGTTCTGCTGCTGCTATTGTTGGTGGCAGTGCAGTAAAACCGGGCAACAATGTGCACGGAAGCAGGGACATGAGATGGGCAGCTTTTGGGGTGGGGATTTGCAGTGCTCTAACGCGATGCAGACCCCTAGAACGTTATTATATTTCAAAATGAGCATTCCCTGGGCTCAAAAGTAGCACCACGAGGTTTCTGGACCGCTATTTGAGCAATCAACATTGACATATTTGCCTTTAGTGCCCCTTTAAAACTCTGATCTGAATATTGCCTCTCTCAGAGTTATAAAATAATGACTGGTGCTTAAAACTATGTTATTCAAAATGCCAAAGGGAACTCTTTCCATGCAAGTTTTGGTGTCATGACTGCTTGCTGTAGAATACAGTGCCTCAGTGAATTGGACAAGTTATGAGCTTTGCCAGGCACCATCTTGGACGAGAGTATAGCAGGAGACGTCAGTTCAGATGACAATGTAACCGTTTGACTGCACCGATGCCGACATCATGTCTGACGTTGCCAGTAGGGCGGAAGTAGACCCAAGCAGTGATGAAGATGCCAAAGGCAGTGCTAACAACCTTTAACCGTGCTTTGTAGTTTGCATCAGCATTCAGCCTTATTCACTGCTGTTGTACCGGAATAGCTGTTGCACTTGCTTATTAACGCGGTAGCTTTAAAGAGCTCGTTTCGCGACTTTTCCAGTGTCGGCATTGGCAACGTTGGTTGTGGGGAAAAATTATCATGTCATGCGTGACCGAAAATCCAGACATGCAAATAAAGTAAATGATAAAAATATACTAGGTCAGAGTCAGAATTGAACCCAGATCGGAGGGGGGGGGGGGTGGCAAAAAGATGTTCTACCACACGGCCATGCGTCTGCTTGTGAATACAGTAGAACCCCGCTGTTGCGTTCCCGTTGTGATGGTTAAGGGACGTTCGTCACTATGTTTGTTGATAGCGGACGAGAAAGGATTAACATGAACAATTTATTTGATGGCATGGGTGGAACGGCTGGACGGTGCACGGATACGCTACCGTGTGCAGCGCCGTTGAGTCGGACGTCGCGGCCAACCCAGCAGTCAGGGTCGCAACTCCGGAGGTCCAGGATCAGGCCACGGCTCACGACGACCACACCCGGTAGGCCTCGTCCACGAACCTGCTCCCGGCCACTGCACCCAGGCAGGAGCCGTTCAGCAGGTCTCGGCCTTGGACCTTGAACAGACACACCGGAGCTCGACCTGGCCGACACGTACGGGTCTCACGTCCAGCTCAGGAACGCTGCCACGAACTCGTCCTCTCGAGCGGCGCACCGCTTCGTCTGTCTTTGTTGCCTCAACCCTCGAGCTGCGGTGGCGGAGATGCCTGGACCAGCGCGACTTCGGACCTCGTTTCCAAGCTCTTGATCACCGCCTGGGCGTAGCGGTTCCACGTGCGGACTCTGGCCAGCACAGCACCGTCTGTGCCGTGCTGAAATGCTGCTCGCTACAGCTGCGGTGCGGCAGCTCACTCACCGGCGTTCCTCGCCTTGGCCAGGGCACAGCCAGGTACCCTCGGGTGCACAGCTCGTGAGCTCGCGGCCCACTTCCGAGTCTGGCGCGTCGCTTGGTACGGCTCGGCACCGCTCGGCGATCCTCGATTCAGCCAGCAACTCCCCTGGCACCTGGATCCTCAGCCACCCTGAATTTTCGCCCGGCTCCGTGGTCCTCCGTACACACGCCCACGTCTCGCCCGGCCGAACGTCTCACTCGTCCCTTGCCGATGTGTGACGCTCTGGTGACACCGGCGCTTGATGGCGTGGGTGCGACTACGGAGCAGTCAACCCGCATCGGAGACGCGATGCTCCATGCGGGGAATGGCCTGCCCGTCCAGCGAAGAGCGTGCGCCGAGACGCGATGCTCGACGCAACCGTGACCATTAGCCAGGCCACGTTCATCGCTGTGTTGAACGGCTGACCGCGGAGACGCCTCGCCGAGATCTGCGATGCCCTCGGCAAGGAAGAAAACAGCAGGCCAGGCCGCGCCCCGAGATGCAGTACTCGTGCCGGAAATGCCGCCCCAGCTGGTAGTTGGACGACAGTAGCGTGGACAGCCGCGTTCCCTGGCCGGAACCTGGATCGCCTGCGTCCGACGCTTCGGTCCGCTGTCTCCCATCTGCCGGTGCTCCGGCTCGTCCCCAGCCACAAAGCCTACTGCCACGTAATGGTCGCACGTGGCCCAATCGTGGCACGCCACCTCTGTGGGCCACCACTGGTCATCAGCTCATTCGCTGACACTCACGCGCACATTACAGGCGCCTTGCCCCGCACTTCTGTCGTTGTCGTTTTCTTCACTCATCACTCCCGTGTCCTGCGTTTTCCTGGCTTTTACTTCGGTTCCGGCCGGTGCTGGCACAGCTCCCATAGGATCTAATGCATTGGGAACCCCGCTGCTGCGTCGCAACTGTGGTACCGTTCCTGCATCATACGTTGCGAAGTGCCAGGACACGCCGGCCCGAGAGGCCATGTTGTCTTTCATGTAGCTTGTCTTGGGGCTTGACGACGGGATTGGCCACCCAAAATGCCGGGGCCAGCATAAGCATGACCTTTGAGATCCGTATTTGCACTCTAAGAAAGATTGTGTCTATGACGCATTGGGGCCCTAAAATTGGTTTTGGCATTTGTAAAGGTAAGGTCTCTGAGACCTGTTTTTGTTTTCTTGGGATGTCGCGCTGGCTTAAACTTATCGCCACCGGGTCGCGCAGGTGGCCCGATTCAAAGGGTATAGCCCGATCACCATCACCATCGCCCATGTGTGCCCTTGCTACCTGTGCTTGCTGCGGTCTTCTCGCATCGCCTTTGTTTTGTGTCGGTCGTTGCGCGGGTTATACGAGTGTGCAGCATAGTGCCTTTACACTTCCGACGCTCCAAATAGTCTTCAAACAGGATGACATCAAGAAAGCGGAAATCACTTTCGCTGCAAGAGAAGTTGAACATTTTCCGCGTTGTGAAAGAGAACCCTACGCGGAAGAAGGTGTGCATAGCGAAGGTGTTAGAACTGAAGCCTTCCACCTTGAACTCCATCGTTGCAAAACGGATCGAAATTGAAGAAAATGTCCGAACCTTCGACGTCAAGTGCAAGCAAGCCCGGAGTTCGGAGCACGTGCACCTTGACAAGGCAGTTTTCGAATGGTTCAAACAAGCCAGGGCCGCAGGAGTTAACTTCGACGGTACCATTTTGCGAGAGAAGGCACTCGAGATCGCCGACAAGCTCGGTATTGACCGTTTTTGTGCATCTAACGGTTGGATCGACCGTTTCAAAAAACAGACGTGGATTATGCTACTGCACTGTCAACGGAGAGGCTGCAAGCGTGGACACGGAGACTGTTGAGGCCTGGAAAGAGACCGTGGTGTCTATCATAAAGGTCTACGAGCTGAGAGACATATTCAATGCCGATGAAGCAGGTCTTTTTTTCAAGGTACAGCCCTCTAAGACGCTGAGCCTAAAAGGCGAGGCTTGCCATGGTGGAAAATGCAGGAAGGAACGGCTAACGGTTGCTGCTGTCCTTCTACTCCGATAGTTCGGAAATGATGAAACCGTGGTTGATAGGAAAGTTTCGAAACCCACGCTGCCTTAAAAATATCCGTCACCTGCCCTGCCACTACAACAATAATACCAAGGTGTAGATGACTTGTTCACTTTTTGAGGAGTTCTTGAGATACATGGACTCTAAGATGGGCTGCCAGAACAGAAAAGTCGTTCTTTTTCTTGACAACTGCTCCGCACATCCCAAGGACACTGCGTCGCTGCGGAACGTAAAGGTAGTTTTTCTTCCTGCCAACACCACGAACCACTTTCAGCCCTTGGACGCTGGAATAATAAAAAAGGTAAAGCACTTCTACCACAAGTGCATTGTAAACCGGTCCCTGGTCGTCATGGAGCGTTGGCAGCAGCCGGCAGGCGTCACTATCTTATATGCCATGCATTATTTAGCATCGGCATGGAGCACCGTCACTGCTGCTACAGTTGAACACTGCTTCAACAAGTGTTTCGGTGTGCGTGCAAATGACACAGCAGAAGCTGTTGGAGACGGTGCGTTCACAGACTGCGACGAACTGAACACTGCTATCGAGACTGTTGAGGCCAGTGGAATCGCGTACAGTGACTACGCTTCTGTTGACGACGCCGTTGTCACCTCCGCGATGTTATCCGTCGACGACATTGTGGCTGAGTGCGCCGATCCGTGCGCCAGTGACAAGGAAGTTGAGGAGGAGATGGAGCGGATACCGGAGCCAACGTCCTCATCGGCCGTAGTAGCACTGGATTTATTGCGAAGATTTGTGCGCACCAGTGACGATGGCGAGAGCCACATGGTACTACAGGTGCTTGAAAAACGCCTTGTGCTTGTCGGGCGTGAGAAGATGTGCCAGGCGACGCTGCATGATTTTTTCAAGCGAAAGAATTAAAATAAAACTATGTGCAGTTCACCACTACTCTTATTTCTCAATTTTTCGCGTTTCTCGGCTCTTGCGTTTTCCGGCTCCTATGTTTTTGTTCTTTTTACAGTCTCGTTAAAAACATATCAGCGGGTTTCTACTGTATAGTGAAAATAACTTCCTCTGCTTAGAAATGCAGTTCATTGTACTTTAGTTTTTGGAAACACACGTGTCCTGTATACATCTTTGACAATACAGCGCATATTATTTCAGCAATAATGCATGCTAGAAGCGCCCATTGCCAGTGGGCGTCAGAACATGTGATTATCATAATGACTTCGTGGTTTAAAGCTGGTCAACCACTACAAAATGCACACATGCTACTGCACCGATTCCCTTAAGGCTATGTAGTGGGTGCATAGCGAGTTCGAAAAGGTTTCATGCACAAAGTCTTTAAAGCAGGCACAAGGAACAGAACAGCTGTCGTGTTCAACTCTTAAGGTGGTAGACCACTCAGAAACAAAATTTTTAAAGGCAGGCTGCGTTGAAATAACTTTTTCCTCAAAACCAACGTGTCTTATTTAATTTACTCAGCTATTTACAGTGCAAAATATTGAATATTTATTTATTGGGAGGTAATCTTTGTTCAAAATTGCATTAAATGTGCTAGCCAGGCCAGCTGTGATAAGTGATTAATGGGTGGCTTTATTCAGTAAAGCTTTGACATTTGTGTAACTAATGGCTGGAGCTATGCAGTGAACTAGAATAAATATTATGCAGTGAATATCAAGAAAGTACTGCTAAGAGAACAAAAAAAAACGGGCAAAAAGAGCCAATTTAGACTGAACCTGTTGGAGCATTCAGCTGTGAACTGAAAAATATTCGATGGATTTCTTTTATTCTAGTTCACTGCACAGATATATATGTTGGAAATCATTGTGCAAAATTTCAGTTCTAAGTATATGCTGAGAAATACGTTATGAAAGTTTGCGTCGCAACATTTCGAGCAAATTGTTATATTCAGAAAAACGTAAACAAAGATTTCCGAGCTTGTAAAAAGGGTCACAATCTTCACATGCAGGCCTAAAATGCACCAGATTCATAGCTGGGCCCTTCTGCGGAAGCATTATTGTCTCCTTTTGTTCGCGTGGCTTCTCGTCTTTTCTTCCTGGCCTGTTTTGTCCCATCCGCTGACTTGCGTTTAGCATTCTGCATGCGTAGATGATCCCTGGCGATGCAAGCTTTCATTGGTGGTACCCTGGTTCTATGCCAGCTTGCCTCAGGATATCTAGGGTGCTTACACTGCCATTAATAAAGTGTGCCACAGCATCATGCAAGGCAAACATTACTGTAGGCAAGCTTACGTAGACCTCTTTGGGTGCCCGCTGCCATATTAGACCATTGAAACACTCATCAGCATTTTGAGTCTTTCCACGAAGGCACTTCATTAGAAGATCATCAGAGCACAGATCACTGTAGACAGTTTTAAACTTTGTTAAGCACATCATTTGGAAGTCCTCCTTTGTGTACATATTTCCCTTGGCCGAGTGCTTCGGCCCGTTGGTATCCGCACCAGCTTTTCGATCCAAGTGGACACAGGCCATGTCTCGGCGTCTTGTCGGTAGAGCTGCAATGAAAAAGACTGGCAAGGGTAGCCTTTTTCATTGCAGAAAGGTTCCCCACATTAGCCCTTATGGTGATTCCATAGTAGTTTTGCAGGCGGTCAATGAGGGCATCAATGAGCTTTCCCTTACCACCGAGTCCACGCACTGTCTTCTTCAGTTTTCTGAGGCAACAGCCAACGCGCTTCTGGGCATGCCCAATACATTCCAGTTTATATTGTCCTTTCCATACATGTGCTTGACAGCGGCATAGCTCTTGGAATCACTATCGCCGTAGTACTGCAGGTACTTCAAATCTCTTTTGCCTTTCGACCTTTCAAATATTCGTTATAAACCAACCGTCTCCATACTGCCAGCACTTCCTTCATGGTTTGGTCGACAGGAAGTGTGGTTTGCCTTCCATTCCTGTTACGAAGCACTATCTTGCCTCAACTTTCTTTTGGTTTTACAAGATTTACACGAACTAAAAAGGGCCTCAACATCAATAACCTTTCCCATGTCAATAGAAATCACAGACACACAACCGTTCAAAGATGAATGGCCACGCTTCTGCCACATGCCATCACTTGAGACACCACACTCAGCACTCCCCACAACACGACGAACTTCCACAGCTGCATCAGTCATCGACTTCGACGCCAACTCTCCCGCCACTGCAGAAAGCCTAGATGACAATTTGTCGTAGGCGGAGTGACGAGGAGGAGCAGGCATGTTCATCACTTTGGAAAAAGTTTTCGCACCAGCGTGTTCTTTTCCTAACTGGCGCATCACGTAAACCAGACGTAAGTTGTTCTCATATGCACGACCCACCTTTCTCGACGTATCAAATGGGCGCTTGAACGCACAAGCCGAGCATATCCCTTGGTGAGAGCATTCCTCGTGCTTCAGTGTTGTGTTCATGCATTCAGAACATGCCAGCGATGAAAACACTGAAGAAAAAATACCAATGTCCATTATCCTGTTCCTTTGGAGCGCAGAATTCTCTAGTGGAGCCTGGTACGCCTTGTTTATGTCCCCAAGCTTCTTCGCGGTCGCCGAAATGCTGCCGTCTGTGTCTGTAGGCAGCCTTGTCGTCGTGTAACGATTTCCAGCAAACTTGCGCTTCCTCGTCTTCTGTGTTCTGCACTTCCCCATGCCGGTCGTAATATGGTCCAGGTGGCCTAAGGATACAGCCCTAGTAGCGTTGACTCGTGGAACAAATGCAGAACGAAGCCTGACATAGCCTGACCAAGGCAAACAACAAAAATTCTGACGAGCATCGTGCGTCCCCCTTGTGGCTGTTGTTAGAGATTAACGGAGACTTTTAAACACAAAGTTGTATTTAATGACATCATCTTATATTACAGTCACAATAAAATGCATAAAGTATTTTGAATAGCAATAATATAGACAAAACAACACTTGCTTTTGAAAGCTATTTTTCGAAACCGAAACCACAGTTGGAAATGTGGTTTCGGTTTTGCTATAGGAGCATAGGGTATAGAAAACTTGCTGTAACTCGCAAACTAATGACACTAGGAGGATAATTTTTGTTGCAACATATATGTGAATGTTTGGGCGTGCAAGAAAAACGAAATGGTAAAATTTATTTCGCAAAAAAAAAAAAAAGACTTTCGAAGGTGGCCTACCACCTTAAAGGTGAAGCTTTAAGGTCCCCCAGTTTTTTGCAAAGCTTCAATGATACTTAGGATTTCTTGATGAGCTCGACCGTTCATGACAAGAAAGTCATGTGCACATCATAGTTCCCTTCAAAGTAAATGTTTAGGCAAACTGAGAAAGAAGAAAGTTTTTTTTCGTATATTGTCGGCTAGTTGGCTAGCCAGCACTTGTTAGAATTTATGAGACCATTCAAACGTTTGCATTAATTAAATAAGCCTGAAATATGCACATTTTCTATATGAAAACATTGATTTTTCATACAATTTACAATCCCCCTTAAATTTGATATTATGGGGTTGACCATACTCTCGTGTTGTTCCATTTCCTCTAATCATTGTATTGCAAATGCTGATCATTGTATCGCAATCATCAGCATTAAACTGTATTATTAAGTCAAGCAATAAATGGGGTGTTAAACTGCACTCTTCTAAATCGTTGCTTTTGCGGATAACTAAAAAAAAACAGCGCCACTGAAATTTTCATACTCTATTGACCAAGACCTTTTGACTGAAGTTAATGAGTACAATTATCGTGTAGTTAGCATTACTTACAACCTTAATAGGAGCGTCCACATTTCTTCACCTCTTCAACTTTTAGAAAATTATGTCTTCTTCACCATAAGCCTAAACATGCACGCCATGACGGGAAAACTACAGCCTATACTACTGTCATCAGAGCCAAATTAAAATACACCTGCATTATTCGGAATCCTTTCGCCAAAACCAGTATTTATGTTCTCGAAGAAATACTTAGAAAAGCTTTGAGATTCATTTTTTCTAAATACAGCTTCAATGATTCTGTTTCCGAACTTTTACATTCCGATAAATTTCAAACACTTTAATTGAGGCATAAGATGTCCCGACTGAAGTTCCTTCATTCTTTCTTTAATGATAAATTTTTTTATATATCCCAGACCTTACATAACTCTTTTTGAGACTAGGAAAGCTTGCTATTTTTACTCTCTCACACTTTTTCCTTGTCTTGCCGTAACTGAACTCTGAACTCTCTATGTATTCTTTCTTTCCCCGAACTATTGAAAAATAGACGCTGATGCCTCTTAATTATTTCGAATTACCTGAATCTATACAGAATTACACCTTCACTGTTTCCTGATCCTTTTCGACTTAAAGTTGTTTGTTAGCCTAACTTCAGTTGGGTTTTTCAGTTGTGCATTGTACAGATATTTGTTTTGTACCTTGCCACTCCTGCTTGGGCCACATGGCCTGCAGTATGTCATCAAGAAAAAAATTAAAGATAACAGACCATTTTACTTTTATTCACCTTGGTCAGTGAACATGCCTTAAGTGCCCCGGTACTCTTGTTTTCACGCAGTATCGTCCGAGCCAGTGGAGGCTTCACGGTGAAGCACGCTACACGGCCGCCACGTCGGTCCATATCTGAGGAAGCTGGCTGGTGGTCAACGACTTAGGACGAAAATGTTGTGCCCCTCAAGGAGCAGAGACGTGACATCGAAACGAGGAGCCAGTTCTTGCTCTTGGGATCATCAGCTCCACAGACTTCGAGAACTGACTCATCTGTTCAACTCTCCCCCTCCCCCTATTCTATTCACCTCTCTCTTGTTGTGCTTGGACTCCTCTGCGCAATGGGTGAACATGTAGCATTGCATTTTACTTTGGGCAGTCAATCAAGGAAGACACTAGCAATGGCCGTCTTCTTTATCGGTCACTCGTTTTGGGGATTTCCGCAGTTTTACCCTTTTACCGGGCAGCATGAGCAGACAAACAAACAATAGCTCCGGGCCTGCATCCACTCCCATCAACGCTTTCAAGCACACCGACGAGGCAGGCTGCTGAAGTGTAACACCAGCAAGTGCTTGATAATAGCAAGACTCGAGTCTCCCCCGCAGTGATCAACGTCAAATATAGCTCAGCGCTCCATGTTCTCATTAGGCTGGGGCCAACGGCATCTGTCATCCTGTTGGAACCTGTAGTTTGCGGTAGAAGCATGCACTGAAGACTCGGAAAGACGGGGATGCCTATCCCTAGTGCTGCTAGCATAATAGATGAACAAATTTATGCATTAACCATCTTGATGCAAGAAATGCACCTTATTGCAGCAAGCATGCACGGCTAAGCGAGCCGAGCAGTTGTGCTCATCACTGACTGTAGCAGCTATTTATTGCTTTGTTATCTAAGATGGCACACTGCCCCCTTTCATAGACAACTTCATGCACTTGGCATTCCAAAAAAGTTTGCTGCCTCTGGGCTCTTCAACCAGTGCTGAATTGGCACCCCTCCTTGGCGAAAAATAAGCCGAGGATAGCCAAGCTAGTCTTTAGAAGGCATTGCATTTCAAAAACATTCCCCACTGTTCTATAACCTGCTAGTGTCATCTCAAGTATCAAAGTACTTGAGCACCACAATTTGGAGGAGCTTCTTTTGCAATGTTTACCTGTGTAAATCGTTACGAAACAGTCAAGAGGCGGCGCTTTTTTCAACTTGCTTGCATGAGGCACACTTTGAGTCGAGGCCACTCTTGTCCACATGACGTTGAGTTCTTGCTAGTGTGCAAGGGATAGGCAGACTTGTTGCTAGAACTGTCACAGTGCTGTTGTTCAGCCTGCTGCAGTGCTACCACGAGTTTATTTGTAAGCGTCACTTTATACTTATGCAGCGAGCTTAATTGGGCACCATGCTGCCAAAGCTACATCGTTCGGAAGCTTCATTTACTCAGTTTACTGCTACACGTACATTCCATTGTGGCTCGACAAAGAAAGCTTCTCTTGGGTCTTGTTATTGAGTGGCTACGTCAGTGGTCAGTTAGCATTTATTTGGACTGGCCGGAGGGTTTGCATGTGGGCATTTTCCATGTACCATGAAAATCCAGTGACCGTGATGGCAAGACTTAGCAATAGTTTTCTTACATTTGCAGAGGTCAAGATGCGTGGTGCCACTGCTAGTGCCTTCAGTGATTGCTCAGAGCTTTTTCAAAGCTTCTACACTTTTGCGAGGCTGTTGTCACAGCTAGGTGTCTTTAGTCTTTGCGTTTTGCTCCTATATCCCATTTACTCGTGCATCTTATGTGCAGCTGGTACTAGCATGCAACGGTAGCGATGCTCTGACACTTAGAAATTGCCAGTTGCACTAGTCTGTGCTAAAAGCGCTAAATCAAGCCACTGGTCTTGACAGTCGCTTACAGGCAGCAAGGGACATGAATCAAAAAGTGCTGTGCTTTGTGTTTAGCACGGACAGTGTGTCACAGTTCTGTGCTAGTGAAACAATTAGCAGTGCACTAGTACCGATTTCACTGGCACTTAACATTTGCTATTTAGTTTGATAAAGTACTGTTGCGGCACGCTGTGCACCTTTAGTCGCGCCAATATTCCATTGGTTTTAGCTGTGGTATGAGCTGACACAGTACATGTAATTTGTCGTACCAGGCTGACGTGTTGCTCTGAATCTGGTTCTACAGCACTGTCTGTATACAACATGCTGTTTTCTTGATTAATCAAAATGTTGCATGCAAGCTAATCTCCTTCACATGGTCACTGCTGTAGACATAGCAACATCCTGCCTCACTAAGAAAGCTGCTTTTTTAACCTTGCACTGGTCGTTTTGACAGTCTAATCTCGTTAGAATTAAGCCATGCATCTGACAAAAGTGCTTGTTCATGTTGAAGACAAAACATTATGAATATAACCAGTACTGAATTGTGAAACGTGCAATGGCGTTGTCAAAAGGCAGTTTGGTGCCCTCTTTTGGACAGGTTTTATTGTTTTTTTTTATTCCCCCTTGAAATCCACTTTAAGTGCATAGATGCAACTATGATAGCTACTAGATTGATAGCAATGAGCCTCTATCAATCTGCCTTATTCACAAGACAAGATGTTGCTACGCTTGGGATAGTGAGCACCTGTGGAGGAACTCAATTGTGCAGTTTCAAGGGCCGCTACCTGCGAGTTCTTTACAGTCAAGTCGTATCTACATATTGCAACCTTTCGGTGCTGCAGCAAGTGAGGACATGCTAAATGACAATCTCTTTCTTGCTTCTGACCTCCTCTTTCCGTTACTCGGATCTCACACTTCAAAGTGCCTTTATCAGCGTAGCGAGGATGAAGTACAGCTTTCACGACATTGGTCGCGGCTCCTTGTTTCGTGCTGCCATCAGAGCTTCTCACCGCTTTACTCTTAAACATATGCACACTTCATACTATCCCAGTTCTTGGGGCCTGTGCATCTGAAGGTGGCGTCTTTCGCACTTTTTGGCTTGTTCTCGCGGTACAGGCTGTGGTTGCTGTGCGGGCCCAATGTCGAAGCTTCGCGCTTTGCTTTGCCAAGACAACTTATCTCATTTTCCACCTCCCATAAATCTACTGTCGATATGAGATCATTATAATCGAAGGATGACACAGTCGCAGTGACTCAGCATGCAGCTGCTGCGCAGTGGTTCTGTTCTGGTAAAACACTGTGTATAAATAAATGAAAACACTGAGGTAATGCACAGGTATGAAGACCGCAGCAAATGGCAAGAAGGGTGTGACATGACAACTTAGCTGGCAACTTGCTGAACGGTATGTTCGTAATATGCTAGCAAAGCTGACTTTTTCAGTGCCCACCTGTTTCTCTTCGGTTTCAGCTGAGTCGAGCACACTTGCAGTCCTTGCTTATTTAGCATTCTTCACCTTACACAACATTCCCGAAAGTTGTGTCTAGGAAAGGTCTAGCAGCTCAGCTTCTGAGGTATCTTCTTTTTCTTACATTTATGCTAGCCATAGTAACTTGACTTATTAGTATATGCTCTTCATTTTATTTTCAGCAGTTTTCTGTTGTCATAGCTTGTCCTGCCACGTTAAGGCTCTCTTTCCGTGCATGACCTACATTGGTCGTTACTTTACCGTTGAGGGGGAGTGTTCTAGCATTCTGACAAAGTGTTCCTTGCGCATTATTTTACCTTAGTTATGCCTGCGAGTTTTACCGCCGTGCTCTCTCTTTTCCTCTTTCTTCTAATGTTACCTGCTTTCTTTCGACAAAGACATTACTGGGCGTGTTTTTTAAGTAGTATGTACATAAGACAATATATGTAGTTAAAGTATCATAGTTTATAGTTTTGCTTAAAAGGCAACTTGTTACCCTCTTGCCGCCCGCATTATGTCTGTGATGCTAGTTGCCGCTTTATCTGGCTTTCTTTTCTTTTTTTACGGATGGGAATAGCAGAAAGGCTGGACTTACAGAATCGGGTTCATTGTGTGATCCATAAATATGTTTGTGCTGCTAGGTGTCGCTTGGTATTCGACAGATCCCTGTGTTGCTGGAACAAGGTTATAGACAGATGCAGCTTGAAGCATACTTGGAAAGGTTCAATTCTTGAGCTGTAAACTATGAAATTATCCTCAAATGAAATCAGGTTTTCAATTTTTAGAAGCTTATGCAGCAAATACATAAGAATAAGAAGGTTTAGAGCAAGCCTCTGTTTAACATTGTTAAATACCTAGTGCAAGTTTCTACAAACATACAATTTAATGAAACTAACTCCTTGCATGTATGGCTACAACCGCCTATCTGCAAATGTTTCTGAAGTGTTTCTATGTTTGACACTGTCATATCCGGACATGGATGCTGGCCGCCACGCTGTGTTACTGCCAGCTCCGAGAGCTAGAGTGGTGGATGCTGGCACCGTCCGGCATTAAGGAGACAAGTCGGGGTGAATGATCAGTGCATGCACTGAGCTCATTACTACTGCTGGACTGTCGATGTTGTCTTGTGCCTACATCTGTACTTGTTCAGCAGTGTTCTTTAAAGCAAGCTAAATGAGGCTAACACTGCTTAGTTCTTCTCCTTGCAGTTTTGGTTTGTTTGAATAAGGTTCATACTTCAGGGCTCGTGTGGTCTAGCTTCGGCAGTATGGTCATGCTCCATTTTGCTACAGTGTGTTAGAAGGGAGAGATCAGTTTACTCTTTGTTTTGAGAGCGGTGTATGGACCCGCAACCTCCCTTGGACATTCCTGTACGGATACATGGCATTGAGTGATAAGTTTGCATATTCAACAGAGGTGCGGCATATGGAATGCAATTTTACTTTCCTGTCATCTAGAAGGATTGAAGCAAATATAGCAGGTACAAGTCCGAACCCAACAGTCATAGACAGAGATTCAGCTTGTGCTTTGTCAAGCAGTCGTAGACATTCCCTCATTGGTTAAACGTGTTGCTAATGGAGGACGCTGTGTGCTCACATTACACCCTCTGAACAATACATGTTGCATCTCGTGCAGCTTACTCAGGTTTATGAAGAGTAACTAGCTAACCAGCTTCCGTAAGTTATTCGCTCTTCTGGCAGGTCAAAAGTTTGCGTATATCATCATCGTAGTTGGAATGTTAAAGCAGTCAGTACAGTCATTAATGCTGTTTCGAGATGCCTGCAACTTGTTTACGTGCACAGTGCTCTGTCTCACCTGGCCCCCCCCCCTTTTTTTTTTTTTTTCGAACAACAGTGTTGTGCGGCAATTCGTTCCATGATTGTTGTCTGGCCTGCAAGAAGGAACAATGATTCGTGCAGTGTGTCCAGAGTATAGTCAGGAAGTAGTCGAACCAGGAGACGAACATGGCTGCGTGAACCATTGTATAGGAAAAACATTCATGTTGTTCACCTTTTCCTAATTAAGAGACCTGGTTACGAAAATTGCAACTTGGGTTGTGTTTTCGCCAGTTTGACAGTTGTGCTGGTGCTTGCGTTGTAGATATTTGTTCATTTCAAAACTCAAGCGTGTGCACACTTATCAATATACGTGAGCATTTCCCTGCGTGTGACATTTTTTTTCCCATGTTGTAAACTTTCTCGCTTCCTGCATGTGTGGTTGGCTAGTACATGATTGACCCACATACAAGGAACAGCTTCATTTTCTGCAGTGGAGGCCGAGTCTTCAGTTGCAAGACTGGGCGGAAATATGTCTCGTGTGCTAATGGCACTTTCCGGTGTGCATTGCACGCTTTGCAGAATGCAGTTCACTGTAGTCGGACACAGCTGAAGAAGTCCATATTGGCTCTTCTTGAAATACTGGAGCGCAGTGGCCAATCGCTCCGTGAACAAAGAAATAGTCTTGCTCACGGGCTCGGCAGCATTCTCTGAAAGCGGGGTCATCGACTGCATGGGGCCTGACATTAGTCTGGAATGTGCACCCATTAGAAGAGGTTTCTGTGCGTGCGCCATTGATGATTAAATGCCACAGACTTCCGACTATAGACTTGGCCTTGTGTGAGTGAAGGGACGAGAAAGTGTTTCGTGCTTATTGCGAGAAGTCATGACTGTAATGGTACATGTTGTACAGGAAGAAAAAAAAAAAAAAGGCAGTCACTGTTGTATCTGTAGCTACAGAATCTCAAAGGCGTTTCTCAAGGTGTCTTTTTTTTCCTTTTTTTTTTCGTTATATCTTTCCTTTCATGTTTATGCAAGGAATACATGCCAAGGCTTGTAATTAAGGTTCGCATGTTCGTGTGATTTAAGTCCTGCCTTGGTGCGGCTTCCATCACTTGCCTAATCTCTCACTCTCTTTTATAATGTGTTCATGTTAGATGAATCTTCACTTTGAATTGTATTGTTTTAATCCACAGAATTGCGCTCTCTGCCACAAAGTATGCTGTTTGGCTTGTAAACTGTTGTAAATTGGGATATCGAACAATATGCTTTCTTTATTTCATCTGTCTGGGTCTGTTGCCACTAGTGTGAAAAACAAAATTCTTTATTTCTCTCCTAATTTCTTTGTGTACAAAACCTTGTGTGTGAAGTAGTTCCCGACTTTGGCTGTGGGTGAATGGGTCATTGCAAAGCGTCAAGTGTGTCTGGTGAACATCGCAGGCATACTTTTGTGGACAGCTTGCAGCGTAGCATTTGTGTTGAATATCTACAGTAGAAGTATCTGCGTGGAATGCAATTGTGTGGTGTATTTTTACTCAGTCCTGGGATTCTCGAGCCACTATAGAACTCCCAAAGCTCCTATCACTAATTTCTTCTGTTACCTATATCCAACTTCTGTTTTTAGACAGCTCAAGTGATCAGCATTTCACTAGCACTTGTGTGTCATAGCAATTTTTAACATATTGCATAACATAAGTACTTCAGGTAAACAGAGTAAAAAAAAAAAGAGATTGTCTTTCTCAACCAATTGTGCTGTACTTTAACCCTTGTCACGTTATATTGCTCAGGAAAGTAATTTTCCACACACTTGCATTACGTTAGGGACTCAGAAGGCCTTGCAAGGAAAACTCAGTTCATTCATTGGTTTAGTGGAGCAATGCGTGGAAACTTCTTGCTGCATAGCTCGCTTTGTCGAAATCATTCCAACCCATGGCCAAAGGCCTCACTTGGGGACTTAAGAAATCAGTGTGTCTCGAAAGCTACGTCATAATTGCCGGGAGGAAGCACCACTGTTAGTCAGCTCGGCAGTAGCTAGCACACAAGATATTGGCATACAACGAATGGCACAGCAGTCGGTGCGAGTGCATTTCACACAAAATGTGCTATGGTGTTGTGCAGGTGTGCTAGTGTTTTAGCAAGTAGGACATGCCTGTCTGTCAGCAGGTGACGATCAGTCCTTTCACATATCACTCCTGAATAAGTCTTTTTGTGGCACTTTCCCTTTTGTAACAAATGTTGACAAAGCATGGCAATTGCTTAAAAAGTGTTTATTTTATACGTATATATAAATATATATAGAGAGAGGTCATTTTTAAAAGTGTGTTCTTTACAGTTACAGATTTTATGCAACGCTAGATGTATACTGTGTGTCTGAGCCTCCCTCTGCATTTTTTTGTAACGTTTGAGATGTCGTTTTTTTAGTATGAATAAACGATTGCTCTTTAAACTGGTCCTTTCTGAAAACCGGTGCAAATGCTTTCTCACTATTCGTTAAGTCTCACTGGGTTTCGTATGGATTCATTGCTTTTTCATTGTGAATTTTGCAATTCGTGTATATGTACAGCTTGGCAGTACAAACTTGAATATAACATGGATATAACAAAATATTTGGTTATAACGAAGTAAATTAAAAATAGTCTTGTAATAGATACAGTGTTAGGAATAAAATTTATAACCAATTTTAATATAACAAACAATCTTATTTTTTCGTAAGATGCAACTTTGTTATAATGAGGTCTCAGTGTACATTGCAAGCAACCTCCCAAGGTGGGCACATAAGCAGTGCTCGCAGTCTTGCACCAAATGTGTCAAACAAGATTTTTTTTTTTCGCCATCGCGATAAAAAAGAAAAGTTGCATAGTTTCTACAAAAGATGCAATGCTTAAGATTAAGTGCAGAGCAGGACAGCCTTCCTAGCTTTTCTTAAGTTTTCTTTTTCTTCTGTATTTCTTGTCAGTTTTCTTTTTCTGTGTTTTCCTTTCTTTTATTTGTTGCTCTCATTTCTTTCTCTTTCGTTCTTTCTTTTCTTTTTCTCTATTTTTTTGATTTTCTTGCTGCATTTCTTTGTACATTTTATCATTTTATATGCTGCTATCTACTTTTTTTTTGGCACCTTAACTTTCCTTTTCTGCCTGTAACCCTTTTGGTCATACCGCGGCGCCACCATGCGGAGGCATCCCTGTGACGTGCAAGGTTCGTTTTCCCCGCCAGCACTCTTGCGCAGCCTACAGCCGCTTTCGCACCTCCTTTTAGTAGCGAAGCACCTTAAAGGGTATTCACACGGGGCAACAATCCTAGAGGAATAAAGGCGGAGCGTAGGGACGTCAGCTCGCGCGGAGAATTCTACACAAATGCACCCCACGGACGAGGTGAACGAAGGGGGCGACCAGTTTTACGACACCACTCTTGTGGCTTGTGCCGCCCGTTTCGTCTGTTGCTGAAGTCGAAACCACCAGCGCGCCGCCTCTCACTGCAGGAGCAAGATCGACAATGTGGCCAAACACGTGCTTGAAGGCCCAGCACAGGAGTTGCGGGCAGTGCAATCGCTGGGACGTTCAGGGATAGATCACGCGATCTCGCCTTGCTCTGGCAAAGGAAAGCTGGCGGTTGGATGCGTTGTTTTTACCGTAAATTCGCGGTGTTTTCAGTTTTAAACAGCGTTGTTTCGCTTCGACTTGATGTGTGCGGACTTCTGCAGGCTACAGAACAGAATCCTGAAAGTTGCAGTAAAAGTTACCGGTGGCGTGCCACAGTGCGCTATGTACGTGATGCCACTGTCACTTCTCTTTTTCTTTGTTGTTTCGAGCCCACGAGGTTCAAATGAGTCCCGACCATGAATGTTCGCATAAAAGCACAACGTTTCAGTTTCTGCACGGGAGCCTCGTTCATAACGAAAAAAAGGAATGCGCAAACAGTCCGATTATGTATATTTCAAGATAGGACGTGGCTGCGTACTTGTGGGGGAAGTTGCCATCATTACTTTCCAGAACGTGCATCGTTGTCTGAATTGTCACTCAGTCAAGATATAGCCAAGAAGTCCAGTTTTTTCTCTTTAATTTCATTAGTCTTACCTTATTCCGGTCTATTTCGTGGCCGGTTGCTTCTGCGTGCTCGGCCAGCGCGTCCGACAAAACCTTCTGCCTGTAATCATACATGTGCCACTCCAGTCTTTGCTAAATGTTACTTTTCTGGCCAAGGTAACCTTTACCACAGTCTGCGCCATCCCCATCCTCCTCCTCTGGCGTCCGTGCCGTCCTCATGTGCGTACCCGACAACACTGGCACGACCGCTGGATGACAATGCGCAAAGTGCGCTCTTCCATCCAGTGGCCGTGACACGGGTTTGCATCCGCCAGTGGTGTATCCAGGAAGTGGCACACCAAGTCCGTGCCCCCTTCCCCCCAATTTTTGCCATGGTATATAGCGCACAAAATCGCCGTCTTCCACATCTGCCTGCCCGTGCTCAATGCTAATCAATGTGGTGCCCCTCTCAAAAAAAAAGTAGAAATTCTGCCATCCCCATGCCGTTCACGACTACAGCTCACAGGGTTCCTTGCGTATAGATTACGTCTGTAGAATGGGTCCATAGCCACTGTCACTTCCTTTTAACGCTATTTTGAGCTACAAGCGGAAACGTGATCAGCTTCGAAAACTGATTTTTGTGATCCTTACAATGCCCCTACATTTTTAAGCCCCCCACTCTTACTTTTTTGTTCTACCCAACCACGTCCATGGCCAGTAAAAGAAGTCATAGTAACGTAAATTAAACAAATGAATAAATATACAAAAAGATCACACACGTATGATTAGACTTACTGCTCGATGTCATATGGATGTGGCTGCTCCCTCCAATTTGATGATATAATGAAGAATTAGCGACGAGTAGCACAAGCTGACAGTGTACATGCGCTCTTGTACTCATTTGTACCCGCAGCAGCAGCTGTGGAGAATACAAAGCAACGCAAGAACGTGCATGCGCGGATGGCTGGGTGTCTCCGGCACTGAAACTCTCCAATGATACCGTTGCATGACAGACTGCAAAGGTTTGAGGAAATCGCTGATGCTTTCTATATCAAAAGGAAAGAGGATTCGTGTGTCAGTAGGGTGTCGATTATCTTGAGTGATAAAGAATTTGATTACCGTAAGAATCGAAAGCTTAGATTTGCAAGCTTCTCCGGTCTCGTTTTGTCTTCCAAGTTTTTTTTTTTTGGACAACGTACTTGTGATAGCTTTAACGATTCTTATACCGATAATCACGTCGATGACTGTTCGATGCTATATTCAAGTGCTTAATTTGATGATTGTCAGCAGGGTGTTTATTATCTTGAGTGATATAGAATTTGATTATCTCGCAAGTGCTTGTACGAAACGCAAGCTGACATTTGCAAGCTCCTTGTTTTGTTTTTCAAGTTTTATTATTTATTTTGGGACAACGTACTTGTGATAGCTTTAAAAATTCTTATACCGATGGTCACATCGAGGACTCCTAAATGCTATATTGAAGTGCTTATATTAATGATTGTCTAAAGCGCGTCCGCTTCTTCATTTTGTGGTTTTGTGGCTATGGTATTAAGGGCCGCATGCATCAATATATAACCAGCTATCTTCAAAAAATGAAATATATTAATATCTACTGTCAACGATGACACAAATAAGCATTCTGCCTCTCATGGCGTGCCTCAAGGTGGAGTCCTGAGCCCAACAATATTTAACATCGTATTTGTTGGCCTGGTTAAAAAGCTAGGAGGTAAAATCTCAGTGTCTGTGTACGAAGACGCTTTTGGACCAGGAGTCTAACGCGTTTGCAAGTACCAACGAAGCTACAACGTGCAGCATCGATAACGTCCGCATATCTCTATACCTGTGGACTGCAACTGTCGTCAACAAAAAGTGCAACCCGGGAATTCATGAGAAAGTCCATGGCTTGCTACCCCATAGTGATCGATGGGAAGGTAATACCTTCGTTGACTATCCACAGGTTCTTTGGGGTCATCGTCGACCATGATTTATTCTAGTCGATGCACACCTGTGGGCTAACAAAAAAACATATTTTTGTCCAGGTCATTCGCCATATGTCTGGAAAAGTATGCTGACCATGGAAATCATTCATACTACAGCTATACCAGGCACTTTTTATAGGATACATCCGCAGCAGTGCTCCTGTTTTGTGTTTGCGAATCTGCTGTACGTTCACTCGATGGGGCTCAGGCTTGTGCCCTGAGAATTTGCTTATAGGGCACGATTGCAAAAGTACGTGCTTGTCCAGCTCGTGTTTATCTTGAACATGAGCTGCTGCGAGTACATCTGAGGTTACTGACAAGACATTCAGACCACCCACCGGGAGGCGCTATTAACACGCGACCTAATGCTGCATACTCGGAAGCTGTTATGCCGCACCGCGATCTGCTGCCTTCAAATAATGCACCACATGATGTGGTATCCGACATAGCACTCTGGATGATGCCTAAGTCGATCGTTAGACTTTCGATCCCGGGGATAACAAATAAGTCAAAAATATGAACTGCCGGACTTCAGCATTTCGCTTTGTCGTATAAATTGCCATATTTGCGGATATAAAGTTCAAATTTTTGTTCATGGCTTTGGCACACGGACCTCCCCAGCAGCAGGTTTCACTGTACATCACACGGGAATCACAAACTTTTCAAGATAGCACACCAGACATTGTCTACGTCCGCTGAGCTGACCGACAATCTGCCTGCTGCATAAGTTACAGCAGAGTCCAGCAAAATACGCATTATTTTGCGACCCCAAGCTGGCACTTCAGCTAATTAGAAACTACATAAAACAATAAACCGCATACAGTCCTCTGGTGTGTGACATGACGAATATGTAAAGAGATGCATTGCAATCCGGACATACCGTAGCGTTGCAATGAATTCCCAGCCGCTGTGCTGGGAATGAACAAGCTGACGCAGAAGCGAGAATGGCGCGCAGCATCGGCGAAGGAATATAAATTCACTTTTCCCGTTATGACGTAAACGCCTGGCTGTCTAAAGCTATGAGAACAGTTAAGACACGACTATGGAATCACCCGGATTATCGCCACGAACGCATTTATAGGCTTGACTCTGGTCGTGCTTTTTGTCTTCCGTTCCCGACCAAGGAGAGACCAAGTAACGCTGCTATCGGATGTTGCATATACACGACGATACCTTTGCAAGATTGGACAGGATCGAAATCGTAGCTGCAGTGTGTGTCACACGTCTGAGACTACTCATCACGTCATATGCGCGTGCCCTCTATACGCGGTCAAAAGAAAATCACTAAAGTACCTCATAGATTGTCTAGACTACCGGCCCTTTTCGTAGGAAAAGTTTCTGGTGCTTGTTTGCCCAACGCAGCTTAGATGACTTGCTCCCATCTATCAGCAAGAGAGGTTAACATTCTCGTTTTTAGAGCACGTACCGATGTGGGGACTTTTGTGCTCGTCCTACTCCGAACGGGACAGTGTGCAGTGAGTCATTGTGCTATACCGCAATCACCTTTCATCATGCCTCCTTTGTTCTCTTTCTTTCCCGACTTCTTTTTGGTGATAAGAAAGACGTGTTTATCTGTTAACCAGAAAGGGTAGCGTGACTCACGTGTTTGAGAGGAGGCAGGGGAAGAGAAGTAGTCGGGTCTTGGTATAAGAGCAAGAAATCTAGTTGTAAAAGTCCACTTTGTTAATTGAGTCGCTTGTGCGAAAGTCCTTGTTCGGAGGTTGTACAAGACGGACCTGGAGAGTTCAGCTTGTGGTGCTTGGCCAAGGTGTAGGTCTCTGCGAGCTGCTCAGCAACGAAAACGATAGGTAAGTGTTTGGGCATTTTTTTTCCTACCTTTTTTTTGTTTTCGTGAAGTTAAAGATTAACTCGAACTTATATATGATATAGTTAACACATCACTGACCGTTCGTTTTTTTTCGTATTTTCGCGTTTTTCTCGCTTTTTTCTTGTTTCAGCGCATGTAGTTCTTGTCGGGTACACTTGCGACCGTGTGTGTGTTCCGATATCCTTGATTTTTTATTGGATTTTTGGTGATTAGGTCGGCCATAATTAGACAGCTTATCTGAGCTAACTGTTTGTGATATTCGTTTACTTGGGCTTCTCCAAACAGTGCGAAATTGTTATGCCTCATTCGAAGTAGTTCAACGAGAAAACCGAGAGAAAGCGATGGCACGGATCAGTGGGGATTAGAAAGAATGGTTCGGAGAATTATCGACGTTTCTACGAGGTGCCGATTAGGTGGAAGATGAAATGTGGCGAAAATTCGCATCTTTTGCAGAATTAAGCTAACCATTCTCGAAACATTGGGGAAACATGGCCTAATAGGTCGCGTGGTTATGCCTCTCCAAAGTTCTGAATGACACCCGCCACAGCAGTGTAGTGGTTATGTTGCTGGACAGCTGGGCTCAGAGGCGTGTCACTGTGCCCGCATATACATATCAGAGAAGGAAGGAAGGAAGGAAGCAACAAAATGGGGAAGGCGGGGAGGTTAACTGGAAAGGCATCCGGTTGGCTACCCTAGTCTGGAGGATTGGGTAGTAGGACAAGAAAAGATGAAAGAAAGGGAAGAAAAAACAAAGGAAATTCATTGTAGCGTGTAGAACTCCACTGCTACTCAGAGTCGTTCACACAAACCCGTCGTCCTCAAAAAACACAAGAGGGATTTCTTTGCCTTAAGGGCTGTCGAAAGATGTGGACTGTGCTGTAATAGCACCTGGACATCAAGTGGCCGATCATTCAGTTGTCGGAATTCGTTGGCAAGTACTTGTCTCTCTGAGACACATCGAGGGCAGTGGTACAGCAGCTTTTCGATATTTTCATCGGTGCTGCAAACATCGTGTGCCGCACTGTCAGTCATTCTGATGAACAAAGTGTATGATTTAGTAAAAGAAACTCCCAGCTAACCCGATAGAGAAGCGAAACTTCACGTCGATGTAGGCCGGACGGAGGCCGCAGTCGTAGTGAAGAGTCAAGTTCTTGTAGTCTGGTGCGTCGTAAGCTTGGTGTGCTCCACGCAGTCAGTGTGAGACTGCGGGCCACTTGACGAATCTGCCTCGCAGCGCCCGCTCTTGAAAGCAGAATTAGAACGCTGTTTGCGTCCTGATGTGACGCTCGAGCAGCATGATCTGTGGAATCATTTCCGCGAATACCACAATGCCCAGGTAACCAGTGAAAGGAGATGTCGTGGCCTTTTCTTATTAAGAGATGGTGAAGTTGCGTGGTTGGATAGGTCAGCTGTTCATTGCATCCGCGTCTACGAACTTCTCCAGGTACTGTAACGCCGGTTTTGAGTCTGAAAACACTGCCCATTCACTTGGTCTTTCTTCAGACTCGATGAGTTCCAGCGCACTACGCATAACCTCGAGTTCTGCCACCGTGGACGTCGTCACATGTGATGTCTTAAAATACAGTTACCTCTATAGTTATGCATGATATGACCACTGCTCCACCAGAACTGGACGACGTAGTCGAGCCATCTGTGCAGATATGCACGTGGTTACTGTAGTTCCAGTACACTAGGAATAGACACAGTTGTCTTAGAGCATGTGCACATGTCCGTAAGTCTGACTTTCTCCGCATTCCTTGGATTATTACGTACTCGCGGCCAGCTGAAGCCCCAAGGAGAAAGCAGTGACTTTGATGCGGCTGCATACGCTCAGTAAATGATGATCGGTGCTTGCAGACAGTGGCGCTGTATGGTATGTCGTACGGGAATTTCAACAGCGAGGTCTGCCAGGTGGTGGCAAGGGGTCCTGGCATAATGCTTGAGGTGCGTACGCATGGTCTCGGTAATAATATGTGCCTTGATTGCATAATCTTGCGGATGGCAACGGTTTCAGCCGTTGAAGCAGTGCGGGGTAACCCAAAGTATATCTTAAGTGCTTGGGCTTGAATGCTCTGAATTATGCGCAGGGTAGTCTTGCCGGTGTTAGATATTGCAGGAACGCTGTACCGTAAGATCCGATAAATAATGCCCTGTACAGTTGTAGCATAGATGATATGGGCACTTCCCATTTCTTTACAGCAAGGAATTTGAACGTGTGACATGTTGCGGATCAGCCGCTTCTTCACATAGTTCACGTGTGGAGTCCAAGACAGGTGCCTCTATATTATGACTGCACAGAACCTGTGACTTCTGCTGAACGATATGTCAGCTCTGTTAATTGATATGCCGTAAGCAGACACTGATTTCCACGTGAATGGTATCACTGCACACTTTTCGTAGGACACATCCGGACCTTGTTTACAAAGGTAGCATGGCGTCATTGTGGCAGCCTTCTGAAGGCAGACGCGAAGCTGAAGCCTTGTCACACCTGATGTCCAAATGCAGATGTCGTCAGCGTAGATAGAAAGTTCTACAGTGCTTGGTAGGTGATCTACCAGTCCAATGAGGGTTGGATTGAAAAGCGTAGGGATTAGCACTCCTTTTTCAGGGGCTCCTCCGCTACTGAAATACTCAGGTGTTGGGCTATTCGCTGTCATCACGTAGAACGATTTCAGCTGTAAGTAGCTGTACACCCACGTATATATTTTGCCACCAAGACCTACTCTTTCTAAAGCACTAACGGTGGCTTGGTGGTTGACATTGTCATAAGCCACCACAGCGTCTAGAAACAGGACAGCACAGTACCTTACAGATTTTTGGTGTCCAACATATGTCGCCAGATGAACAACAATATCGATGGGCGAACCTGCATTCGGTCATGGATTCTGGATAAATCTGTAGTGCTCTCGATACCACTCCATTCGTGTTAGGATCATTCTCTCCCTTGTCTTTCCCGCACAACTGAACAGCGCTATAGGATGGTATGAGCCAATACCCATAGGATATTTATCATCTTTGAGAAGTGCAACGTTCCCAGGATTATGGCTCACGAGCAGGAGACGCGCTTTCCCGCACGGTAGGGGCAGGGCCCCGCGTCACTCCATGGGACCGGAGAGAAAAACGATAATAACTCCTCTCCCTTTCTGATTTTCTCATTGTTTTCACAGTTTCGAATAGCAACTGTAAGAACCTTTCTTCTGCCGGAGTTACAGTATTGTAGTTACAATAGTGTGATTTCCCCAGCTTATTAGAAGATAGTGCACAGTGCCTATGTGCGCTCTCGAAATTATTGGCGGTTTTACCGCATTTGAATCGCCGCCGTGGAGACGTGCTTGAAAATATCTAATTGTGTTCTGAGATTTAGGTACTGGCATGTGTGTAGTTCATGATGGTATAGAGCGTATTTGAATCGCGTGGTAAAAAAAAAAAATATCCCTGACCAGTTTCGTTCAGGATGCGACAGCTGTCAAGCCCTCGTAGCTCCATCTAGCGTTAAGATGGTGTACTCGACGATGCCACGTAAAAATTGAAATAGGGTACGCGTGAAAGATAGGATTCTTATGGAAGGCACAATTATGACGCCGCGAAACAATATTTGGCGTTCATTGAGGTAAATATCGATAGTATAGCACATCAATAGGGTATTGTTAAAAAAAGACGAAGTGCGCGTTTCTGAACATTCAGGGCATGTACCACATAAACCCCTCAATTTACAGCACATTCTCGTGTTTTACAGGTAACATGGAGGTTACAGGTATCTACTAATTAGTTAATATGGGGTAAATAACTGACGCATTTCTAATCAGGCTTTGAAATTGCGAGTAATATTCACTGGCTGCAATATTATGGACGGCGGTATCAACTCGCCGTCCGTGCCGCCTAAATCCGGCATACCTCAGGGATCCGTCGTCGGGCCTCTTTTCTTTCCGGTTTATATGAATAATGCCACCCGTCATATTCCAGCAAATCTAAAGCTTTTCGCAGATGCCTGCGTGCTTTAAAGTAGTTGACGCTTCAAGCGACAATGTACTTTTAAATAACTCTTTATCTAATACTCAAGATTGGTGCACAAAATGACGGATGACCTTTAACGCGAGAAAAACTTTGGCGATAACCATAACCCGCAAAAAAGATCCATTAAAATTCCAATACAACCTAGGCAATCAATTCTTGTCCTTTGTCTCGAAGTATACGCACCTTGGTCTTGTCATCACATCTGATTTAAGATGGAACGAACATGCATCTTATACTGAGAAAAAGGCTTTGAAAATACTAGGCTCCCTAAGACGGGCACTCGCTAAGGCATGCAGCGAACCTAAATGACCTCATGTGAAACGTACGTAATACCAATCCTAGTATATTTATCGGCTGTCTGGGAGCCGCACACGCAAGCTAACACAGATAAACTTGAATCAATACAGCGAAAAGCTGTAAAATTAATATTCAATGCCTAAAAGTAAGGCATCTCCGTCAGTTCTTCTAGAAAGCGCTAAACTAGAAACCCTGGAATACAGAGGTTATCACGAAATAACGAAGCTGTTCTATCTCATACATATTATGAAGGTGGCAATAAAAAAAAAGCTAATTATATCGAACAGATCTTGCGGCACGGAACGCGGCCTCCAATCTTGAAAGAGTGACGGAGCCCCTACATACAAGTACATTTTGTTATTTCCGCACAAGCAGACAGTGGAACAATTTGCTGCCAGAGATTCTTGAAAGTGTCGATCTCAATTAGTTTCTTCGTGCGTTAGCTGTTTCACATGGCTCATGACTACACCTTCATATATATTACAGTGCGCTTCATTTTAATACCCATCTTGATCAGACTGATTGTTTGAGGTTCAATGCCTCGCTTCTGCACGATTCTTCAATGCTTCGATTCTGCAAGGTATCGCTTCTTAATATTACCGAATTTGTTTTTGCTACAGTTGGTATTTGAGTTCTTTTTACTTTTTACCCAAACAACATAACCTAGTGGGCACTGTTTTCATAGTTTTTGTTTTGCTCTTGGGATTGTGGACCGTATTTCACGTCGCTTCTTTTTTTTGCGTTTTGAATCATCGTGCTTTCGTTCAAAGCTATCTATACTGCTGTACCTCCTACACTTTGTTGCGTCCGCTGCGCCACACACCCCTGTCAAAAGTCCGGCACTTGAATGGCAGTTTTTCTTTAAAATAAATAACAAATATATAAATAAATTGGTCCACTTCCTCTTTTTTTATTACGCGACTCTCCAACATAACGATGTAAATTAAAATATTAGGGGAAGTAAGTTAAAAGAGAGAAATATAATGCTGAAAGGCGGGAAGGTTAAATGTTTTTAAAAACAAATAACCCTATTTGCACTGTGTTAACTCCACGGTAGCCGGAATAACAAGCATACGTAACAGGGAACTGAGTTTACTACCTTCAAGAAAGGTATTTGCGTGCAGCATGGTACAAATGGTCCGATCGCTGGCTTTCGAGTCCGCTGTGGGCCATAAAAGGAGCGAGGAGCACGAAGGAGAGGCAACCAGTGCGCGGGCGCACTGATTGCCCCGACAGTCAGTCAGTCCCCGGGCGCGTGGCGTCAAGTATTGCGGGGGGAAGGGGGTCAGGTGGAGGGTAGGCCGCATCCCTGCAGCTGGCTGGAAGCGGGAATGCACGGTCTAAAGCCCCTTCATGCGTTTTTTTCCAGTAGAAGACGCAATGGAGGGGCTTAACTTCAACGAGCGAAAATCTTCTGCCGAAACTTTTTTTTTTTTTTACGATGGGCGCCATTCATTCGGGCATTCTGTGAAACTGGCGGGTGACCACTGCTTGCCCTTTGGGGAGTTACCGGCAACGCGAGGCGTCTTCCTCATAGAGGTGTGCACCTACTGGTCGGCGCGCTACCGCCGACGTGAACTGATCAGCGAGCCCCCGCCGCCGCCGCTGTCGCCGACGTTTTTCATCGACGCAATCGGCGGGCCATTTATGCGCCAGTACTGACTTTTCACAGGTTTGTCTTTTTCTTTGTCATCTTTATTTATAGCTTCGTTTCACATTTTATGTAGCCAGTGAAAACCAGGATTCTTAGTTATCTTCATCCAGCTTCGGAGACCGAGATTACCACTATGAACAGCGGCACAAGTTTGGCGGCCGCCGCATGAAGTGACATGTTGGACAAATTGACAAAAAAAAATAAATGTAACAGTTACAGTAAAGCATAGACGCTGCCATCTTAGGCTTCAAAGCAATTTTTGCTGGTTTTCTATGTCGTAATTATATGATTATGGTCATACGACGTTGAATGTACTGGCCCAGCGTGTTGATGTGTGCGAGTTCACCGTAGCACTATTCGAATATTCATATGGATGCGAAACGGCATCATTATAAGTCCAAGATGGCAGCCTATGATCGTGCCCAAAACAGGGCGTATATACAGAAGAAATGAAGTGGTAGCAGTGCAGCACAAATGCATCGCGTTAGATGAAGAACTCCACAAAGCCCCGAGGGATGAAATCGAAAGGGAGAAGTTTAATGGAGATTAAAAGCGCAAGGCATAATACATGCTCGAATCTACTCAGGGTGTATCATCACCTGTCCGTGGTGTTAAAGTTGATAATTTTCGAGGATGACCACTCATATGCAGCGTCTCAACATGCTGCAGAAAATATTCACCATCTGATTTATTCTTTAACCTTCGTTGGTACCGGCCTTTTCAGGCATCAAATATCCGGGATGAAGACGCCAAGGCAGTAAGATGGCAAGAGAGAGAAAGCATGGCTGAGGGATTAATCAGATCTTGGCATCCGGTTTGCTACCCAGCACTGGGGGTGGAGAAATAGGGACAAGAAAGGGGGTGTAGAGAGACAGAAAAGAAAACGCATGTGCACTCAGGAGTGAGATGGCAAACTTCACAGAGGATTTATTACATTCTGTACAGACAGGGCGAGAGATCTCTTGCGAATGAGCTGAGTGGCTCATTATAAAGTGTTCGTTTCGACTAAATCAGCGAATGGGTCCATAATGCGCTGTTGAATCACGGTACACAACACCATATCTGACGGTGCTGCTCACACGCGCTCAAGTCAAGGTCTTTGATTAGGGCGTGGCCACCACACTGCACCTGTGACACCAAGAAACCATTGTGGTCGTCTCGTCGAACGTCCTATGGTGTCGGAATGCCACCTCACTTCCCGGCCAAGATGAACAAAACACAGGGGACAGCAGGCTGGCAGCCCTTGGGTGACTTGTTTGATGAACAAAGAACGCCGCTCTCCCTTGTCAGCCCAGGCGCCGCGCGTAACAACACTATTTAGTGGTGAGAAGAGGCGTAATAAGCTTGTTTGGGGCCACTAGTTTTAAAAAGAACAAAAAAGTAAAAAACAAACTTGCCAGCAGAAAGTTTACAAAAGACGGCTGGATTCGTCAATAATGCGGAGACAGACACTTGAGCGACATGTCATATATGACGTAGTCCAGCAAACAGGTTTTCATCACGTAACTTGAATGGACCTACTGACACTGGGAGAGATGAATAATAATTGTTGTGGAAAGTGGTGATGTACTTTTGTTGTGAAGTTAATGCTCAGAATCAACCAAATAAATCTTAACATTATATTCAGGTCTCGATAAAAAAGTAAGCCAAGTTAGGAAGCTCCTTAGGTGGCCAAGTAATAAATTACTTCACCATACTTTATGGTGAAGTAATTTGCAAATAAAGAATGCAACCGCTGTTTAATTGATATTCCATGACGTGACCTCAATCAACGGTTTGTCGTCACTATAAAAAATGGAACGTTATCTCCGGACACGAGCTGGCGAATGCAGCGGAGAACGAATATGTCACGTAGTAAAAGCGATGTGATGTCGCACATTTTCGCCTGCATAACTCCGTGCCATTTTCTTGCTCGTGATGTATCCGAAGGAGCTAGCCAAGTCTCGGTTAGAGGCCGAGCAGTGTAGCCGGGGCTGATAAGAGGAACGTTTATGTACACTATTTACACACTATAGGTAGCGTAATACTATATGTTGATGGTAGCATCATGGAAGCTTGATAGGAGCTTCTGGGAGCTGGTTCAGATTGTCTCGGTGCTCCCGTTTCAAGCTCTGGTCTTCCCAAAATTCTCTGCAGGAGAAAACAATGGACAGTCTGCAATAATCTGCAAGACAGCTTTTCTGTAAGGTTAGTTTTTCAACCAAGAACTCTCGTTCACAGACTTCTTTTCTCGCTCATTGCGTTTTGCCATTCCCCTTTTTGAGATCTTGTTGTGCTCGCGTGTCTTCGCTGCCTTATTTTCAACCCAGGAAAGAGAGAGGATGCACGTTCAGTTCCTCACACGGCGAGAGAGAAACACAACGTAGGTCACAGTGCAATAATACGCACAACACAGCACAGTGCAATAACATTGCATCGCACGTGCAGAACAGGGTATGAAGTGCTAGGCAGGCTAGGGCCTGTGGGAATGGAAGACTTGAAAGCACCACAGAGTATAGGAAACATACCTGACGACGGATCTCAAGCTCTCGGCTAATTGTTCAGCGCGTCTCGTGGCATGTTGAACAAATCAAGCAGCCTCTATTTCCAACAGCTCTTCCTAGACCTCGAGTCAGTCAGGCGTGTCCAAAGAGTTTTTGGCGAGGGGAGCCAGCAGCCCTAAAGAATTCGAAGTATGACTTTCATGTTGTCGCCGCTTTCGGCGCACCTCGAGAGCGTTGATCCGGAACAAATCAGAGTAGGCTTAGCTGCAATCGTCCCCCGCGTCCAAGCGGCGCCGAGCCAGGGAGGCCAATCTTAACATCTTCTACAGACACACGCACACAAGCACGCACAGTTTCACTGCGAGAGGGAATCGGTAGTGGTCGCTATGGCGTACGTAACGTGCATCTACTATAAAAAGGCGTACAGTGCTTGCGATAGCTTCTTTTCTTTGAAAGTATTGTAATTCTAGTATATTTTCATTATATAGCCGAGGTATGAGGCGGTTATTAGTCGCATATATTTTGGTTAAGGTACTACAAATATTTATTCACCGCGCATGACTTCTGGAAATGATACTCCAAAAAAAAAAGAAAATCGCTCCAATATTTTTTAAACTAAGTTTGCACGTGGGAGTACTTGTTCTCTGTCAGCGCTTTTGCATGGTTCATGAGTGTTAAGCCCCGCTGCCGCTTCTATAGAATGGTGAACAATAAGTCATATCAACGCAGTGACAGGATTTCTTACAGACTATTGAGCATTTGATCACCAGGCATTTTACCTCCGGTATATTTTGATTAAAAGAAGCGACATAGCTTTGCTGAAAACTTGGTTTATGCACTGGGGCCCGGTGCACAGATGTTGCATATTGCAACTCTTGATCATCGCGAGCGCGAAGACGGCAAGTAGAAGCCTCTAAGCTATTGTCTGTACGGCCGGTGTAACGAAACCCTCTAGTCTTGAGGGTGTTGGGTTAAATTACGCACTTTGCCCACTGCTATTTTTGATCATGGCGCTTGTCTAATTAACTGAGTGGTGCTATGTGCAGCACGTGGCAGTAGTGCCGATGTGCTATTTGGTGCTGGTACAAAAAGAAAACTAGCTTGTATCTCTTCTTCAATGAGTCCTTCAATTAAACCTATTCTAGGGGGCTGCATAGAAGACTATACGCCTGACACACTTGGAAAAGTAAAGCACATTGTAAGAGACCACTTCTGCTAATTGAAGGACTTGTAGACTATCACCGTCTAGACTGTGTTGTTCAGCAGAAAGATGCTGAGCCAATGACGCGCCGTATTAGGTTCTGAATTTTACATTGATGTGTCCAGACCGAAATAACTAACAGCGCCTTTGCTAGCAGCTTGCCCTGTGTGCGTACTGTAAGTTTTTTCAGAAGAGATTTTTGTTGTTTTTACTGAGGTAAATAATTTTGAATTGACGTTCTACTGATCCCAGTCCTCGCATGTGTTTACATGAAGGTGGTTGGTTTATACCTTAAGCAATGCATCTCAGCATTAGGTGCAAGCTGAGCGGACGCGGGAAACATTTAGACAGCAATATCCAGTCCTCTAAGTACTTATTCAAATCATTTCCGTGCAAGTATTACCTTTAGTCAACGAGGAATTCGAACACTTTTAGAGTGCAACACGTGGATATCTTGTGTCACTGTGAAAGGATACCGACGTGTCAAGCACCTCGTTATAATTACACCCGAAGATTTATAAATTGATAGAGCACAACGATCAAGCAAACAATCCGCCAAAATAAAAAAAGGTATGCTTCGCGGCGGATAAGTTGCAATTATAAACCAACACATGATTACTGGTTAATTATACATGGTCCCTCAAATACTATTCAGTTAGCTCATAACTGTGACTTCTCTGCCATATGCAACATTTTTTGTATTTTCATGGATTCTTTGCTTTTGTCGCACAGGCTGGTATCACTTCCCGGTAAACAGAGAGCTGCACGTGGTTCAAATGCACCTGGGTAGAGTTCGCATTTACTGTTGACTAAAGCTATAATAATGTGGCACTCAAAATGCCGAAAATCAAAATGACGAACTTTTGGAATGCCAAAATTTAGGACACCAAAAATAAAAAAGCTGATAATACTAGATACGGAAAGTGTAAAATGTCAAAAGATCAAAACACCTAACTATCCAAACGCCGAAATATCAAAATGTCTGCGTCACCTAGCTATACTGGAAGATGAAGTATCTAGCTGAATTAGAGGTTACGCCAGCACACCCTTTCACCCTAATTCCCAGTTGTCCCTTTACATTTATCTCAAGCCTTCATAACATTCGCAAGCTGTTGGGCTCGACCTTCATGCGTTCCCCGAATACCTTATTGTTACCCACCCCGCGGCCGGTGACCCCTCGCCAACAAGGAAGCAGGGCCACCGGAATGCAGGACGATGACTGTCTGCTGGTCACAAAGGACGGGACAACTCCCGTGCCCCAAGGGGTTCAATTATGGCGCCTTACAGGAGACCAAGCCAGGCAGCAGGTGGCCGGGTCAGGCTGCAAGGATGGAAGGTACACGTGCGCGTCCGCCGGACAACCAGAATCAGCGGAGGCGACAGCATTTGTGCACGGGCCAATTGTATTGATGGCCTGTCGGCCCGGCATCGCGTGAACTTACTGGGAAGCGCTTTCCCCACGACCCGGCAACGCCCGTCGTCGATCATTCCGGGAACCGGGGTGCAAGAAACCTGAGCGACGGCCGAGAACCGATGAGTGGGCAAGAGGCGGTGGGTCTTAGAGGTTGTGGCGAGGAGAAATCCGGGCCTGGCACTTTCAACGGCAGCCAACCGGGAGTCGAGGAAAGACACATCCGTGCGTTCTGATTGGACTGTAAGAGTGGTTGAATGGGAAGACAGGGGATAAAACCAGGGGTGCAGGAACAGGGAAAGAAAAAAAGAAACGAATAAACGTCTCTATATCCAGATGATGTCGGAGCGGTCGTTTTCTCAAGGTGCCAGCAGATAAAAAGTTCTCGTCTTCGGCTTCCTTGGCGGCAGCAGCAAAGGTCGCGCAACAAGCGAGAGGCGAGTGGAAACAACCAAACGGAACGTAACTCAAGCTATAAACTTTTCCACCTCCAATTGCACATCAGAGTGATTTCTTGCTTATCGCAAACAGCTTGTGTGCAATTCGCTGCCGAAAACTTGAAACGTCGTCATTGTCCGGGTTGCCCAGAGCAGCATCAATCGATTTTGCGTAACCCTACTTTCTTGCTCTGTAAGCGGCGGGGTTGTCGCTCTCTTGACGATGTCTTCGAGTCTGACTTGCTTCCTCTTCATGGTAGCAATAGACCCAAAGTACATGGCTGTCGTAGAGCACTTTCTTCGGGATTGCCTTGCGAGTACCTTCTACAGGAAGGTCGGTAGTCACTCTGGCGTTGCAGTCTCCTCACTTCTCGCACCTCCAGTAGTGCCTAGAGTACACCTTCTTGTCAAAATTATCAACATAACTGCAACAAAGTATTGGTTTTCCTTTTTGGGAACACACCCCGCCACATCTTTGTCCATTTCCCTCCGAATCAGGGGTATTCGCGTGCATGGCTCAAGGGATTTTCGGCGATACGCCTTTTCAGCATTTTTATTTTCCAGCATTCGTTGTTTTAGGCGTTTCGATTTCATGGCATTTAAATTTTTCAGATTTCTAACATTCGACCTTTTAATAAATCGGCGTCTTAATTTTTGGCATCTTGATAGTGACCCAAGCGAATACTCCTTAATAAATCACTGCAATTAGCCTGAGCAAAGCTTAATATGTTATCTAAATGCCCATCACTTCCACGCAGCTTGTACTTCATACTAGGATCCATTGTTACAAGGTATGAACACGTGCAAGCACACAGATAACTTAGATAAGGCGAAGATAACCATAATTTTTCACCTTAAACAAAAAGTAAACAAAACATTCAGTCAGTACGCAATGAAAATCACTACTAAATGGACTGTTCAGTATATTTTTACCTGGAACACGTCAATGTTAAACTTACGACCACTTGGAGCAAAAAAATGCTTTTTTTAGCAAATTTTGACGCCAGTTGTCCACACTATTTTGCATTACGTACGTTTAAAAATTATTTTTCACCTACAGCCAAACTACTTGACAATTCGTTAATACAATCTATTTCATTTCACTATTATCTGTCTTGGAGAGTTTTGCTGAAAATGCGCTTTTGGCTGGAAATTGAATTTTCGCGAAGAATGCGAATACTGGGAACGACGCCGTACAGAAACAGGCTTGACCGAAGCAGAAAATTTCTTCAGCTCTTCAGCTGCTTGCTCAAACTGAAGAGCGATCCGCACTGCGCTCTCGAACGAAAGGGAGGAACCCTGGTTGATTGATATGTGGGGTTTAACGTCCCAAAACCACTAAATGATTATGAGAGACGCCGTAGTGGAGGGCTACGTAAATTTAGACCACCTGGAGTTCTTTAACGTGCACCCAAATATGAACACACGGGCCTACAACATTTCCCCCTCCATCGGAAATGCAGCCGCCGCAGCCGGGATTTGAACCCGCAACCTGCGGGTCAGCAGCCGAGTACCTTAGCCACTAGACCACCGCGACGAGGCGAAAGGAAGGAACCCTCGAGCAGCAACCCTTCACGTACGCGGTTAGAAACAACGCCGGCAACAAATCGGTCCCGCAGAGCATCATCTTGTGAAGCGAACGAACAATGCGAAACGAGCTGTTTCGCATTGTTCCACCACTGTTACCCCACCACTGTTACCACACCACTGTTACCCCCCCAAATAACACTTGATAAGAGAGGAAATGAGCGAATAGAAAATTTCGGTGGAGATGCACCTCCCGATTGCCGCACTAAACAACGTGACGTAGTAAATTTTGAAGGAGTCTACTGTGTCCTACGAAGTATTAGTTGATGAAAATAAAGTATACTTTGTTGTCTGTGGGTGCTACAGACCCTAGCATACGAAGTTTCATGAAAATTTTTTGAGCCCATGCCACAAAACTACAAAAAATGAATTTTGAAATTTAAAAATGACACTTCAACTTTAATTTTATCCACTAATAATGAACTTGTGACATTATAGTTCTAAGAGTGCAGTTTATCAATCTAAACTAAGTCATTGTTTCTCTTTGGTGTCCCTTTTTTCATTTTGCACTGAACTCCTTCACTTTTCTAGGCAGGAATCTTTATGACAAAGTGATTACACTGATAAAGCAATAACTACAAAGTGATTAGTGTTCATTAGGCTGTCACCTAAAAATGAAGCAGGGCTGACTCACGCTAGCGGTTCGCGTGCGCCGTCGGCGAGACAGAGATAGCCGGTCCGTTTCACCACACTGTTTCCGATGCGGCTCGCGGAATCACCGCGCATCAGCGTCACAGTGCCCTGCGCAGGGAAAGAAGTGTTTGTTTTGCGGTATCAAGGGACACTTTCAGAAAGTATGCAGAAAATACAAGGCAGGATTCGTGAACTTGGCATCGATGACGATGCTTTGTCAGGGGGAAGTTCTGAGCAAGTTTTGACTGTGCAGCATCCCGCTCGCAGCGCAATTTACATACAAGTACGTGTAGCTCTCTGTCATACTTTTGCTTGCCAGGAATGTCTTCTAGGCGATATTTTTCTTTAATGACAGTTCTACCTTTCGGATGTAACCTAGTGCTTCGTACTTTTTCAATAAATTTCTTCCATCTACATTGTGTTTGAAGAAAATGAGACGATGCAGGGCCTCCAAGAAGACAAGGCAAAAGGAAGGAGCATCTTCCTTTTGCTCTTTCCTTTTCGGTGATTTTGCATAGTCTAATTTTGTTGAAGCATGCAACTAGTATACCCCAACAAGTTTTAGTTAAAAATATACTGTTGTTTCACTGTAACGGACTTCGTATCTAGTGCTTTTATATTAATAAGAACTGGCAGACAGCCATGCCAAACAAAGCATAGGGGATGTTATTTTACATTGAAATAACATCTGTTATACTTTCCAAAGCATGTGCGCGCAACTCGTCAGCTGACAGGAAACATCAACATAGGAAAGCGACCACTCAAAATCAGTAAAACTTGAGACATTGCGGACACTTTGAAGCAATGTCAAAATTGAGTGAAACAGGAAGAAGTTAAGACAGAAATACGCGGAAAAAGGTGGGTCATCTAGGGCACTAAGCCGGCCTAAGATCGCAAGGTCCGAGGTTCAAAACCACGCCGTTCTCTTTTTTTTATAGACTTTCAAACAGTTGAGAAAAGAAGGCCAGGCTAGCTACGAGAAAGGTGACGTTGAGATCTGATAGGCGGTCAGGTGGTATTCTACAGCGCTAAGAAATGCAACAAAACGCCTTACTTAGAGATAGCGAAGCAACCTAGCATGGCATGATAAAAATCAGTTCGAATGCAAATACCGGACTATTTTCAGCCGTATATTTACTTAAAACGCGTAAAACAAGAGGTCTAGAGTGCGACCTCATTGGCGATTAGCTGCTGGTAATGCACTCCCTCACCAGAGCAAGATTAACTACCCTGGTGCAGTACCTGGGCACAACCTCCCATGAACACAGCAATTAACCCTTGGCCCTCAGTCCCCAGCAGCTGCGAAGCAACTGTCTAAGGCGGCAGTCAAGCATGCGATGCAGCAGGGAGTGCCAAGAATATCTGGGTCCAGAAAGGCCGCCATTGGAATCTGAACTTGGCTACCTTCAACGCCAGAACACTACCAATTGTGGCTAGTCTAGCTCTCCTATTCGAAGAACGAGAGGGTGTTTAATTCCCCCAGATTTTTCCCATCTACATTGTGTTTGAAGAAAATTAGACGACGCAGAGCCACCCGGAAGAGCTGACATCTTCTTTTTGCTCTTTGCTTCTTGGTGATTTTGCATAGTCTAATTTTCTTGAAGCATGCAACTGGTATACCCCAACTAGTTTTACTTTAAAATATACTGTTTTGCACTGTAACGGACTTTGTACCTAGCACTTTTATATTGCTACATGCATGTGTAAGAACTAGCAGACAGTAATGCCAAACAAAGCATAGGGGATGTTATTTTACATTGAAATAAGATGTATTGGAGCTCAGCGAAGTTAAGAGGACACGTGATGCTTATAGAGAGCTGAAGAACAGACACGTTTTATGCTACCGTGGATTAGTGGGCAGAAAATAACTAGGGGTGAGGTTTTCTGTACACAAGAATATCACCAGTAACAAAGAGAAATACTATAGTATCAGTGAGAGGAGGGCAGGTATAATAATCAAGTTTAACAAAAAGTACAACATGGAGGTAGCACAGGCCTACGCGCCGACATCGAGCCATGATGATCATTTGGTTGAATGCTTCTATGAACGCTTAATGTCAACCATTAATAAAGTCACAGTATACTATTTTGATCGGTGACTTTAGTGCCAAAGTAGGCAAAAAACAGGCCAGGGGCTCTAGAAATGCCAGAGGGGAGTTATGGGTATAGATCACAGAAGGCGATAATTTACTTATCTTGAATACCTTCTTCAAAAAACAAGACCCCCCCATGTATTCCGGCCACTATCCGCCGACATATGCAGGGCATGAAACGCTCGCGTCTCGTTTCACTTTCATTAAGGCTGTCTCAAGGTTGCTTTTTTCATCCGCTAGGTTATGTATTCTGGCGCTGCAGTTTGAATAGAAAGCTCGACTGAACGGTCGGTTGTATTCTGCGCATTTCTCAATTACCCGATTGATAGTATGAATATGGTCTATTGTGGAGTAGCCTGTACAAAATCCTGTTTGATCTTTTGGTTGAACTCTCAATAGTTTGTTCTTTAGTTTGTAAAGAACGGACAGTAGGCTGATTGGCCTGTAATCATGGCCAATCAGCTTGAGTCCTGCAGTGGGCATGGTGAGGCTGGTGATGATTTCTGGTGCAGGGAGGCTCATTTGTATGCCACTGTATAACAGTCAGTGATCATGCCTATTAACTGATTTAAAGCGTGTTTGCCATGATATTTTTCACTCGAAAGGGCGAAATAAAGTTTTAAGTTGTTTTTTTTTCTTTTTCGGAACACAGGTTCTGACCACTTTCCTTGTTTGAGTGTTATGTAAAAGTGTACCTAGGACAGCTATAGCTATAATTCATTTTGTACAATGTAGCTAAATGTGCGCAGGAAACAGCACTGAGAGCAGAATTTTAACGTGCAGCTCAGACTTTTCTATGTTATTATAAAACTTCTTCTTAATTACATGCAGACAATAAACTTGATTGTGTAATAGTTAGTTGAGGTACCTGCTCAATTTTCGAACAGCTTGCAGTGTGGCACTCCTCAGGCCTCCTAGTAATCATATATGTGCTAATGATATGTGATATTATGTACATAAATTTTTATGGTTTAAGATTGTTAGAATTCTTTGTTTTCTTGATTTTCTCGAGATGACAATTTTGTACACCCTCATGACAATTCCTGCAATATGTTGGAAGCTATTACAGATGGCAGAATAAATCTTTTTGTGGTTTGTTTGTAGCACCCAACATGGGAAGCAGATTTTAATTTTTCTTGATGTAAGTTTTTAAAATTAGTCTTTTGTGTGACCACTCCATGGCCACATTCCGAGCTATGAAGTTTAGTCTGCTGTAAGGTAAAAAATAATGACCAAATCATAAAGGTGGTTCCTATGTTGTGTGGCTTGTGCTTTATACTGTTGATTCCTATTTCGCTTGTAAACTTCTGTCTGGTGGTTGTTTTTCTATTGTAGAATTAACAATAGATTGTTATCTTAATTGTATAATGAACAAATGAAGGTACAGAAAGAACATCACATTTTTAGAATCAGGAGAAGAAACTGAGTAAGCATGCCAACTCTTGTCACATTTGGTTCAAGAATAGATAAGGTAGCCCTCAGACCCATGTCCTCCCTGAAAGGGACGCTAAAGGCAAAGAACAATTTATATCAGAGTGAAAGCTCAGTAACCGCAGGGGCGCCTGCGCAAGTAGGCGTTTGGTGTGTAGCGACACCACGAACCCGAGCTAACGGGGGAGTTTCGACTCCCTCCCACGCCTAGCCGTGCGTGGCTTTGCCGTGTCCGAGGAAAAGGGGATCCTGGGGGTTGAGCCGACGCTGGGTGATTGGACCATTAAGGCCCCCCGGCAGAGGCAACACACCCCTTTGGCCCCGGCTTCACGTAGACGGCACCCCTGAGCTGACCCACCCAGGGGAATCGGCAGTCGCCTTTTCCTATCTCTCTCTCCCTACATCTTCGTCTTTATCTCTTACTATTTATCTGTCCTGTCTTCTACTCTCTTCCGTTTACTTCCAAACTTCCTGGCGGCTAGGGTTAACCCTGTGCAAATAGCCTACCTTGGTCTAGGCGCATTGGGTTATAGTGGCGTTGTACGGCTGGCGTCTGCAGGTTTCAGCATTTGAAACCTTGTAGCGTCCCCTCGTTGGGCTCCGTGGTGGGTGGCCGCCAACGCTGCTGAACAACAATAAGGAAGACATGCATGGAGCATTCCCACTACTGTCCGATCGTACCGGTTTAAAGCCGGTACGCACCGATGATCTCACCAGAGAAGGATTGGCCACCCTGGTGCAGTATCTGGCCACCCCCTCCCGTAGGCATTCGTCAATTAACTCACGGCCCTCAGTCCCCACCAGCTGCGGAGCAACTGACCACGGCGGCGGTCAGATCTGCAAAGCAGCAGAGGGTGCTAGGAATCTCTGGATACGGACAGGCCACCATTGGAACTTGAACTTAGCAACGTTTAACGTTAGAACGTTATCTAGTGAGGGAAGTCTAGCTGTATTATTCGAGGAGCTAGAAGGCATTAAATGGGATATAATAGGGCTGAGTGAGGTTAGGAGGACAGATGAGGCCTATACTGTGCTACAGAATGGGCACGTCATTTGCTATCGGGGCTTGGCAGACAGAAGAGAACTGGGAGTAGGGTTCCTAATTCACAGAAACATAGCTGGCAACATAGAGGATTACTATAGCATTAATGAAAGGGTGGTAGGCATTGTAATTAAACTGAATAAAAGATACAAAATGAAGGTAGTACAGGCTTACGCGCCTACATTCAGCCATGATGACGCTTCAGTTGAAAGCTTCTATGAAGACGTGGAATCGGCAATGAGTAAGGTGAAAACACAGTATACTATAGTAATGGGCGACTTTAATGCAAAGGTAGGGAAGAAGCAGGCTGGAGACCAGGCAGTAGGAGATTATGGCATCGGCACTAGAAAAGCCAGAGGAGAGCTACTAGTAGAATTCGCAGAACGCAATAATCTGCGTATTTTGAATACCTTCTACCGAAAACGAGAAAACCGCAAGTGGACATGGAGGAGCCCTAATGGCGTAAATAAGAACGAAATAGACTTTATAATGACTGCACACCCAGGAGTCGTGCAGGATGTGGAAGTGGTTGGCAAGGTAAGATGCAGTGACCATAGAATAGTACGGGCTCGAATCCGCCTAGACTTGAAGAAGGAACGACAGAAACTGATACGCAAGAAGCAAATCAATGAGCTAGCACTGAGAGGGAAAGTACAGGAATTCAGAGTGTCACTGCAGAACAGGTACTCTGCTCTTAGCGAGGAAACCAACCTTAGCGTAGATACAATGAATGATAATCTGACGAGTATCATCACGAAGTGTGCAGTGGAAGTTGGAGGCATTGTAGCTAGACAGGACACCGGCAAGCTTTCCCAGGAAACGAATAACCTAATTAAGAAGCGTCAAATCATGAAAGTGTCAAGTACAACAGACAAAATAGAACTGGCAGAGCTTTCGAAGCTGATTAATAGACGTAAAGTATGCGATGTAAGAAGGTATAACATGGAGAGAATTGAGCACGCTCTGAAAAACGGAGGAAGCGTCAAAGCAGTGAAGAGGAAACTTGGGATAGGCAAAAGGCGGATGTATGCACTAAAGGACAAAGAAGGCAAATTAACTACCAATATGGATAGGATAGTTAAAATAGCGGAGGAGTTTTACAGAGATCTGTACAGTAGCCGAGACAACCACGACCTTAATACTATAAGAACTAGCAGTAACCCAGACGACACCCCACCGGTAATGATAGAAGTCAGAAAAGCTTTGGAGAGCATGCACAGAGGCAAAGCTGCTGGTGAGGATCAAGTAACATCAGACCTGCTGAAAGATGGAGGACAGATTGTGTTAGAAAAACTAGCCACTCTATTTACGAGGTGTCTCGTGACGGGAAAAGTACCAGAGTCTTGGAAGAACGCTAACATCATCTTAATACATAAGAAAGGAGATGACAAGGACTTGAAGAATTACAGGCCGGTCAGCTTGCTGTCTGTAGTATACAAGCTATTTACAAAGGTAATTGCTAGCAGAGTAAAGAAAACATTAGAATTCAATCAACCAAAGGAACAAGCAGGATTTAGAACAGGCTACTCAACAATTGACCACATTCATACTATCAATCAGGTAATAGAGAAATGCTCAGAGTATAACCAACCACTATACATAGCCTTCATAGATTACGAGAAGGCGTTTGATTCAGTAGAAATATCAGCCGTCATGCAGACACTGCGGAATCAGGGCGTAGATGAAATATATATAAACATTCTGGAAGAAATCTACAGGGGATCAACTGCTACAATAGTGCTTCATAAAAAAACCAACAGAATACCAATAAAGAAGGGTGTAAGGCAGGGGGACACAATCTCCCCAATGCTATTCACTGCGTGCTTACAGGACGTTTTCAGAAGCCTAGAATGGGAACAGTTAGGGATAAGAGTTAATGGAGAGTACCTCAGTAACCTGCGCTTCGCCGATGACATTGCATTGCTGAGTAACTCAGGGGACCAATTGCAACTCATGATTACGGAGTTAGACAAGGAGAGCAGAAAGGTGGGTCTTCAAATTAATCTGCAGAAAACGAAAGTAATGTACAACAACCTCGGAAAGGAGCAGCGCTTTGCGATAGGTAATAGTGCACTTGAAGTTGTAAAAGACTATGTCTACTTAGGGCAGGTAATAACCGCAGAGCCTAACCACGAGAATGAAGTAACTAGAAGAATAAGAATGGGGTGGAGCACATTCGGCAGGCACTCTCAAATTATGACAAGTAGATTGCCACTGTCCCTCAAGAGGAAGGTATATAACAGCTGTATCTTGCCGGTACTTAGCTACGGAGCTGAAACCTGGAGACTCACAAAGAGGGTTCAACTTAAATTGAGGACGACGCAGCGAGCAATGGAAAGAAAAATGGTAGGTGTAACTTTAAGAGACAAGAAGAGAGCAGAGTGGATTAGGGGACAAACGGGAGTTAAGGATATCATAGCTGCAATAAAGAAGAGGAAATGGACATGGGCCGGGCATGTAGCACGTAGACAGGATAACCGCTGGTCATTAAGGGTCACCAACTGGATTCCCAGAGAAGGGAAGCGGGGTAGGGGGAGACAGAAGGTTAGGTGGGCAGATGAGATTAAGAAGTTTGCGGGTATAAATTGGCAACAGCAAGCACAGGACCGGGTTAACTGGCGGAACATGGGAGAGGCCTTTGTCCTGCAGTGGACGTAGACAGGCTGATGATGATGATGATGATGATGATTATCTGTCTATGGAAAAAATCTCCAATATGAGCCATATTTCTCTTTCTTAAGGCAGCAATAAACACCCATGAAAGGGTTCATATATATTATTTCAAGTTAAAAGGACACCGCTGTTCAATTGAACAATCTTTTCTCTTCATTTAATATAGGAGTGAGTTAGTAAAAATTTTATTGAGAATGTAGAACGGATTTTTTTGGCAATACCTTTTACGAATCAAGCTTCAAGCTTTCAGAAAACAATTCTCCTGCGTCTTACGGTACTGAAAAATGTGTGTCAAGAGGCATTTCAGGGGAAAAGCCCTTGCTCTATAAATAGATGATCCTCAATTTTTTGAAGCTAATCTCTAATGGTCGAGCGCCAAAGTTTGGAGAGATGGCGTGGAATAACACGTGCCACATAAAGCTGTTTGTTTGCTCTAGATTGAGGTATAAAGGTAATTTTCACCTGGAGCCCCACGTGGTGTAAATTTTGTCTCATTGTGGACCCAAATTACGATTTTTTTTAAACCCGTTTTTTTTCTCACAAAATTAAAAAAAAAACTTTAGTCTTCTAAAAATTAAGACATTATATAACCTCCCCAGAGCAAGCATTTTCTTACTCGGGTATCTATGCATAGCGCAACAACAAAAAGAAATAAATCAGGGGCAGCGTCAGGATTATTTTACTGGCGGGGCACTCATGCTAAGAGAGTTCCTTAAGGGTGGGCAGGGAGGCAGGGAACTGAGCCATTGTGTTGTGACTATGTTTTGTCCTGTGGGGGGAGGGCGATGGGGGCGAGTGAAAATTGAGGGGGAGGAGCTCCAGCTCCCCCTTGCCCACTCCTTGCGCCGCTACCTGGAAGAATTGCAAACAGAACATTTCGGCAAGATTCCTGGATGCTTGTATGACAGAAAAATAGCAGCAATATTGTTCAGCTTTTAACACTTGGCACAAACAATTTCGTTTAACATGAAAACCAATTTCGCCATTCAAACGAGCAAGGTTCTAGTAAATTCCGCAAACAACACTCAGACTACACTCTGCGAAATACGGAAAGATGCCACTTACGGAATAGGTTGGCAAAATAAATGGAACTCACTCAGACTAACTCAATAACCATATATAAAAATATTTGGCTTTGCACTCACTCGAACTGAGACTAACAAAATTTCTCTCTAGTTAAACTCACTGAGACTCACAGAGGTTTTTGTCAGCCGGATCCACTACTGCTTTCCTCAAATATACCCACTCATACTCATACTCATCAAAACGTTCCTCCAACGGACTCACTCGGACTTAAACTCACCGAAATTAAAGAAAAATATAACTCTGGCAGACACAGACTCACCAAAGTTTCACTGAAAAGGAATTGCTGGAACTCATAGACTCGCCAAATGTTTCTAAAACAGACACATTTGGACTGAAAATGAGTGATATTCGACTTGGTCCGGCTCTTACAATAAACGTTGAAGGAGCACCATTAAAAACACATGTGAAAGAATATCAATTGCCAATCAACCTAGAAAAAAATATATATAGTAGTTTTCAACATACAAAAACCGCGCTTCTAAATATTAATATTGAAGAGAAACTTAACATTGCATGCAATTTCCGCGACAGGCACATGCGTGCTGATAGCACTAAATACAATACCATATGAATTGGCTGCTGTAAATACCTGTGCTATTTTGAAATTTGGTGATACTATGCTGGTCAATATATCCGCCCACGCTTGTAATTTGGTCATTGTGCGGAATGCTGCAATATAAAATTTTTGTCAGCAGAAAATCTGAGAACCATCACTTGACAGGGTCGCGTTCTTTAAAAAGTCTGCTACCTGTCCCGAGTTTTGAATCAGGTAAGGTGCATTCATGGTTCATTATTCCTCAAGTCTTCCTGCAAAACACCGCAAGAAAAACTTGTCTTCATTGGATGCACTGGTGTTAGTGCACATGTACGTGTTATCCTACATGAGCTGAGTCTTTAGACAATAAGTCATCAGTGACAATGCAGCACCTGTGTTTGCGTCTATTAGGTGGGCATGATTGTGTTGTATTGCATGCTGCTTCCTCAAAAAGAAAATAATGACTAGTTTATTAGCTACCTTCTGCAAGAAATAAAAAACCAAGATGCAACATATTTTCTGTCAATACTCCTCTCTCTACCCCCCCCCCCCTCCTCGCACACGCACGCCAGAGCTATAAGAGAGAGAGAGAGAGAGAGATAAATAGAGAGGAAAGGCAGGGAGGTTAACCAAGCTTGGCTCGGTTGGCTACCCTACACTTGGGGTGGGGGAAATGGGGAATAATAGAACGAAAAGAGACAGAAAAGAAGAGGAGTAAGAAAGAGAAGCATAAATAGTCAGCTCGAAACTACACAGCACGGCCTCGCACAGTTCTTTCACAAGCGGTCGTGAAGTTTGATGTTCCTTAAAAAGCACAAGAGGGCTTTCGTGGCTTTGCGCGTATGGGAAGCCGTCAGCCAAGGTCCCAGGATCTTCTCTTCTGTAAGCGGCCGTGAATCCAGCTGACAGAGCTTGGCTTCCATAATACGTCGTTCGGTCTGGTATGCTGGGCAATGACATAGAATGTGCTCAAGCGTTTCCTCGCAGGCGCAGATGTTGCATGCCGAAGTGCTCGCCATTCCAAGGAGACGAGAGTACGAATTCGTAAATGCCACGCCCAACCTCATGCGACACATTAAAGTTTCGGCGCATCGTGGGAAACCGGATGGCAAACGAAGTTGCAAGTTTGGGTCGATCGAATACAGGTGCGTGTTGGAGAAACCCTGCGTATTCCATTGTAGGAGAGATATACGGCGAGCAAGTGATTGTAGTAGCCTTGCAGCGTCCGTTCTCAAGAGTGGTATGGGCGTGCGCTGGTCTTGGTCATGAGCCGATCGAGCAGCTTCATCTGCGCGGTCATTGCCAACGATTCCGCAATGACTCGGCAACCACTGAAATACAATATCGTGACCTTCCGCGAGCGCTTCGTGGTAGTCGTGCCTTATCTGATATACTGATTGTTCATGTAGCCCGTGCTGCAGAACAAACCGTAGTGACTGTAAGGCTGACCTGGAGTCGCAAAAGATGGCCCATTGGTTAGGTTCCTGGTGAACAATGTACTTTACTGCACCTTGAAGTGCTGCGAGCTCTGCTGCTGTCGACGTCGTGGTGTGAGAAAACTTGTACTGAAGCAACACATTTTCAGATGGAACAACCACTGCTCCTGTGGAGCTGTTGGAATTAGTGGAGCCATCGGTGTAAACATGTATGCGGTCGAAGTACCTTTCGTCCAAAAGACGCAAGGTCAGTTGCTTCAGGGCTAGCGTTGACATGCGTGCCTTCTTAAAGATTCCAGGAACTGATAAGCGCACGTCAGGTTGACGAAGACTCCATGGCGCAGTTGCTGGATGCATGGCAAGTTTGAAGCCAGGCGGTAGTATGTCCTGATGTTTTGTCACGATACCGCAGTACGAAGAATGGGGCCTCCGAGCTGTCAAACACGTTAAATGATGTGACGGTAGCCGTGATAAATGCCGAATGTGCGCTCTCAGCGTCTCGACAATGATGTGCGTTGTGACCGGTTGTTCTTGTGCAATAACAATAGTTGACACTGTCGATGAGCATCTTGGAAGGCCAAGGACATGTCCGAAGTGCTTGGGCTTGTACGCTTTGCAGTGCACGGATGTTAGTCTTGCACGTGTTGGACAGGACCAGAAGGCTGTACCGGAGAGTTCCGAGAAATAGGGCTGTATAAAGCTGCAGCATGGAGTGCACGGATGGGCCCCATGATTTTCCGGCGACGAATTTGAATACATTCTCAATGCCAACGAGCTTTTTCTTCAGCCAGAGCTATAAGCGTCCAAGAAGGAAGAGGAGCTGTTTACGGTTGCGCACCTGTCATTCCTTCTCTGACTTTCGGTGTGAGGGGGTTTTCGGAGCAGCGAGGATATAATGTACGACTGGAATCAGAGGTGAACTTTCGACATAATTCTGTCTGTTTTCAATAGAAACTGAAGGAATGAAAACTTCAACCAAAATATACTTAAGAAAAAAAAACCTGATGTTTCGAAGCTGGTCCGGCTTTTTCCTCAGGGGTGAGATATTGGCTTCAGAACATCGTTTTTTTTCAATTATGTTTTGGTTGGAGTTTTCTCATTACTTTAATGTACGAATAGAAGTGAGGATGGTGGTAAAGGAAAGGGTCGCCCCAGTGGCTTTTGCAATACCCCATTAGGCACAATATCTTCTCTTTTCATTTTGCTGTGTAATCTCCTTGCCTTCTCATGAATCTCGGCTAAGCTTTGTTGTGTGCTCGGCAGGTCAGGGGGAGGTGAGTTTCTGCGAACCTTACTTGCCTTCCAAACCAGTTACTGCATGCAAGCTTCCCCTGAATGGATGAATCTGTGGTTGAAGAAAAGGAAAAAAGACACTATTTTTCCTTGCGAGAGCATGGCTCAGCGGCTTGAAGGAAGGGGCGGGGAGTGGAGAAAACTCTGAGCGCGGCGAGTTCGGTGAACCTACCCCCTGTCTCCGGGTCGACGGGACTCGCCGCGACGACTCTCCGCCCCGACGCGTCCGCTTATACATGGGGAGGGCGACTCCAGAAAACCTGTTTATTTCGACTCAACGCGCCCTCGTCGGGTCAATTGTAAACGGGCCTAGTTTAAAAGTGGGTAGGAGGAGAAGGTTTGGAAGAACGTGATGGCCATGGCTGCTAGAGCAGGAAGAGAATAGGGGCCATGGCAGGGCAGTCCCAGTCTTACAAATTGGAAATGTGGAACTTCAACCACGTGCGCTCATACCTACGGCCATTCCCACGAGAAAAAAAAATGTTCTAGATCACCTTTCTTGGGCAATAATACAGAAAACTAGCTAAACGAGAAAACTAAAATAAATGAAGAAATAACCGATAATCCAACCATCAAATGTCACCACAGTTGCGGAAGGAAAGAAAAACGTAATCCGTGACCTCGGCACCAGCGGCTACACAGAGGCATTTATTCGCAGAACGCTGTGTATAAGTAAAGACATGGGAAACACGACACCAATGGCACTGCAACGACGCCGCATGTCGACCCAGCTTGAGCGCAGGGAACAGGGAACGGAGCACAATGGCAGAACACTGTGAGACCACTCGCAACATGTCTGCCCCATACCAGTCCAGACGGCACCGTGCAGAGCTCGTTGCGTTGTTTTGTAGTCTTTTTGCATTCCTTGAAGTGCACAAAGAGCGCGAAACCTTGGGTACGAGAAACTCTAGCGTGAAAAACGACTTTGCCATCAAGCCTTTTGCAGTGTGGACTGGACGAACGCAATGACGGGTGAGAGACAACAGGAAGTTCTTACGCGCTTAAAGATGACTATGAATGGAAAAGTGTTTGAATGGGAATAAAAAAAAATCTACAAAACACGGGCGTTGCTATGTTGTGTCGGTACAAAAGATCTGAAGGCCTGTTGGGAAAAGATGGCAGCAATATCTCATAAGGAGACTCGAGAATTAAAAGCCTCTCTGATTGTTGAGAGGTAAAAGAATTCTTAGACCGCGTTACACCTTGAATAAATTTATTTTCGCGAGTGATGAAGGATCACGTGCGGCATGAACGGTGCGTTTCTTCCTCCTTCCTTTTTGAAATATGGCTGCGACACTTTTCATGGTACCCTAAATTACGCAGCCACTGTTTAAGTGGTAGCAAATGACGCCACAAAAGACCATGGTCTGTGTCATCGCTACATTTTAACAAAACTTGAAATCCAGCCAGATGGCGCATTGCTATCGAGAAATATTTAGCGAAAACTAATGCTTCCACACGACGTTCACAAGCACCCGTCCTGTCTCTCTCGTTCTTGTGAACGTCTCGTTTAGCGCTCACAACTTTCCCAATCTCCACATTTATTCAAAAAAAAAAAAAAACAAGTGGCATCTGAGGGCACAAGCAGCTATACGCAGTAGAGAGAGAGAACAAGTGCTCAATTGCTCGCACGTCGTGCTGCTTTCTCGTCCTTGAAGCCACATTAATGATAAATCTGGAGGTTAGCACTTATTCTCCGTTGATTAGGTACATAATCATAGATCAAGCTCAGTGTGGATTACGTTGTCACGTAATAAATGTGACTTGGAGTGGCACATGTGTCACAACAAGCTGCAGAACCCAATTCCATGCCTTCGTACCGTCATGCTTGTTTAATACGAACGTTTGTAGATTGGAGTACAGAAACAACATTAAAAGACCGAGAGATATTTAATTCCTCCGTTCGTTAGTAACACAATTCGTTATGCATTTTTCTGTTCTCTGGGAGCAGATCACGTGAGTTTTGTAGCATGAATTAGCATATATTGCTGTTTTTATTTCACCACAGTCTGCGAACGGTGTACTCTATAAACACATCACCTACATTAAACTTCGTGCCAGCACAATGCATTTATTCCTCAATTACATCGCAAAAAATACGTGTTTCACGGAAAGAATTTTCTAATGTTTTGTTAGATATTAAAACGTTAATTTAAAAAATAACACCACGATGAACGGGATTAACTTCATGGTCTAATTTCACTGCGAAAAACGCTCGAATAACTGCACCTTGCAGGTATGCAATGTACATTGCATGAGGTTTTAGAGGTGTGGTGACATTAATAGTTCAGGTTACATTGTTTTAGCGTAGAATCAGTTTTTTAGTCACGTTTACGATGCTTTATAATGTTATTTATTCCACAACATCAGTCATTTAGTGATGGTCATTTCATTTCCACATCCTTAAATGAGAGTTATGAATAAATGATATCCAAGCCTTTTTTAAAGATACATGAATGGTGTTTATCAAAGGACCAACCCTAGAATGAGTTTAGGGGAGGGGGGAGATATGAACAGTTTTATCATTTGAAAAATAAAATTTTGGTCTTTACAAGCCGGAACGTCAATACGACAACAAGGCACGACATAGTGGGAGGTTTTAAATATTCGAAACCATAGGTCGGCAAAATAAATAGAGCCCACATAGACTCGCTCAGTAAATGTGCTTTTATCTTAGGACTCGATATAGGGCCTCGCCTATAGCCGGAATTTCGGTCACATATAGGCGACAAAAATATATTTCTCTGCAAAAGATTTTTGCAATAGACTGCTTTCAATGGAGTAAATTAGCCCGACATTTTTCGAATACACCTGAGGTAGTCGCCAAAACACCTTGGACGTTTGGCATGGAATGACCGATCAAACTTTACGTTGATACTTATTACTTCTCGTCTCCACTGTCTCTTTTCAAGTTCGTGTTCTTCCTTTCTTGACATTCAACTTCACAGTAATTTAACAAAGTGCACCATATTGGTTCTATAGGAGAAAATAGCTTGTGGTATATACATCCTAAATAAAACTTGGCCGTGCACTTACGCCCCGTATCACTGCTTTGTATCAATCATTTCACCATTCTCATCTCACCGTATTGCCACGTGGTTGCGACGGCAAAGAATATGGTACTTGGGTTGCTCAAGACGACACGTTTTGAGTGAACATGTGCCTAGAAAAGTACTAAGTACTAGAAATTCACGCTTTACGCAGATAGCGGTAATCAGAGCATTGGTCATCGGTAATATGATCTGCGCGAAGGTACGTCGTCATATATGCACGTGGCATCGAACATCATCCATATTGTAGGTGTCTCAAGCTTATCAGAAGATTCTAAAATAATCTAGAATTTTCGCAGACAGCCAAGCGTGCTTTGCGCAAGGCTATTGATTATTATGTGGTGTTTAACGTTTCAAAACCACCATATGATTATGAGAGATGCCGTACGTGGAGGACTCCCAAAATTTTGACAACCTGGTGTTATTTAACATGCACCCAAATCTGAACACATAGGCCCACAGCACTTTCGCCTCTATCGAAAATGCAGCCGCCAGCAGGTGGGAATCAATCCCATGACCTGCGGGTCAGCAGCCGAGTACCTTAGTCACTAGACCACCTGGGCGGGGCAGAGGAATGCCCACTACCCAAGCGACATCGACACGTTCGCGCGAGGCACGAGCTAAGACTGCCTGGTTGCTGCTGCGGTACCGACGCCGCTACCGCTGTTTACCTTGCATTTACATTATAATATATATATATATATATATATATATATATATATATATATATATATATATATATATATATATATATATACATATATATACGACGTGTAACTAAATTCACGTAATTGAACATTTATATAAATCGATTGTGAAAATCGTGGCCACCAAGTACCATGACCTGCATAGTACAAGCAGCATTTTAGTAGCCAGCACTACACAGAACGTTTTTTTTAATTTTTTCTTCTTTTTCTTATGGATGTCGTTAATTTGTGGAATGTGAATTCTATAAGCTTAAATGTAAGCATTTTGACTGAAATTTGTTGTGCTCGGTAGAAGATTTAAGAAATAGGGAAGTTCATAGAGGGCCTGAGTTGACAGGAACGACTGGGTAACTTCCTCGGGATCTATCTACGTTTGTCACAAAACATCTTTGTGTCTTGTTTTGCCAAAACTGCGGCTTTCCGTTTGCAACAGGTTTCAAAAGCCGTGAACGTATACTGAGCAGATTGGTCCTAGAGAGCGGTTCAAGTTTGTTGGCGTGTTGTAAATGTGCCAGGATTCGCGCAAGGATCTTCTTTCGAAACTCCTCTCTGTTTCTAGAACAGGAAAGCTGTAGAAATCGATCATGTGGTGGGGTTACTCAAGGTCTCTGCAAAAGCGCCGCGTTGCACTTCTGCCTTCCTGACGTCGTACTTAAGTAGGCGTAATCTTAACGAGCGAGCGCGAAAGTTTATTGCTGCCCGGAAAGACGCACGTTAGAGCTCAGTGGCTGACTCCCAAGTCGGGAACTCCAGTTCAAGCCTGTCGGCTGCACAACGTGGGCTTTCTGAACGGAAACATTCGCTTTTTGCCTACGTAGCTGGCTGGACACTATTGTTGTGGTTATAAGAGGGAAAAGAAGAGAAAAGTGAGCCCCGTAACTATCTTCATCAGCGTGCGACACCCCAACAGTAGCACACAAGGGTTGGGGGTGAGGAGGGATCAAAAGGATAGGAATAAATGTATATATACAGAGAGAGATGCGCTAGGAGAGCGAGCGACGACATATCAGAGATAGGAGAGATAGGAAAGATGGAAACACGGTCACAGGAGTTCGAGAACGGGGCACCACTTGCGAGAGCTCTTGTCGGCGACAGCAGATGGCGTAGGGCTAGTCCAGTCGGCCAGAGCTGCACTGACGTCGTCGTAGGAGACCGGCGGCAGGAGGTGGCGTAGGACGAACCCCGTCGGCCAGAGCGGCGCGGGTCGTTGGAGATCGCGAGGGCACACCCGGTCGGCACGGAATCGAGCATTCGCTTTTTGCCTACGCTTTTTGGCTGGCTGGATACTCTGAACACAGCAACTTACAGACTACGCGCTGGTGTTACTTCCTCCTTCGGCCGTGGTAGCAAGCGGGTTAGCATCGAAGCAGGCTTGTGAACCAACTCGACCCCTGATTTTCCGAGAATCGCGAAGAGCTCTTCAATGGCACCCGTACATGCTCTTGGCTGGCTTCAATTATTTTTTGCCAGTGGTGTTTCCAGGGAGGGAAGGTTGTCGCATAGTGTGTCTTTCATGGGTCCTTCAACATGGTACAGTGGCCGTTCTCATAATACACGCCGTGACGCCCACGTATATTAATAAAAAACGCAGGCACAAACGGAAAGAAAACAAAAACCATCTAAATGCAGAACGCTGGGCAATATTTTTGTCAGTCTTTACCTCTCAAGGGGGCTTCACAAAAGTGTAAAAAGTGAACATTTTCATTGATAAATGTAAAACCTGGTTGCTGAGATGTACCTAAAGTGGTAAGCCAACTGAAAAAAATGTTAGGAGTGATTTACGCGGTTGTACACGGTAATTGAAAAATACCGTAGGTAAGTATCGTGTTACTGTGTTGCTTTTCGGCACTAAACTCAGCTGTTGCTCCAGTAGTTCGTCACGTACACCTCAGCACCAAGAACGTAACCCTACCATTTGTGATGAATAATTCAATATGAGCATTTAGTGTGACAAAAGCCGCTTAAAATATCTATTGCTTTCCGCAAAAACTTTGTTACTCTGCAACTACACTAGTCTTCTTATTAGGACAGGCAAATTAGAGGGGGATCTGGTGACTCAGACTCATAAGCTGACAACGACTGATTCCATGAAGCAGACCTACCTATACGGTGAACAGTTTAAAAAAGAAAAAAGGCAGGCTTGTAAACAAAGTGCCATTCTAGTTCGATGATGACTTCATTGTAGTTTGCCTTTGTAACATTTACAAAATAGACTACTTCGGGCGCTTTAGCACTGTGCGGAGAAATGCGAGTTATATAAGAATAACATATTGCTACCTGTAGGCTGCCACAAACCATAGTGCGAATGCGCGTGTGCGCCCGACGAAGAAGATGAGGGTCGCTGGCTGCTCGAGCTCGGAGCCAGACTGGCCAGTGCTGCAACCGCTCTTGCAAATATATTTTTCGAATATATTCGCAATACTTTGTCTCGTTACTCACGTAACATATTTGGTGGAGGTGGAACGATCCCCGTCCTCACCACGCAGCTCCGCAGTGGCCGCATCCTCCAGCTTCCCGCCATGGCTTTCAGTGACAACGCGTCCCGCTTCACCATCTGCGGCTTCTCCGACAACCTTTGTCGCCGTCCAAAACACCCCGTGATCCCGGGACATTTTCTGCGCAAACCTGGCCTCGACGTCGACAAATGGCTTCGCCTTTATGAACGGGTCAGTCAAACTCACCGCTGGGGACCCTACCATGATGCTCGCTAATGTTCTCTTCTACTTGGACGGAACCCCGCGTGTCTGGTACGAGACAAATGAGTCCGAACTCACCAGCTGGGACACGTTCAAGGAGAAGCTACGTGACATCTTTGGGGACCCGACCGGTCGCCACGCAAGCTGCACGACAGGAGCTGGCTACCCGTGTCCAGTCGCCAACTGAATCGTATGTGTCATACATCCAAGAAGTTCTCGCTCTTTGCCGAAAAGTAGACGAGGCGATGTCTGAGGCTGAAAAGGTTGGACACGTTTTGAAGGGGATCGCGGACGACGCCTTCAATTTGCTGGTGTACACTAACGTCTCGACCATCGACCGTGTAATTCAAGAATGCCGCCGTTTCGAAACAGCAAAAAGCCGTCGGGTGCGCCCTCCTTTTTCTCGGTTGCCAAACACGGCGGCTACGTCCACCTGCTCCGATTCTACCGTCACACCGCCCTTTGAGCAGAGTGTAACGCGTATCGTTCGACGGGAACTTGAAGCAGCAAGTCCAGCGCCGCTTCAGCCCACTTCTTTCGAACATACGATGCCGACAACCCCCGCGATCCTCCGTTATTCAGGCGGTCGTACGACAAGAAATTCGCCCAACCGCGGGTTCCCTGATGCTTGCCCCATCTCTTGCCCCTCCTCCAGACCAATTCCCATTAATCCACCTCGACGTGACCCATTTGTTGCTCCACGATCTCGCAACCCGGCGGAATGGCGAACTCCTGACGACAAACCGATCTGCTTCCGGTGCAACCGCGTTGGACATGTCTCCCGCTACTGCCGTGCCTCCTGGACGGCCGCCACATAGGAGCCAGTTTTTCGCACCTTATAGCCCATATGAAGATCTTCGCCGGTATTCGTCCAGCCGTACCGCCCCTGCTTTCGACACGTCTAACAGCCGCCTTCCTGCTCGTTCTCCGTCACCTCAACGCCGTCGTTCCCCGTCGCCCCAGCCACGCCGCCATCACTCGCCGCCTAACTTTTCATCGTACCCGACGGAAAACTAGACAGTGCAGCCCCTGGAGGTAGTGCTGCATCATCCCTGTCTGAACCAAACCCTCCATTGACGCTTCATACGAACAAAAATCTTGTCGATGTACACGTGGACGGTATTTCTCTGTCGGCACTAGTCGATACTGGCGCTCATGTGTCCATAATCAGCGTTCATCTTTGTCGCCGCTTAAGAAAAGTACTCACGCCTCCTGCTACCGAAGCTGTACGTGTGGCCGATGGCGGCACTGTTCCTGTCATTGGCATGTGTACGGCTCGCATAAGCATCGCCGACCGTTACATTCCTGTTCTATTCACGGTGCTCCAGAAACTGTCCTCATGACCTCATCTTAGGGATGGACTTCCTGTCGACCCATTCTGCTCTGATCGACTGTTCCGCTGGTACTCTTTGCTTAGACCTTCCTCTTCAGCCGGATATTCACCCTGAACCTCAACACGGCCTTTCTGCCACAGACTTCCTCCGCTTACCGCCTAAAGCCTCACATTCACCGAATTCGCACGACCCTCACCCGTATTGGATGGGAATTACATCGTCACACCGATTCCTGATGTCCTACTGGCACGTGACGTCACCGTCCCTCACTGCATCGTAACTGTAGCCTCCAAACCGGACCCGTCTACCCGTCATAAATTTCGGCTTCACAAAGCAAGTCCTCCCTGAAGGCATCCTAATCGCCACGTTGCGGTCCTTAGCCGATGATCACGTCACCACTTTCGCAGCCGACGCATGCACCAATTTTTCTTGTCGCCCACTCGATGCCACATGCCTCGACATGTCAATACGTCCCATGATCGACCCTGACCTTCCCCCAGAGCAAACAGCCGCTCTCCGCACGCCTTCTAGCTTCCTACCGTGACATCTTCGACCTTGACGACCGACCACTCGGCCAAACTTCTCTTGTAAAGCACCGCATCAACACCGGTGATGCTGCTCCCATTCACCGTCGACCGTATCGCGTGTCCGCGTCGGAGCGCCAGATTATTCAAGCTGAAGTGAATAAGATGTTAACTAAAGGCATTATTGAGCCCTCATCAAGCCCATGGGCGTCACCCCGTCGTCCTGGTTAAAAAGAAGGACAACACATGGCCTTTTGCATCGATTACCGGCATCTAAATCGAATCACCCAAAAAGGACGTGTATCCTTTACCACGTATTGATGACGCCCTCGATTGTCTCCACGGCGCACGCTACTTTTCATCCATCGACCTTCGTTCTGGTTATTGGCAGATTGCCGTAGACGAGAAAGACCAAGAAAAGACCGCCTTCATCACTCCAGATGGCCTATACCAATTCAAGGTTATGCCCTTCGGTCTATGCAATGCCCCCGCCACGTTCGAACGTATGATGGACTCTCTGCTACACGGATTCAAATGGTCAACATGCCTGTGTTACCTAGACGACGTCCTCGTATTTGCACCTACATTTGAGACCCCACCTTGAGCGTCTGTCGGCCATTCTCGACGTCTTCCGCAAAGCTGGCCTCCAGTTGAACTCCTCGAAGTGTCACTTCGGCCGCCGACAGATTACCGTGCTGGGCCACCTTGTCGATGCTTCTGGTGTGAGACCGGACCCTGAGAAAATTCGTGCCGTCACGAGTTTCCCAATACCCCAATCCGCCAAAGATGTCCGGAGCTTTGTGGGACTTTGCTCCTACTTTAGGCGGTTCGTGAAAGATTTTGCGGCAATCGCCCAACCACTTACCGATCTTTTGAAGAAAGGCGTTCCATTTTCGTGGGGGTCACTCAAGCTGCCGCCTTCTCTCACCTCATAACACTTTTGACGACGCCCCCTATCCTGGCCCACTTTGACCCATCTGCCCCAACTGAGGTCCGAACTGATGCCAGTGGTCACGGTATCGGAGCCGTTCTCGCCCAATGCCAACAGGGACACGACCGCGTTATCGCGTATGCTAGCCGCCTCCTTACACCTGCAGAGCGTAACTATTCGATCACGGAGCGAGAATGCCTTGCTCTTGTCTGGGCGGTCTCAAAATTCCGCCCATATTTATATGGCACTCACTTTTCCGTCGTCACCGACCACCACGCGCTCTGCTGGCTTTCATCCTTAAGAGATCCTACAGGTCGACTTGGTCGCTGGGCTCTGCGACTGCAAGAATACACCTTTGCTGTGATATACAAGTCTGGACGCCTGCACCAGGACGCCGATTGCCTTTCTCGCTATCCAGTTGGCCCATCGGCCACCATACCTGACAACGACGCCTGCGTGTGCTCCGTTTCTCAACTGAACCACATAGCCGACGAGCAACGCCGTGATGCAGCCCTACGAGCTATCATTGAGCGCCTCGACTCCTCCCCATCGAACCGATCCTATCACTCGTTCGTACTCCAGAATGGCACATTATACCGGCATAACTTCCATCCAGACGGCCCATCTCTGCTGCTTGCCATACCCAAACACCTCCGCTTGGCTATACTCCACGAACTCCATGACGTTCCTACTGCCGGTCACCTGGGTGTGTCCCGCACATACGACCGGATTCGCCGTCGCTTCTATTGGCCAGGTCTGGCACGGTCCGTCAGAAGATACGTCGCGGCGTGTGAGGAATGTCAGCGCCGCAAAAACACCATCGACGCTTCCGGCTGGGCGCCTTCAACCACTCGATATTTCTACTGAACCTTTCTTTCGCGTCGGCTTGGACTTACTCGGCCCTTTTCCTCTGTCTTCTGCTGGCAACAGGTGGATAGCTGTGGCCACAGACTACGCCACACGCTACGCAATCACACGCGCCCTTCCAACAAGTTGCGCTACCGACGTCGCCGATTTTCTTCTACACGACGTGATCTTGCAACATGGTGCTCCACGCCAGCTGCTCACGGACCGAGGCCGCACATTTCTATCGAAAGTCATAGCGGACATCCTACGCTCTTGTGAAACACGCCACAAGCTCACTACGTCGTACCATCCGCAAACAAATGGCCTCACAGAACGCCTGAACCGAACCCTAACTGACATGCTTGCAAAGTACGTTTCCTCAGATCACTCTGACTGGGACATCGCTTTACCATACGTGACATTTGCCTACAATTCTTCGCGCCACGACACTGCTGGTTACTCCCCTTTTTTCTTGCTGTTCGGCCGCGAACCCACATTACCCCTCGATACGACGATTCCGTTACCAGCAGCTCCAACTTCACAATATGCTCTGGACGCCATCAGCCGGGCCGCCCACGCACGCGAAACCGCTCGTGCTCGCCTTCTGACCTCCCAAGCAAACCAACGGCGTCGGTACGACCAACGACACCGCGATGTGCACTTTTCGCCCGGTTCGTTGGTTCTGCTGTGGTCTCCGACCAGGCACGTTGGCCTGTCTGACAAGCTGCTCTCTCGGTACACAGGGCCATACAGAGTGCTTCGTGAGGTGACTCCCGTCACTTATGAAATCACTCCTGCTGCCTCGCCGTCTTCATCCACCCCTAGGGCCAGCGACATCGTACACGTCGCACGCCTGAAGCAGTACCACTCGCCCAATGATCTTGACATCTAGATGCGCCGAGACGGCGCCTTTGCCGACGGGGGTTATGCTACCTGTAGGCTGCCACAAACCATAGTGCGAATGCGCGTGTGCGCCCGACGAAGAAGATGAGGGTCGCTGGCTGCTCGAGCTCGGAGCCAGACTGGCCAGTGCTGCAACCGCTCTTGCAAATATATTTTTCGAATATATTCGCAATACTTTGTCTCGTTACTCACGTAACAATATGAACGAATGTTATTACTGAGCTAAAGAAAAAAAAAGGCAGATTTAACTGGCGCACACGAGAAGACTGCAGAAGCAACGATGCTGGTGGCCTACCCTAACCCTTTTCCTTTACCTCTTCCTCAGTTTTCTTTTTCCCTTCTTGCTATATTATACAAGGACAATATTAACGTCAGTCTATCGACTCGTCATTCACGTAACAAAATTATATATGGCTATGCTTTGTTTCCACTTAGCTTGATGCATGTGTTCCGAGTTCGGAGTGGCCGTCGGCCAGGCTGGAAATGAAGCTTAAATATTTTGCTGTTGAAAATGAAATGCTACATATATCAAGCGCGTAATTCGCCTATAGATTTTCATCCTACACTCTAGTCTGAGCTGTGTAGATTGAAGGTGTAACACTATATACGATGGCACCAAACGCGAACATCAGTTTTCTTATTCCTGAAAGGAAAAACAAAAGCATATCGCTGCCAGTAATAACATCACGTTAGCAACTAATAGAATATTATCAATCGATAACTGCTTCATCGACTAATACAAAATGTACTGCATCACTTTTTTTTTCGTTTCTACAGCATGATTAGTGTTCTTGCCATTGCCATGTGTACACATACATCAGCGAGACCATTGTGTAAAAATGTTGATTATCACCAATACTTTCCAATTTAATGTAGGCAATATTGATGGTGCATTCACTCTTCAATCGCAAAATCAAGCTCTCTAAATTCTGACAACATCCGAGCGCGAGAGGAAGCACTATTCGCACGCAAAGGACCCCATTCGATAGTTGCTTTATTGGCGCACAGACTTTCAACACATATATCAACAACGTGTAGATTGTTGCACATTCGACTATCTGTTGCATAAAGCACTTGTAATGTGCGGAATAACAGTAATAAATTTACTTTCACATGTCGCAATGAAATCTCGCCAGATGAAGTGTTACATAAGTAATTTATCTATTACTATTTTTAATATATTAAGATGATTGAAATGTGCCAAAAACATAGATAAAGACACAATAGTTTTAGGTGTAGCAAACCTTTTGTCAAACACACGATGCTGTATAATCTGGAGTTGCGAAACTCGTTAATTAAATGTTGTCAGGTAGTAGTGCAAAAACAATCAGGGTCACGCTGTCCCTTGAAGCGCCCATTGTTTAAAACACAGTTCATGGAACTATGCTGGGTACCTTATAAAATAAGACACCGGCAATGAGATGGCAGTAAATTAGATACTAACACTAATTCACAAAAAGGTCTGCAAAAGCCACTCCTCCAGCTTACACTGTAACTGTGCTGTCCGTCCTGAGCGTCTGGTGTGTTTTTTTTTTCTATAGAACTATACTTAGCTCCTTATCTACACTTACGCAAAGAATAAGCGCTACGAACAAATTAAAAAGTGAAAGAGCTTCCAGAAGAGATAACTGGACAGTACAATCTCGGAGCATTTACTATGTGGTTGCCAAGCATATTCCTTTTCTACCCAATGACTAGTGTAGTGAGCACATTATTTATTATTACTATTCATTTACAGTTACTACATTCATCATTTGGTGATTTCAGCAGGGTGGTACACCTACTTAGTATTGACAAAAACATGACAAAAAAGTGATGCAGAAAGGAACGCACAGCTACAGTCGGAACTATCATGTATCGGAACTATCAGAGTCGACTAACATGTTTTTAAGGGTAGTTCATCCTTCAGCCCCACCTATTTATTGGCTGCCCTTTGCAGTGGTCTAGTGACTAAGGTACTCGGCTGCTGACCCGCAGGTCGCGGGATCGAATCCTGGCTGCGGCGGTTGCATTTTCCATCGAGGCGGAAATGTTGTAGGCCTGTGTGCTCAGATTTGGGTGCACGGTTAAGAACCCCAGGCGGTCGAAATTTCCGGAGCCCTCCACTACGGCGTCTCTCATAATCATATGGTGGTTTTGAGACGATGAATCCCCCATACCGATCGACATATTTATTGATCACCAGAAGTAATTACATAATCTAAACGAAAATGCGTGCGCACAATGCGGTCAAGTATACAAAAGTATTTCAGGAGCTATCTTTGCAACATTGAAATCAATTAAATTGTACGAGCTCTGTTATGTATTTTCGATACATTGTTGCAAAAAATGTAGCCTTTGTAATCAAAACTTTGCTGGCAATGCGAGAATTACTTACGTCCAGTACACTCGACACAACGATGCATATGGTGCACATCGTGCTCAATATAGAAGGAAGAAAGAAAACAAGAAGTGGCTTGACGTGACACTCTTCAAGCGAAGTCATAGAAAAGTTAAACTGGGGCATGCTGGCAATCTATCAACAGCGTGAAGCACGAGGGGGATCGGCCTGTGATGAAGTTGAATTGCGGACAAAATAGGCACGCTCTCTTCTACGTATTGTTTCCTTTGTGATCTGAACACTATGTGCTACAGCCAACCATGAGAAACTTTTTCTCGGTTCAAAATAAAGCTCAAGAATTGATTGATTTGTGGGGTTTAACGTCCCAAAACCACTATATGATTATGAGAGACGCCGTAGTGGAGGGATCCGGAAATTTTGACCACCTGGGGTTCTTTAACGTGCACCCAAATCTGAGTACACGGGCCTACGACATTTCCGCCTCCATCGGAAATGCAGCCGCCGCAGCCGGGATTTGAACCCGCGACCTGCGGGTCAGCAGCCGAGTACCTTAGCCACTAGACCACCGCGGCGGGGCCAAAATAAAGCTCGCTGGTGTATTATAAGACTTTTAAACCGAACAGGGCCAAAAGCAGCGCTCTTTGAAAGAGAATAGCAGAATGTGTGTACCTATATGTTCAACAAATGAATCCCAGTGTCCAGTATAGTGGACATGATTCTCCTGTGAAAATCGTTGTAATAACATCTTTCTTAATTTTTTGCATGCTCTTCAATAGCCTATTAGCTAAAAAAAGAAGATTAAAAAACTTAGTTCTGCCCTAGAAAAAGTTCAGGTCATAAAAAGTATGGCGTAGCCACAAATTAATTATTGAACCTGATATTATGAATACAATAGATTACCTACGACGAGAAAAAAACTAAAGAACTTAATGCAGCTGGTCGTAGCTTTTTCGTATATAAATTATCTTTGAAACTGTGAGGACTCAAATTCAATCGAGCAAAAGAAAGACAGAAATCCTCAGTCTGAAAAACCGTTCATAGCAGGTCCGGAACCTGTTCGCGTACTCTACACCAGCCGGCTCCTAAACAGTGCGAGTACGGATGCGCTGGCAGCGGGGCGCTATTCTCTGGTTCCCACGATAAGGGGCGGGCGAGAACAGGTTGAAGAGCGAAGCTATTTCCATAGAGAACTCGTCAGCGTCGTGGTGGGAGGAGAAAAAAGCGAGCAAGGGGAAGGGTATAGAGTTACTGGAAAAAGTTGTTTCCCAGTGACTTTAAACTAGCCCCTTGTAAGCCGTAATCCTGGCCTCGTGAGGCGACTTGCCTTCCATGCTTGAGGAATCGTACCAGTCTTCCAGGAGTCGTTTTATAGGCACAAGAGTGCCTTCCGAGCCTCGTCTCTAAGGTTACAAGGAGCAAGGTAATGTCATCAGGTCCTCGTGCTAAATAATGTCTGCGCGGTGCCAGTGTCATTTCTAGCTCCTCCATAGAAAACCGGCACTCCATGCGGGGATCACGTGAGAGCGGTGGGTTGTGAAGTGTAGCCATTTTTATTTCCGTGAAATTGGGCTCGCCGACAATTCGCGCGGACGACACTGTTTTAGTTTTCACAGGACACTCCTTAGCAGATTTACAAAATGACGCGATGACCGATTTATCGAACATTTCGGAATGGTTTGCCAGGAATCAGCTGACTGTTAACTGTACTAAAACAAAGTATATGGTGTTTCACTCTCGTAGGAAACATATTGACGCTGAATATCTTAATTTAACAATAAACAACACTCCTATTCAACAAGTTCCTTGTTTTAAATATTTAGGCGTCACTTTTGATGAACACTTACACTGGCATGAGCAAGTACAAAGTGTGTGCGCAAAGCTAGCCTATGGCTGCTATTCTCTAATAAAGCTCGCCAATATTTTCCACAAGCTATACTCCGCACACTCTACTTTTCATTGTGTCATTGTCACATAGGTTACTGTCTGGAATCGTGGGGTGTGACGTACAACAGTTATCTAAAAACTCTTGAACGACTTCAAAAGCGTACACTGAAAATCATAAGCCAAGGTGAATCAGTAAGTAATGTTTTCCAATCACAACGCATTCTCTCGGTTCCTATGTTGCGTGACTACAAAATTGCTGTTTCAGTAAATAACATAATTAATAGAAATTCACCTTTGCCTGCTGATCTTTTTTCAATTCCTAAACGCAATACGCGACATGCTTCGAATGGTAATTTCAATCTGCCCAAATGTTTTAATGTTTACGGAGAAAGACTGATACAGTTTAGTGGAACAAAAATATGGAACACGGTCCCCCTAGAGATTAAAACGGCACGTAATTTCAGCATGGCATGTAAATCATTTTTTCTGTGGAGTCAAGACATGTAGGCATGTGTGTGTGCTTCGATTTTCATTGTATTTTTTTAATAAGTGCCTATGTATAGAAACTAGCTGCAAGCTAATAAGTATGCATATCTGCAAGAAAAAATGTATTACTGTGTTATCTGTATCACATGATTGTTTTTTTTATGTTGTTACCTCAGAGCTGACCTGAACACTTTTTTCTGTTGCACATTGTATTGGACCGTCCACTAGCCACTTTAGGCTATCGGTCCAAATAATCCCTGTAATTACATATATCTATTTATGAAAATAAAGCTTCATTGATTGATTGATGATTGAATTCTGTGACCTCAACGTCTCTACACTGTACGGGAAGTGTCACAAATGTAAACAGGTGTCACTGACCAAAGGTTGTGCTAAGACCTCGGGCAGTTCTCCATATCAGTGATACGGGCTTTCGTGAATCCAAGGACTCGCAGAAGGATGCTCAACGTCGCCAAGCCGTTGTGCCTTTGTACTTTGTTTAAGTGCGTTTAGTCCATATAAAATCGTCCACGCCCTTTGTCCGTCTGTACCTACGTTCCGCACGACGACGTATTGGGCGAAATTTCTCAAGCTCGATGCCAAAATCTGTGCGATTGTAACTATAGTCAAAAGCAAATGCGTGGTGTTCTGCAGGGCATCCTTTATCGAGGCATCGAGGTTATGAGATGAGCCGGCACTACAACAGGCTTTCATTAACACTTTGAATGTCGGCCATGTGATCGGTGTATCTGAAGGCTCTGGAGTACTTGGAGAGTTGAAATATGGTTGCTGACCCTGCGTTTTCAAACCCAAAAACCAGTGCACGTTTCCGGTAAATGAGCGAGAAAATAATGCAAGGTTTAGGCAGCTACTATATGCTGATCCGTGTAAATATGTACTGTTTCCATCATTACAAATGCTAAGTTTGTACTCCGAACCAAATGACACCAACTTTCTTCCTCTAGAGGTGTTCCTGGAGCTCCCCGATAGGAAATGGTGGGCATTAAAGTCACCAATTGTCACCCATGGACATGAAGTTAATGTCAGAATACCGTGTAAGCGCTCGTAGTCAAGGTGGCTTGATGGATATAAGTAAGCTACGGGAATCGTGAAAGTAACCTTATTCTCCTTCACAGTAAGGCACACATATTGATTCTCTTCGACAGGTGAGATTATGTGGCGAACGTAAGTCAAGTCACGGCGCATGAGTACAATAATCTTGCTGCAGTCTCCGTGGGTGGTGGACATAAAGCACTCATATACTGACAATTTGATTGAAGCAGGCAGGTTAGGTTCACAAATCAGAATGATGAAGAAATAGTTGACACATACAAACTGCCAGAAATCAGACATGCGCAACTTAATACCTCTGGTGTTTCACTGAAGGACAGATGCATTCTTCCCTTCCACTAAGAACGATGGTGCCTCACTGGCCGTCATTTTTCCATCGAGCTGCAAACACCAGACTCGGGGTGTCAAGCATTTGCAATGCGCTCTGCGCAGACGGTGTCTTCATCTTGCTCAGTAGAACACGCATGTCACTCATCAGCAATTAAAGCAAGCTTATCACTTGTCGATCTTCATTCCTTGAATTCGGGCATTTCTCTATCGCTAGAGCAGTCTTTTCGTGATGGTCTTCGGCCTCGACGCCGTCGTCGGCGAAGTGTAGCGGCAGCTTCCCTATGCGTCGAATGTGTCGCGCACCATACGCTTTTTTTTTCTTTCGAATCATTAGAGAAATACACACGTGAGATTTAATTTTTTACTTCAAGTGCAATGCGGTCAGATGGTATGAGTCACTGTCTGGCCTAAATTATACAGCATTATTTATCCGCCCATGCGTCGAGTGACGTAAATATGCGTGTCTCCCACAAATCCACGCCCGAGTCATTCATCGACGGGTCACGGGAGACAAATGTTTCTCTCGGAAGTCCGCACGTGGACATGGCAGTCCATTCAATGAGCATGAGTTGGCACGTGTACCTGTGATTGCAGAATTTCTGCCATTTTGTGGTTTTCATGGAGGAACCACTTGCCACTATGAAGGCATTCAACTGCTTTTTGCCCAGCATTTTCATTGATACTGGCCTTTTCTTCTATTCTCTGGTTACAGAGAAGCCGCCGGGTATGTAAAAAATACTTCCAGGTGCCATGGTCACAAAGCATGGTCACATACTGTAACGCGTATTCAATACTGACATTATTAACAGCCGCTGACGTACACCTCACCTCTTGCTACCACCTCTGTCGAGTTCTGCAAGGGCAGTTGCGTACTGTGCAGAAAAGGGACGACAATAAATACCAGCTGCACAATGAGAGCCAACTTCCGAAATTCTTTTTTTTGCTACTTAGCCGTGAAAAAGGATCTTATTTGGCTTTCTTTTATATAGTTTGTACTGAAGTACTGCTTCAGACGCCACATAAAAGAATACAGTACGAAAGATTACAGGCACAAAGTACGCATCACAAGTGCGCTCTCCTAAACACTGTACAAATATTCAGCTTGGGAACGGTATGAGTTGGTTTATGTTTGTTCTTGAGACTTATAGTGGACAGTGAAAAATTAAAAAAGGCACCTTCACATCAGTGGACACCCTTCCTTGTCTAAGTTATTTTCCCCTCCCTTTCTGTCTCTTTCAATCTTTTTTTTTTGCGCCTTTCCTCGTCTCGCTTTGCCTCTATTTTCTTGTTTATTCTTGCTTTCTCTCGCGGCCATCCGATTTATTTCGAGGTAATTTGTAATTTTATTTTGCAAAATTTTATTGTTGGGCGCCGTCAAGTGGTTACAGTGGTCGTGGTGCTTTACTAATGCCCTGAGGACGCCGGGCCGAGTTCTCGCCGCAGGACTGGATACCAGCCGCGCCGGCCAAGAGGGAGGCAAAAGTGTTTGAGGCCCTTGTGCTTATATTTAGGTGCACGTTAAAGAACTCCGGGTGGTCGTAATTTCCAAGCTTTCCACTACACCATCTTGTAAAATAATGTGGTTTTCGGGAGTTAAACGGCAACAAATACTACATTTAGTTGTTAAGCTGGACATGAATGCAAGGCCATCGTCGTTGCCTGAAGCTACTGAACTTCCACGCTGAACGTTGACGCAGACTTGATTTCCAGAACGGAGGAATAAGAGGTTAGGATGGACGATTCAGTAACGCGTGAGAAATAAAGAAATAATATCCAAACACACAAATGACTGGCCTCCTTTACCCGCATTTACCATACAGTGCAATGGATTTATCGGTCGGGTTAGATCTGTGGTGAAATGATAAATTTCTGATTTTTGGTGCAGGACTGTCCGGATCATTATACCATGGAAGCGAAGCCACCGACAGACATGACGCAGAATCACATCAAACAGCTCAGTGATGCCTGTAAATGCGTTATGAGTAAGTATATTTCTGTTATTTCATTTCCAGGCCTTCAAAATCATTTTTTTACAAAGTATTCTTTTGGGACAACTTCTGCAATAGGTGAAACTCAATACGTCAAGATGATGGTCACCAACATTTTTTTTGCCGCAAGTTTCATTTTTGGCCAAAGAATACCAGACACGTGGTAGGATATGAGCAGGGGTGCAGCAGTGGCGCCAATTGCGTCACTCTGATACGATTCCATTTTTTGCGCTGAGATGAGCTAAAACGACGAAGTTTGCTGAAATGATACAGTGCGCCAAAATGCCCGACTAGCCTTAACGTTGTCTCAATCGCACTGATTTTATAGATAAAAATGGACGCTGTGTTGGCCATCCGCTAATCAACCAATTCAACCGAAGCGCGTAGGGCTCAAACAATGGTGGTTGAGTGGCCGTAGCGTTGCAAGTAGTCAAGTATATCCTCCGTGAGCGGTCACAACGTGGTTTATATTGACGTTTCGGCCTAGAGTCTGGCCTACATCAGGATTGAGGGTAGAGTTTGTTGGTGCCCAGCTTTATACAATCTTAAATCAGAGGGGGAGAGAGAGAAAAAGAGAAAACCAAAGGAACAAATTAAAAAAGAAAAAGAAAAAAAACGAGAATATAAGGTGGACCCCCCTCCGGCGCCCTCTTTCACTCTTCCTTACCCTTCCCCTCCATATCTCTCCCTTTTCTCCTTTTCACCTTTAGGATGTCTGTGGCCTGTGTATCCTACCTTTCACTAACGCATTGTTCCCGACCAGAAGGCGCCTCCTGGCTCTGGCGGTTCGGCGTGGGGGGGGGGGGGGGGTTAGGAAAGAGCTTTTTTAAGAAGTTTAACCCTTTCACTACTCAGCGCCCCGTCGGCGTATTTGGAATTGCTGGTCCCGCATCGCACGAAAGAGGGAAAAGAAAGAGTGCGAGGAGGACGCCAGTGCCAGCCTCAGGATTGCTCACGCGCTATTGGTTCGCCTCTGGAGGTGACGTGCTGGTGACGCGCGCGTTGGTGACGCAGCGACAGCGGCTAAACATGCACACCTGCACCTCATTTTCAGCCCTGCTCCCCGCTCTGCCATAGACCCTCTCCGGCTAAGGGCGCAGCCCCCGCCATAATCCGTGGTAACGAGGGACGGGATCTGGGTTGCACAATAAGGTAGGGAAGAAAAGAATTCAGTTGGGTGCTTGAGCTGCCTATTCAGACACAGCGGAAGCCTTGCAGAGGGAATTGTTAACTCCTCCAAGATTGCCCGCTTCGTGGTCATTTGAAGCTAAGATATGGGGCGAATTTTCGCTCACCGCCGATCTCCCGAAGACACGCCGGCAGTCACTGTCGTCGTCGCGGAATCACGGAAACACAGAGAAGTGTTTCTGGCTGTTCCATCGTGCCTCAGCCCGCTCGCCTCTTCAGTGTCTTGAATGAATCACTACCATGCGGCGAGGGCGTGAGCGAGTGAATTTCGATACGATGGCGATAGCACGGTGATGGTTTCAATGAGCGAAGAGGTTCCGACTGTCAACCTGAGTTGCCTCCGTGACGCCTTCAGTAGAGACAGCAGCAATGCAACTAATCCGACGTGGATCGCAACTAATCCGACGTTGATCGTCCTATTAGTTGCTTTGCTGTAGCTGGTGAGCCACTCGTGTGCATCCATCCGTGCAGAGGCCGACGAGGAGGCACATCACGTCAGATGGGCCGGCCGAACTGGCGTTTATTTCGCACGTAAATGTGCGCGAGGCTTCTATGTCATTCGGAACCGCGTCGTTGACGGAAACATGCTTCACGTTTGATGTGTTGGCGTCTAAAGCGCAAGACAGACGTGCGATTTTCTCTGCGATTCGGCGTGCGGTGCGACGATGCGACTGCCGGAGTGGTGACGTTTCGTGACGTTTCGTGACGTATCTTCGCGTCGCACCGCCGCATAGCTGGTGCGGCGAGCATCAAACCGGCCAGATATTCGTCGCAGCATCGCACCGCCGCATGGCAGCAGCCAATCACAGCGCGAGCATACGAGTGGCGTCACAATGCTAGTGGCGCCATCTCCCTGTCGCCGCTCCCATCACCCGTGTTCCAAGGCTCCAGGCGAGTCGATCGAGCGGTGCGAGCGTGGATTGTTGACATCGCCGACTGCGGCGGCGTGACAAACATCGAGTACGTTTGTTTTTCTGGTGACGTGATATTATTCTGCATTGAATAAAGCGATGCTTGAAGTGTGCCTTTTCTGCACGACAACGCCCGTTTTGAAACCGCTAGGGAGATTGGATATCGTGAGCAGTGATGCAAGGTCATTTCGCAGGTAAACACAGATACCGGCGTCTCTGCGCTGGCTCGCTTCGCTTCCACCTTTGCTCTTCACATCGATGGCATAGATAAAGTAATAATGTATGCTAACGCATTACATACGAGCGCAATGCTTGATAGTGTTGTCAAAAACAAGCGCTCATAATCATATGGTGGTTTTTAGATGTTAAACCCTACAAATCAAAACCAATCAAATCAATACCTCACCCCCTAATAATTCATGCCGACCTTGTTTAATATCACGATGTCTCGTATGTAAAGCGGTGCGAGAAACACACAAAGCAATCAGCACACAATCCAAGTTTTTGATTAACATACGCGGAAACCTAACATGCGATTTCTCTAATGTAGTATACCTACTCGAATGCAACGTGTACAGTATGCAGTACATCGGACAAAAAGAAGCGCTGTTTAGGATTCGCTTCAATAATCACAGAGCCTATGCGAAATCAGCCCCAAATCCACCGCTTTCAAAACATCTCAATCTTCCCGACCATGCATTCGACAAACGCTCTTAGAGACGGAATTTAAATAAAACCGAGAACGTGAACAACGAGAGTCATACCTTATATACCGATTTAACACCCTCGATAGACGAATAAATGAGAATCTGGGTACACTTGTGGCAATTAAAGCAATAGAAAACAATAACGGCAATAATGAAAAAATAACTGAGTGCACAGCAATGCAGCTGCGAAGGGCACTGGACAACTCGAAATAATTCCAAAGGTAACTACTCTTCCAAAGAACAGCTGTCTTCTGTTTCTGTTTTTACTTCCCTATCCAATCAATTGTGCCAAACGTGACATGCCCAAGCAACCATGTGCACAGTCGGGAGGCCCCTACGGCACGCGTAATCCAGAAGCGGGCAAGAATTGCCATTGCACCCGCTTGCCAGCCTCGGCGGCAATACGCGGCACTCTCTTTCTACGACGAGATGTCGACGGGGTGCTGAGTAGTAAAAGGCATAAACTTATTAAAAAAGCTATTTTTCCGACACCGAACTGCCAGAGCAAGGAGGCGCCATCTGGTCGGGAACAATGAGGCCCGTCTGAAAGGAAGAATGCACAGACCGCGGAAATCATAAAGGTGAAAAGGAGAAAAGGGAGAGAGAGGGAGGCGGAAGGGGAAAGAAGAGTGAAAGAATGTGCCCGGGGGAGTCCACATTGTATTCTCGTTCTTTTATTTTTTTCCTTTTTCTCTTCTTCTTTTTTCGTTATATATATATATATATATATATATATATATATATATATATATATATATATATATATACAGTGGCTCCCTGTGCCTCCTGTCTATGTCTAATACTTTCAGCAAATCACACCAGCGCACCAAGACGCTAAGCAGCCTGGAAAAGTGGTCTAGATGGTGACTTAGACAAAGACAGGAGACACAGATGAGCGCTCGGCTGTGTCTATCTGTGCCTCCTGTATTTGTCTAACATTTGTCCAATGCCATTTTTGACAAATCGCACCAGGGCGCTTACGCTTTACGACGAGTGCACGAGACGGGACAAAACCGGCTCGACGATGACACAGATGAGCGCTCGGCTATGTCTATCTGCATCTGCTGTCTTCGTCTAAGTCACGCGACGTTTTCACCAGCCTGTGATGCGCCTTGAGCGGCTCATCACGGTGCCAAGTTCTGCCTCAACAGGAACTCTCTCATGAGTATTCTTCGCTGCTAGGACGTGGATCAAGAAATGGTCAATATAAGACAACACTGCACTTCATCTCATTTTGAGGACGAGACATTTGACTACACTAACTTGACGCCCTATCAAAGAGCCACAAATGCTTGCCTTTGTAGTACCCGTAGTATGACGGCTGATAGCGTTTGGCAACACAAGCGAGGAACGTGCTCTTGCTGGTGATTATGACATACAGACAAGATCAGCACGTTTTCTTAAAGGCTTGCGTCTTCGTCATTCGTGCTTAGCGCGCTAGTGGGCCAGTTGATTCATGATTACTTGTGGCAGCGAGCATATATGACGTGAAAAAATGGGCGGAGACGTAAGCGCTAAATACGTGGTGACTTACTGCAATGCAAAATCACTTGGTATGTTTACTGTAATTATGTATCATGTTTCTTTTCTCTCATGATATCACGCGCATGCAGCTGCTTCCATGGATTAACGGGTCGGCCTATCGCTATCATTTATAGTTTGCCTAGATCTGGTGACTCGGTGATCAAACGCCATTTTTCAAAATGCGAATACATTTCTTAGTCGGGCCATGTCAGGGGTCTGTCGTTGTCCGCATGGCGTCCGCGCGCCGGCAGGGGTTATCTCTCTGTTCTCACTCCCTCTCCCATAGCAACAGCTGCGGGCACGCGCTCTTATCGTCGCCTCTAGCAACCGGAGCATGTGGTTCGAGAGAGTGTAGGAGAGGCTAGGTGCAGTGCTTCACCGTTCTTTTTCTCGTCGTTCGCGCTCTCTTCTTTCGTGCGCCCCACTTTCCCGTCTGCTCCCGCCTCACTGTTGACCGTTCGCTGGCTGGGTGCCTCTCAAGAACATCCGGAACCGTGTGCTCGGGACGCCGGCGTGAAACGCCAACGCCGAGCCGAAAACGCTGTTTGTTTTGTTCACTTGTATTGTTTAACCATGCGCGCTAAATACTAGAGTTATAAACGCATACCGCATTTCTCGCGACAGAAAAATGCCACGTGCAGCGAACAACGCTATTAGCTGGACTGTGTAAAAAATGGCAGATCCCATGAACAGTGGGAATCGATGATATGCGAAGCACGAATGAGAAATGTTGATATGTCACTTTAAAATCAGCGCAACTATACGAGGTGGAGGTATATGATGCCGTGCCTCACTTCCGTGTCAAGATTGTCATGCTTGGATGTGTCTTTTACCTTCGTCATATATTCGCATGTGATACCAAATTTAGTATTTGTGGAGCACGCGAAACGGCCGTGAGCACCCTATGAGCGTGGTATGTTGTCATTTTCTTACACGAAACGCGTGTTAGGATTATAATGTTTGCACCATTCCTATATTTCGTCATCCATTGACGTCACGTAACACCAATATTGGAATATGTAGAGCTAGCAAAACCGCCGCAAGTGCATCTTGAAGGGCGCAATATACTCCAATGTAGCGTTTACGCGCGCGTATGCTGGGCAAAGCGACGCTACGCTAGCAAAACGCCAGCACTCTATAGCCTGACGCCAAGCGCGACCAGCTTCCGTCGGCGAGACCCGATGGCAACCGGCCCGAAATGCGACATGCTGCATTTAGCGCCGATGCGTTACCCAGACAACTCTGCGTGTCCCTGTTTTCGTGATGAAGGGACGCCGGACGCGCTGAAATGCGCATGCGTCAAAGCAACGCAGCGCGGTGCGCGCCCGCGGTTATATGGCAGTACCGGCGCCTGGCGTAGCAATTAACGCCGGTGTGACACGACGAAATGAACGCCGGTGAGGACGCGCACCGCGTCACGTCGAAATGTATTGGCATCTTGGCTGTCACATGTAGTCATGTTCTCAAATGACACGCATCTCATGATTATTATGTTTTCACCAGTCACAAACCTTCGTCATCCATCGTCGTCACGTAATACCTAATTCGGCATATGTGAAGCTCGCGAAATGGCCGCAAGCGCATCATCAGTGTGGCATGTATTATTGTGCTTACATGACAAGCATGTCGTGATTATTATGTTTAGATGTGTTATTTACCTATGTCGTCCGTTTGCATCGCGTAATATCGAGTTTGGCACATGTGAAGCTAGTGAGACGGCTGCGAGTGCATCATGAGCGTACCATATAGTCATGTTGTTACAGACACGCATCTCATGTTTATCATGTTTGCACCAGTATCATACCTTCGTCATCCATTCACGTCCCGTAATACAAAATTTGGCATAAGTAAAGGTAGTGAAACGGCCGCCAGTGCATCATGAGCGTGGCATGTAGTCATGTTGCTACATGACACTCATCTAATGATTATCACCTTTGCAGCAGTCAAATACCTTCTTCATGCATTCATGTACCATAATACCAAATTTGGTATATGTGACGCTAGCGAAACGGCCGCGAGCGCATCATGAGCGTAGCATGTGGTCATGTTGTTATATGACACACGTCATGATTTTCATGTTAGGGTTTGTCGCTTGTGTTCGCCATGATTCATGTCATACCGTACAAAATGCCATGTGAACAAAACCACTGCAAGAGCTGCAAAAAAATGAAATGTAAATCATGACATTCATGACCTACATATCAGGATTTTTATGTTATGACTAGTCAAATATGTTCTTCATACAGTCATGCTATTCCATAAGAAGTTTGGCATTGATGCTATTACCGAAACAGCAAGGAGAGCTAAAAGTCGTAAGTGGCTAGATAGATAGATACGCTCGAAGTCGCCGAAGTTGGCTAAAAAAGGCTTCGCATTTAAAAAAGAAAGCGTTATTCTAACGCTGGGTTCTCACGTGCAAAACGCTGTTATGAACGCTACGCAATGCATTAGCATGTTCTCACGATTCCCTTAAGGGAAGTGGGTGCATTTTTTTACTATATTATGCCTTCAAGCTTTACTGATGAGGAGTAGATATGTATCGCAGTTTCATTTAGACTGTTGGAGCCGAATATTGCGAGTTAGATTGTGCGAGGATTGCTTCATTGCAAAGCAAGAAAACTTTTCTACGTCGGCCTTGCTACATCATGGTGAAAGAGATCGTTCTTCTTTGCGCAATTGCAGTTTCCTAAGCTACGCTGTTTCAGTAACTTTTGCAAAACATGAAATCACAAGGTGCATGCGCACCTTCACAACATAGTGCTACGGAGTGAACGCTTGGTGATGGTCTTTTGATGGTCCTGTTTTGTCAACCTGCAGACATTTGTATTCCTGATGAGGATGAAGTGGCTCTACGTGAGAGTGTAATTCCGGAACTGGAATCCTGCATCCGTGAAAAGTACCAAGGTGGGTGAATTGACTTCTCTCGTGCTGAATGCGTGTAAAAATTAGCGACGTAACTTCTGCAGTGGTGCTCCGACATAGCATGCACATCGATCATGCACATGCATGCGTGCCATTACACCACGCGTATCGTGCAGGCACCTCGTGCACCAAAATTGTGTCGTCAGACATCCCGCGCACAATAAATTGTGACGTCATGCATGACGAAATGCGTCACCTTCCGATCTGGCTAAAGTGGTTGCTTGGACAAGTTTGTACGACATGTTAGAGGGAAACTGCGCAAAAGACGAGATACTTATTGCCTGGTCTGCCGTCTTTCGCGCTGTTTCTCTTCACCGGAGTAATTTCCGCTCATACCTTTTTGTTTCGCGCATGACATAGAAAACTGGTGACTGTATAAAAGCGAAGACTCTTGAAAGAAATAAATTGTTGGCGTTTGAGTGCTCTCTCGTCTCTTCTACGTAGCTCTTGTCGTATGCGCCTCTTTATGGTGTTGCACCAACACGGCCAATCATAATGTACCCTGTACTTATTATTATCCTTTCTAACGACAAAAACGAGCTTTTAAGTTTACACTATTTTTCCTTACACACACACACACACACACACACACACACACACACACACACACACACACACACACACACACACACACACACATATATATATATATATATATATATATATATATATATAGGCAGGCATGGTGGTTGAGTGGCTGTAGCGTTGCATATAGTCTAGTAGATCCTCCGTGAGCGGTCACAACGTGGTTTATTTCGACGTTTCGGCCTAGAGTCTGGCCTTCATTCCTGATGAAGGCCAGACTCTAGGCCGAAACGTCGAAATAAACCACGTTGTGACCGCTCACGGAGGATCTAATATATATATATATATATATATATATATATATATATATATATATATATATATATATATATATATATATATATATACATATGTATATATATATTCAAAATACCTTACAGACCCAACAGCGCATTGTGTAAGAGGAGCATAAAAGGAATACATACATGAATTGGTACACTTTCCATGCAAACAATAACATGAACTAATTGTCAATTATTATACAAATCCTAACAGGAATAAGAATGAGAAAATATTAATAATAATTTTAATAGGTATAGAACGGCTATGAACATCAGATGAGTATACGCGTGAGATAATGATTTAAAACAAGCTAAAAAAACAAGTACAAATTGTGAAAAGACTTTCGATTATTCAAAAGAACACATCACTGAATAAAACACAACAGAACCGAATGGCGCATGTTAGTATTCAAACCATCAAACAAAATAAGTTTAAAGTTAGAAAAAAAAAGCGAGATACTAGTAGTGGATAAACGCGTAGGTGCCGATTTTGATATGAATAAAACATGCGGTTAATCTTGTAAATGGGTGAGTAAAAGGTGCCGGAATTTTTCCCGATTGCTTTCTGCAACAATTTCATTTGGAAGGCTGTTCCACATGCGGATGACACGGGGGAGTGCAGATGAGTTAATGATGTATGTTTAACCGTATATGCGTGTGAATGAAATATGATTATTTAGTCTCTTTGATGTGAATGCAGATGTTTGCAATGTCAATGATAATGGCCTTGTTTCATGTACATATATATGGAATAATGAAAGGAGGTTTAGATCACATCGGCTGCTCAGAAGGGAAAGTGATAAGTTTTTTTTTTAAATTTGTGTTATGCTTGTGCTATGGTCGTAGTTTTGTGAGATGAATCTAGCGGCTCTATTCTGGATCGATTCCAGCATATTAGTTAAATAGCTGTAATGAGGGGACCAAACTGCAGAAGCGAATTCTAGATGAGAGCGAACGAATGTTACGTAAGCTAAAGCACGTATACTTGAGGGCGTCTTACGTAGATTGCGGCGTATGTAGCATAATGGTCGTGAGGCGTCACTGCAGATGTTGGTGATGAGGGTAGTCCAAGAAAGGTTAGATGTGAAGGTTACATCTAAATATTTAAAAGAGTCAACACAAGATACGGTATTGCCATTAATAAAGTAAGAAAACTCCGAGTTAGTATGTTTGCGAGAAAAGGACATTACTTTACATTTACTTGAATTAAGGGACATTAGCCAACTATTACACCAATTGCTGATGAGGTCGAGGTGATTTTGAGTTATTACGTGGTCACAAGTAGTAGTTATTGCTGGGTAAATTATACACTCATCAGCGAAAGTGCGCACTTGTGAGGATAAATTACTTGGCAAGTGATTATTATAAATAAGAAAAAGCAGTGGACCAAGAACACTCCCTTGTGGCACACCAGAACAAACGTATGAAAGTGGGGATGAAAAGTCATTAACAATGGTGAATTGCTGCCGGTTAGTAAGAAAGTTTCGTATCCATGACAGAGTTGATGAATCTATACACAAAGAAGAGAGTTTAGTGATTAAGCGGCAGTGAGCAACACGATCGAAAGCTTTGGAAAAATCCAGAAAAAGACAGTCAATTTGCAAAATATATCTAAGTGATGATGTAGGTTAGTCGTGAATTCAAAAAGCTGTGTTTCGCATGATAGGGCCTTTCTAAATCCACGTTAGTTAGGGAAGAAAAAGTCATTATGCTCTAAGTGATTGTAAATATGGGAGACGATTATATGCTCAAGCATCTTACAGCAGATGGATGTCAGAGAAATGGGTCTGTGATTTTGAGGTGAGTTTTTATTGCCGCTTTTAAACACGGGGATGGCCTTTCCAATTTTACAGTCATGTGGAAGCTGTCCTGTTGATAGTGATTGCTGAAAGATGTCACATAATATTTTACTCGAGGGTGAGGCTGTACTTCTAGTAGGGAGTTTTAGTGCTGGGTACCCTTTAGTGCTGGGTACCCTTGTAATTGTCCCTTATTATGAGCTGCCCGCTCATAACAAGTTCACGTGCTACGTGACGCCAAACATGCGCATAAGAGTGTTTTCGCACTCGCCATTTGACTTATAGATGGCGCTGACTGTCACTCCTACTTCTAAATTCACATATAAACCCAAAAAAGTGGATGGGGGGAAGGCCGCTTTGGTAGCTCAGTGGTTAGAGCATCGAACGCGCTATTCGAAGGTCGTAGGTTCGATTCCTGCCCACGGCTGGCTATTTTTTCATCCACTTTTCTTTCTTCTTATTTACATTTCATTGGTTCTAATAACTTCCCCTGTACATTCCTTGGCATTACTGTCTGTTAGATCTCATATATATATATATATATATATATATATATATATATATATATATATATATATATATATATATATATATATATATATATACGTGTGTGTGTGTGTGTGTCACGTCGAATAACTGCGCACTGTTCTGTGTTCTTATCAAACGCAGATGCTAACCTCACTCTGTACGGATCGTCATGCAATGGCTTCGGTTTAACCAGCAGTGATTTGGATGTGAGCTTGACATTTGAGCACAGTAAAGATGGCAAGGTGAGTGGTAGTCTTCAACGTATGCCTGAACAGCATACACAAAAAGACGAAATAGGTGCGATTCACGGCAGTGTACTTAGCAATTTGGGAGACCATATTCGGTGTTACACGTGTTCATGAGCCACAATATGCACCATTTCCGCCACTGGACTGAAAAAAATACGCCGAAATCATCTTGTCTAGTGGGAGGTTCGGCACATGCGACACTTTGCGTCATTCTCTTAAGCCAAGCCCGTAGCCAGGGGTGGGGGGGGGGGAACAAATCCTACCCCTCTCAATTCTGAAGAAGGGGGCGTATTTTGGAAAAAAAAACGTGGTTGATCCCTGTTATTAGGTATCCGTATAACACGAAAGTGAAACGTGGCCTAGCAGAGGTAGTTGAACATTCATTGTGTATTTTTTCGCCCCAAGGGAAAAAGAATGAATGCTGCATTGACAAATTGCAATGCCAAGTGAAGGACACCAAGCAGCTCGAAACTTGCAACACATACCTCAAGCAGAAACACACTCAAAATGAACATGCACGTGACGAGCGCGGAATAATAAGTGTCATAATTCTTTCTTCGTGTGTGAGTAGAGCGCTCCTTTAGTAAACGCGGCCGTGAGCGAATTGATGTTCGTGTTCTCATCAACAACTCAAAGCAAACTTGAGGTGGAAGGAAAGGAATTACAAAGCGCCCGATTCCAGAGATAAGCGTGCGTGCAAGTGAGTAACCATGATAGAGGACATCTACATGCACTTTGACCTTGCCATGTGGAGGCGCGTGCCGCCAGCGACGCGTGGGGTGGCGCAACACGCCGACCTGCAGTGCGCGCGCGTTGACGCATGCCAGTCGTCACATCTCGTTACTGATTACTAAAACACGCTGAAGTTTCCGAGCTCGCAGAACCACCAGCAGTACGTGGTCTATATAAATGGGTTGCCGTTAAAAACACGCTGGAGAAAGGTCGCTCTGTGGTGTTGTCGCTGGCGTTACGCGCTGAGGAGCGCGATGTCGCTGGTTTGACGCCCCGGTGCGGAACATTTCCTCCCCGTTATTTTCTTTACAATGCTGCTAGTAAGTGGTTTACAATGTCATATCCGTGACGGAAACGCGTCAGGGAGCCATGGTGTGCCCTGGGATTAAACACTTTTGTGTTAAAAATGAAAATGGTTGTTTTTCATGGATTTTAGCAAGTGCTCCCCTCCCCTCCTTCTGCAAAAAAACTTCCTACTGCGAGCCTGATGTGACCTGAAGATTTTCTTACTGGCGACTTTTAGGCATTGCAGATTTGCCGATTTGTTGATGTAGTAGTCCACAATCGTGCAGTCTGAACACGCAGATGTGCTTACTAATTGAAAACGTGAAAGACTGGTTTTTCTCGAAAACAAATAAAAGTGGACCAGCTATAAGAGGTGTTATATCACTAGAACTTCGTTCAGTATGAAAGGATATGCATTTTCTATGTTATGACTGGCACACATTTACCTTGTTTCCTTTTCTTTCTTTGTGAATTTTCTTGAAAAAGAAGTCATGCATGTTAAGGAAAGCTGTTGTTCTGTTGCTCCCAGGAATTTCCCCCCGAACGCGTCATCTGTGACGTAGCGGGAATACTGCAGCAGAACAGTACTACAGTGACTGGCGTAAGAACTTTATTAAAGGCCAAGATTCCGTTTTTGAGGTTGAAGCACATCCGGACTGGACTACAGGTGGACGTCAGCTTTTATAATACTTTGGTATGTCGCGAGGTTCAAAAGGCTCGCTTCTTGTTACGTTGATCTGCATGATTAGACAAGAATATTGAAACACGTTACTCTCATGACCTATAACATACCTTCCGCCTTAAATTAATCTCTCAAGAGCACATACTAATTATTTCTTCTATTTTTCAGGCCCTGTTCAACTCTCGGCTCCTCAAGGTGTACACACAGATTGACGAGCGAGTACAGATTCTTGGGTACACTTTCAAGCACTTTGCAAAGGTAAGAGGAGTCCCCTCCTGTCACTTTAGTGTTTGTGAGATGTGGCTTTAGGGTAATCAAGTCAGCCCTTGGTTACTCCCCATCGCGGTTATCCAAGGACAGGAATAGTTTGCACCGTGAGCGTAAGGCTTAAAAAACAAGACAAGCTTTCCGTCAGCTGCTACAATTTTTTCCTTTGGGCACTGATCTCACAGTCTGCGACGAAACCTGTTTGTCTAGTTGATCTGGTAATTAAACATGAACTACATCATCATCAAAATGAAAGTAAAACTAACATTGTGTCATTTGTGAATGTTTCATTCAATAGAATACAGTTGCTGCATAACGAGTTCAGCTGTTATCGACAATCTCTGATGATATATGTAGTTTTATGACGCAGAGGCTATTTGATGGTTAAAAAGTGCCAGGACATGGTAATGAGGTTTAACGATGGTTTTAATAAATGGCTGCACAGTGGCCTAGCATTCTACACACTATAGACCCTTTAAGAAAAAGAGCGCCCCTAGCGCTGTGGACGCGAACTACAGTCTGCCGTCATTGTGAGGACACCGCAGCAGACGACCCTGGCTATGTGTCTCAGCGACGCTGATGCGCGTTTCTTGCAGCGCACACAGACACCTCTTGCATTCCTGCAGGACGTGGACCGTGTCAGGAGAGCACGCCGATGAGAGTCTCTTGCAGGCCAGATCCATGCATTGCCAGTCGTTACAAGCCAAACTGCTCGTCCAACCCGTTAAAGGGTACGAAATATTGATCATTGTGCAGTGGAAGCACCTCAGAAAGCTTATTGAAGAATACTAGCAGCTCGATCGAGCTAGAAAGCGGTGTGATTCCAGAAGATGATACGAAGAACTACACGCCACAAACAAGAACCGCAAACACGAACATCACAGCACTGACGCATTTGATGGCTCGCTTTCTATGCCCTCATGACGGCGCTAGCTATCCCACGCTCCTTTGCGAAGCGAAACTGACGAATAGCTCAACGTCAGGTGGCGTATTTATGAAAAGGGTCTATAGGCAGCTAAACCACATAAACGGTAAACACACAATGTTGACGCGCACGTAATATGCGTTGAGATAATGAATGTTAACTCGTCATAGAGTATAAAGATATGTATATTATCCTTTGAGTGTAGGAACTTCGAAGGGGGGGCTTTATTTTGGTTCTACTACGGCAGCAGTAGCCTTTGCTAAGAAAGTCAGTTTCGCCCAAAGGGCGAAGTAATGAATGCGATAGCCGCATATCAAATGTTTTACGAAGCAAGGCTAGAAATTCAGGAGCAACATTAACTGTAGTAAACATGCGCTTGCTAAGTCACTAAGTTTTCTGTGGCACGGCACAGTAGATCACCACAACAAGGCTTGTGCTTAGTGACAGCGTTGATGAGAAGCGCCTCCGGTGGGCAGCGCATGCTGGCACTGAGCGCTATACGTGATGTGTCGCCGCTGGTTGCAGTTTGTTATGTGGAGAACACATCTATATGTGAATGGCCACTTGAGGCACAATTCTGGCACCGTTTTTTTAGTGCTGAGAGTGCATCCCGTAGAAGCTACCACCTGCTGTTTGGGCAAGGGCTGTGCTCTGATCGAGAACCCTCTCCCCCCACTCTCGTTCGCTCACGAGATGAGCGAACGTGCAGACGACCCCGGTCAGAAAGGCGACTTTCACTCCGCAGAAAGAGGGGGCTAGTGCATCATTCTCCGTACATATGCGTTAACGATGGCGGTGGTGGCGACGGCAAAAACCAGCCTAGATTGTCCATACAATTGCTGTCGCAATAAAATACCCTTCTACAGAATTTCTTGGTAAATCACGTGAACGCTGTGCGCGTCTTTGAATAATAAAAACGATCCCCCATATTTCTGGCCAGACCTATGAAGATGGATGAAGGGAGTGGTGTTTGTTGTGGGTAGCGCAGTGAAAATGTTTTCTTCTAAATGCATTTCACTCTTTACATTGGATTAGCATGACAAACATGGGAAGGGGGTTACCACACCTCTCGCACGTGCGTTCATCTTTACGAGACAAGAGATGTGAATGTAGGTTGTGTGTGTTAATCTTCTAAGTGTGACTTCTGTGTGGCACCACTGCGATGAAATTTTCGAGTTGCGCTTTTGTAACATGTGGTTTATTGTGTGTTACTGGCAATGCTGACGGTTACGCAACCATTGCCAGTAATCCCTGTGTGTTTTTCTCAATAGAGGTTTGAGGTCCTTTACAGGGACAACTATGCAAAATCGGTGGTGTTTTGAAGGGCGTACAAAATCAGCTGGTCCGACAAGACTTTTCTTTCAACCTCGTGGTGTCCTGGCACTCATCACAGCCCTACATGCGTTTTAACGGCCTAAAGTTTCAAAAGTAGAGCGTAGAGTGAGACGATAGTCATTTTGTGCTGTTTGAGAGTTTTCAGAGCTTTCACAATGATGAAGGATGCTACCGAAACACTCGTTTGCATTCGCCATTGTAAGAAAATAAGACGTGCAATAGCATTAAGAATTAGTACACTTCATTCCCCAAGTATCTGCACGCTGAAGCACAGTAGTTCTTGTAACTTATTCACTAGCAGCCGTTTACCAAGTGAAGGCGACTTGTACGCTTCACGCAGAAGCCCCTTCACGCAACGATCTTTATCGCGACCAACTGCGCGTGCCTCTTTTCACTGAATGCGCCGAGCACATCGACTGCTTTAAAAACGTGTGCAGCCTTGCGCAAGTCACCCTGCAAAACAGTAGCTGGTCACAATACAGAAGAGAAAGCGAAACAACATGAAACAAAGAGGGTTTAGAACCGTCGATTCCTTCTGAGATTGAACCGACAACGATTATTTTCTTATAATTCATGTGCCGTTACTGAAATGTAAGAAACGAAAGAGCACATTCACCGAAAAGCGACGGACATTGCGTACTACGCCACGCGGAGCCTCTTACATGGCGGTATGCACACGACGGCCGACAGATGGCAGAAATTTGCCTGCCACAAGGTCTTTACGTAGTAGCTCAAGGGGCTTTAAGAGCAGCGCGCCTGTAGCGCCACCGTGCAGCCAGCGCCAGAAGCTGCCGGGAAAATATTTTTGTGGCGCTTTGACAAAAGACACCGGTCAGTTCAGTGGACATCTCCGACATGTCTGGACGCTTTGACAGCCTTCTGAGCTCAGCACATAAATATGGCGATTGTTAATGTCTGAGGCCATGACTTGGTTGTGTGTCAGCAGCAGTAGTGCCAGCATTAACGTGTCCTTCACCTTCGCTGGCCTCCTGTATTTTGACATGATGTATTGATGGCTTCGGAACTGTGAACTCGCCACACACGCTCAAAAAATCAGGGCCTATCTACGGAGTGAACGGTGATGAGTGGGGCGAAGTGTCTGGCCGTCCATCCATCCGCGTGTTCACCCACTCGTGCAACCGTCCATGCGTGCTATCACGTTCGAGAATATAGACGACGAGTGAGTAACACCGACGAGGCGCGATGCAAGGAAGCCGAGTGCAAGCGTCTTCAACGCACCCGCCGCTCTGCTTCCTCCATGCCCCACCAACGATACCCCACGTACGGCGAATAATCAGGAAATGGAGGGAAGCACTCTTTCCTCGCACTCCGACAGTATGAAGCCACCATACCCACGCACAATCCGCTCAGCAGCTATTCCGAGAGCAGCGGCACAGCGCCATCTAGAATATCCTCACTCAACTCAGTTTGTATGTACGCACTTCTATTAGACAGCCACGTCTATTATCCTGTTAGGAAGATACTGCCTTTTTTTCTTTCTTTTCTCTTCTGCTCTCGGCTACGCGTGACGCATGGCAAGGTTAGACTAAGAGGAGCGCCGCGCCTAAAACGTCACGAAGAACGCACGTGCACGTACTATTACGCGCCCGGCATTGTCCCCTGATGAAATAGGTGCTCGCGCTGTGAACCGCAGTCACCTGCCGGCAGCCACGTGATTTGCTGGAATGTCACGTGATCCGTGCTTCCAGTCGGATCGCACCATGCCCTCACGTCGAAGTTGAAGTGGTCAGGAGCCCTCTGAGCAACGCTCCTAATGGTGCATTCAGACGACGGACCGAATCCGGATTTCTCGTGGACGCGGACGGGTAATCCGCGGATGATCCGCCTGCAGGCGCATCCACACGACGGATGGTGTCCTAGGAGAAAACAGCCGGATTACCCTCGACAGCAGGTTCGGCGCTCACCTGTGCGCGCTGAAAGCAGACCGGTTTGAGAGTATTCAACATGGATGCCCGCAAGAAGCGACGCTTTACTGCGTTGTCTGTCGCGTTGTGACAAATGAACGAGGAGTGTTATTCTTTCAGGAGAAAAGGGAGTTGCTGGCAGAATGTTCTTTCAACTTCATTGTTGCCCACTTGTAGAACTTCTGAACGCCTCTCCCATTCTTTTTTTAGAAGTGGCATGTCGCCGGTTGCAGAAGTTAGAATATTTCACCATCATGACGGCTAAGAATCTCGCGTGTCAAACGACGGCGGCGACATTTCCCGAACCACCAAAAGTGATTTCTGCGTATTTAATCACCTGAGAACAAAGTCCCCGGAAACTAAGTAAACCATGCTCAAGCGTAGATGATGCCGACCAGTCATGCAGCTATTCGCGAGCCAAGGAGGACATGCCGTGAGCATACGAAAAGTGTACTGGTTGCCAGAAACCCCGAGCTAATCCATTGAAGTATCGGCTTTCCCCCGCCAGAATCCTGATGTGAGAAACAGGTTGCGCTCATCCGTCCGCGAGCCGCGCGGACGAGTCGCGGACGAGGGGAATCGCTGATGTGAGGTCGCGTGACGCGCCGTCCGTCCCGCCACATCCGGATTTGGTCCGTCGTCTGAATGCACCATAAAGGTGGATTCACACGAGAGAACGGAGGAGGAATTTTCGCAGTGGACGGTGCATCACGTGACGTTCGTGTCATCGAAACGTGCAGTACTTGCTTCATCCGCTCTCCTCCGCTCGCGGCACGGATGGATATGTGTCACCGCTATTTTGATCTGTTCGTTGGATGGTCGTCTGCCCTTCATCGAGAGGATTTTGCGACAAATCTGTCAACGTTGGTCAGATTGGCGTGGCTAGGAAGCAGGCTGCCGGTTTAAAAGCCATGTATTTTAGTTTCGCTAGAGTGCACTAAAAGTGTTGAGCGGCGTGACCGCACCTCGCCGCCTGATCGCTCCCGCGTTGCCCGCAGCGGCGGTGCTGTAGTCGAATAGTATTGAGAGAGCCGCGCGCCGCATGCAGGAACTGCTATGCGATTCGGCTCCTCCGTCGTGCTTTCTTGATGCTGATTTCTTCGTACCTGCCCATCATTCGTGTTTAGCACATGATGCCATAGCCCTTGAAGTACGACACGCCAATCTACTGAATTTGAGCTTCATAAGAGGCCTTGTGAGAGATAGAAAATAATTCACAAAGTGTGTCTTATACTAGTTTCTTCTCTCTTAACTCTTTCTTCGTTGGTATGGCGTCTACAGTATTCAGAATAACTGAGCCGATTTAAGGAAAGTTAGCTATGCTCAGAAAGCTGTGAGATAAAAAAAATACTGTGTCACACACACGAAATACCAGAGAGCCATAAGTAAAGAGGGGAGAGGAAAGAAATCTGAACCCCCTACACCACGAAATGTTTTCGAAAAGCAACTTTTCAGAGTATACTAAAATTTTACACGTATTCACACTGACCACCAAGTGCCAAAGTTAGGCATTCTTCTGCACACTCCACCCCCTAAGGAAAAAGAAACAAATCGGTCATGGGTAGCCTTGCGCCAATAGTTTACAGTTGGCGAAGCTGAATATAGCGTGTCTCTACAAATGCGCACTGTAGATTTCACCTTTCCGACAGTATAAGGTCCCATAACTTGTTTAAGTCTAACGTAGGCGGACGAGAAATGCGCCGCCTAAAAATAGTACCTGGGTAAGATGCATTGCATGGACACACACACACACACACATACACACACGAATATATATATATATATATATATATATATATATATATATATATATATATATATATATATATATATATATATATATATATATATCTGCATGTGTTTGTGTACTGTGTACATATACAAGGAAAGTAAATTTTTCAAAACAAGATGCACCACTGCCTGCCTACACTTTTGACCCTTAATAATAAAACTACGCTTAGAATACAAAGCAACGTCATAAATTTGCTTGCTTTCAATGGCGTTACGCCAATGTAATATTTGGAAAGCACCACAATTTAAGCTGTCGATACAAAATGACAACTGGTTACAATTAACTCACGCAGATTAACAGACGGGCTATATATACAATGGCCACCTTTTAATATGTTTGTGTGTTGTTTCAATAAGTTTAATATTGCCACCATTGATGAACGAGCCGCTGTGGCTCATACCCGTTTTGGGGCTACGAAAAAGAAGAGAACGTTTTGGTTGCTCCGGTTCGGTTGGGCAGGTATCTTCTCACGTTCCCTTGACTGGTCCTTTTCGGTTAGACTCCCAGATTACACACCAATATTCATGGCAGAATTATTTGCTATTTTACTGGCACTACGGAAACTTCCTTTGGGCGAATCGGAAGCAGTCGTAATTACAGATTCTTTTTCAGTATGTGCTGCTCTGTCTTCAGGAGCCAACTTAACACTTATGCACATGTTTCGACAACTCATACCGACAAACGTGAAAAAACTGCAGCTCTTATGGGTACCAGGTCATCGTGGCATATATCTCAATGAGATGGCGGATGCACTAGCCACAGTATCTCTTAGCGGTCCCATTATCCCGGTTTTGCCTGATACGGCTTACGCGACAGCAATAAGGTTTAGAAACCTCTGTTTGCGTGAATACGACTGCTACTCATTGGATAAATATCGAGATTTCGCACATCTAAGATGCCGCTGGAATAGACAGTGGTGTGCAACACGGCACTTGGAAGTTACTTTTACAAGATTGCGTTGCAGAATTCCTCAACTGAATTATTATTTGCATAAAGTTGGTCTAAAGGCGTCACCTTTATGTCAGACTTGCGAAACAATGGAAACGATAGATCACTTCTTTTTGTTCTGTCGCCGGTATTCTCATCAGCGGAAAAGATACCTGAAAGCTCCACTTGAAAAATTGGGATTAGAATTAAATGTGGCAGTAATTTTGTCGTTTGGCAGCATTAAATTCGGTTATAGCCACAGGGACGTCTGCTCTGCGATATTTGAATACATAATTGAAACAAAGCGATTGCCATGTTAATCTGCCTATATATATATATATATATATATATATATATATATATATATATATATATATATATATATACACACACATCATTTTAGACCCACCATTACCTCTGTCTCAAATCGCATCTGATGGCCTGCATCGTTCCCTGCTCAGATATACTCCTTTTTCAATTTTCGGCTTTTCTTTCTATATTTTTTTTCAGCCCAAAATTACGTTTTCTTTGAAAAACCATTAGCCTTTTAGTGAAGATCCTGCCGCCCGGTTCTTGGCCGATCCCCCTTTGTGGGTGTGCGCCAGAGTGTCAAGGATCATCATCATCATCATCATCATCGGTTGAGCTCCTGGCTGCAGATCTTGTTTTTGCCCGCGACATTACTGGTGGAAGTGCTGGGTACGTGTACTTCGGCTGTGTCGGCCATCGTGGAGACAGCTACATCTCCCAGAGCAAGAAGCAGCCGCCGCCTGCGTGGGTTACCTCCTGAATTCGGTCCCTTGACATCGACACTCAGAAAGATGGCAACTCCGATGACAAGCCAGGCGGTCCAAACCAGCGATGCCCATGGTTCTCTTCTCGCCCATGTTTTTCATGCGCCACAGACACCAAAGCCGTTCCATGGAGATATCTTCGAGGATGTTGATGACTGGCTCGACCACTTTGATCGGGTTGCCTGTATCAACGAATGGGACGATGTTCGCAAGCTGCGCCGAGTTTACTTTTACTTGGAGGATTCCGCGAAGACGTGGTACGAGAACCACGAGGCCTCCTTTGCGACCTGGCAAGAGTTTAGCCGTCAGCTCCGTGACGCCTTTCGGAACACCGAGAGGAAGGAGAGGGCCGAACAAGCCATATCCAGCAGAAACCAACGGCCGAACGAACGTGTATCCATGTTTGTCGAGGACATGCTTCGGCTCTTCAAGCGCGCGGACCCTGCCATGCCCGAGGAAAAGAAGGTGAGGCATTTGATGCGCGGAGTAAAAGAACAGCTTTTCGCTGGGCTCGTGCGCAATCCACCAACGACAGTCGCCCAGTTCATCAGTGAGGCGAACACAATGGAACGTACGCTGCAGCAGCGGTCATCACAATACGAACGCCAGATCCCGGCCACTGCATGCTCTATCGGCTCTGACAGCGAGAGACAGGCCCTCGCAGACTTCATTCGAAGTATTGTTCGGGACGAACTGCGACAGCTTCAGGCGGTGGGATCCCATCAACCTGTGTCTGCCCTCGCGGATGTAATCAGACAAGAAGTCCGGCAGGCCGTCACACCCCTGACCCCAATCACACCACCGATTCCAGAGGCGCCAGTCCTGACATACGCAGCGGCATTGCGATCCCCTGCGCCACCGACTACAGATCCTGCTGTGCGGCCCAGGTACCAGGCTATGCAGTCATTCCACGCCCCTACTTCGAGCCCGCCTCACGGCTCAAGGTTCCCGAGCACACCCACCTATCTGCAGTCTACCTCAAGACAAAGTGGTATCAAGGCAAGCACGTGGCGCACCTCGGATAACCGTCCGCTCTGCTATCACTGCGGCGAAGCGGGTCACGTATACAGGAACTGTCAATACCGGCAACTAGGTCTCCGCGGCTTCCATCCTGATGCTCGATGCCCGCGCTACGGTGAGCGCCCCCGCGAAATCGAAGCCTATCTCACGGGCCAGCGAACACCTTCGACTGTTCAGCACCACCAGTCGAGATCACCGTCGCCTCGCCGGTCTACGTCACCCAGTTTGCCCTCATCGTCTTCCGCTCCTTTCAGGAGCCGGTCACCAAGTCCCCGCAGGGGAAACTAGGAACGGCGACTTCTGGGGGTGAAGTCGCGGCCCGGCGAAATGTAAAAGACCCTCATTCGACGCAACGACCAGACGAGGACCATTCCGGTTTTGCAGTGTTCTCTGACAGCAGAAAGATCGTTTCTGCCGAAATCGCCGTCTTCGTCGACAATCATGCTGTCAACGCCCTCGTCGACACCGGCGCCGACTATTCCGTAATGAGCGCCGCACTGGCATCTGAACTGAGGAAGGTTACCACACCATGGCAAGGACCCCAGTTGCGCACGGCAGGGGGACATCTGGTGATGCCTACCGGTATGTGCACGGCACGCATTCGTATACGTACATCGACATTTGCAGGATCTTTCCTCGTATTGCGCGTGTGCTCTCGGCCAGTCATTCTAGGAATGGACTTTCTTCGTGAATACGGCGCCGTCATCGACCTCCGTGAATTACTTGTGTCGTTCGAGGATCCTTTTTGCGCTGCAACTGGCAGTACACAATTTCGAAAAAGAGCACTTCGTGTTACCGACGATTCTCTGACTCTCCCACCTCGAAGCAGCATCTTTGTCGAAGTAGAATCGGGACAGGACATGTCTGACGCGGTAATTGCAGAGGCCAATTTGTCTCTCCTTATTTCGCGACAAATTTGTGTTGCCCGAGGAATCATTCAGCCTAGCAATAGGCATGTTCACCTCCTGGTCACGAACTTCAGCGACGAATATCGCCACCTAACGAGACACACTGCCATTGCATATTGTGAAGAACTTGCCGATGCCGATGGTTCGCCAACGTTAGCTTTATTTTCATCGAATGACCACTCTGACGAGGCGTTCGCGAGCACTCTCGACGTAAACGAGAGACTACCTTCGTCTCAACGAGAAAGCCTTTTGCGTTTACTCGGCTCATTTCAAGACTGCTTTGCCACTACGTCAAAGGTTAAACAGACACCACTTGCTGAGCACCGTATCGTCACGGAACCCACCGAGAGACCCATCCGACAACACGCCTATAGGGTGTCGCAAAAAGAGCAAGACGCTATACGTGACCAAGTCCAGCAGATGCTTCAGGACGACGTCATCCAGCCATCAACCAGTCCCTGGGCATCGCCAGTTGTACTAGTAAAGAAGAAGGACGGTACGTTGCGTTTTTGCGTTGATTACCGTAAACTGAACAAGGTCACCAAAAAGGACGTTTATCCTCTACCCCGGATAGATGACTCGTTGGACCGTATACGCAACGCTAAATATTTTTCTTCCATGGATTTACGTAGCGGCTACTGGCAAATCGCAGTGGATGAGCGCGACCGCGAAAAGACGGCGTTTATTACTCCCGACGGCCTGTACGAGTTTAAAGTGTTGCCTTTCGGTCTATGCTCAGCGCCAGCTACTTTCCAAAGAATGATGGATACGGTTCTCACAGGGCTCAAATGGCAATCATGTCTTGTTTACCTTGATGACGTCGTGGTCTTTGCAGACACGTTTGAACAACACGTCCAACGCCTTCATGCAGTACTTCAGGCAATCAGAACAGCGGGGCTTTCTCTCAAACCCGAGAAATGCCATTTTGGATATGAAGAACTGAAGTTCCTTGGTCACGTTGTGAGCCATGCCGGCATCCGCCCAGATCCGGAGAAAACCCGTGCTGTTGCCGACTTTCCCGTGCCCACAAATAAGCGCGACCTACGCCGATTTCTGGGGCTCTGTGCGTATTACAGGCGCTTTGTCAAAAACTTTTCGAAGATTGCTGAACCCCTCAACAAGCTTACAAAAGACGGTGTCTCGTTTGTTTGGGGTCCCGATCAGTGTCATTCGTTTGACACCCTCCGAAACCTCCTCCAGGCTCCGCCTGTACTGGGTCATTTTGACGAAAGCGCTGACACGGAATTACACACTGACGCCAGCAACGTTGGACTAGGAGCGGTATTAGTTCAGTGGCATAATGGCGTAGAGCGCGTGATCGCTTATGCGAGCAGAACGTTATCCCCAGCGGAGAAAAACTATTCTGCAACCGAGAAGGAATGCCTCGCTGTTATCTGGGCCATAACAAAGTTCCGCCCATACTTGTATGGCCGCCCATTCAGGGTTGTTAGCGACCACCATTCTCTTTGTTGGCTAGCAAATCTCAAAGATCCCTCAGGTCGTCTAGCACGATGGAGCCTTCGGCTACAAGATTTTGATGTCACCATCGTCCACAAATCTGGGCGGAAACACACCGACGCCGACTGTCTCTCACGTGCACCGGTCGAAAATGCCAACACTGACCTTGAAGACGACGACACTTTTCTTTCTGCCGTATCAGCAACCCGCTTAGCTGAGCAACAGCGTCACGACTCGGAGCTCATTCCGCTCATTGACTACCTGGAAGGACGCAATTCCCAGCCTCCTCGAAGCTTTGCACGCTCGCTATCCTCCTTTTGTTTACGCGATGGAGTGCTTTACAAGAAGAACTTTCATCCTACACAAGCTATGTATCTGCTTGTTGCGCCAACTACGCTTCGTGGTGACATTTTACGTGCGTGTCATGATGAGCCATCGTCCGGACACCTCGGCTATACGCGCACGCTGCAACGGATTCAACGCTCCTACTACTGGCCACGTCTCGCAAAGACTGTGAAGCATTACGTTCGCACATGTCGCGACTGTCAGCGACGTAAGGTTCCACCTTTACGACCAGCGGGCCTACTGCAACCAATAGACCCACCAAAGGCGCCCTTTCATCAGATTGGCATGGACTTGCTGGGGTCATTTCCCACGTCTTCGTCTGGAAACCGGTGGATTGTGGTCGCTACCGACTACTTAACACGCTACTGTGAAACGAAGGCGCTTCCAAAAGCAACCGCAGCAGATGTCGCCCAATTTTTTGTGAACAGCATCGTCTTACGTCACGGTGCTCCAGCTGTCGTCATAACTGATCGTGGGACAGCTTTCACCGCAGAGATGCTGCAGGAAGTCTTGCGATTAAGTGGCACAGAACATCGCAAAACAACGGCTTACCACCCGCAAGCAAACGGGCTGACTGAACGACTCAATAAGACAATTGCAGACATGCTGTCGATGTATGTGGACATCAATCACAAGAACTGGGACGCCATATATCCCTACGTAACTTTTGCGTATAATACTGCTGTTCAAGAAAGTACCGGTTTCACACCATTTCGCTTAGTCCACGGTCGCGAGGTCACGACGATGCTCGACGCCATGCTCCTGCCCGACAACTTAGGAACATACCGCACCGATGCCGCCAAATTCGCGCAGTGTGCAGAAGAGGCCCGTCAAATTGTTCGTCACCGTATTCAACATCACCAAAGCGCAGACGCACGCCGCTACAATCTTCGTCACCGTGAAGTTATTTTCAAGCCCGGTGATGAAGTCTGGGTGTGGACCCCTATCCGACAACGTGGCCGTTCAGAAAAGCTTCTTCGCCGCTACTTCGGCCCTTACAAGGTCGTACGACGTCTCAGCGACGTCACATACGAGGTTCTCCCAGAAGGCACTTCGAGACGTTCCCGTTTCACTCCGCGAACTGAAGTCGTTCATGTTTCACGACTGAAACCATACTTTTCGCGCTGTGAATCACCAGTGAGTGACTGACTTTATTCGTCTCTCCCTTACATTCTTTCCTATTTTTCTTATTTCTCGTTTAACTCTTGACTCCACAACCACCTATGTTATTCCGCCTTACGCCATTCATTTTGCTTACATGGTAATTTTCATCTCATTTTCTTTTTTTTTTGCCTTCATGTACAGCATCGGGACGATGCTTCTTGGGAGAGGGGGTAATGCCATCATTGATGAACGAGCCGCTGTGGCTCATACCCGTTTTGGGGCTACGAAAAAGAAGAGAACGTTTTGGTTGCTCCGGTTCGGTTGAGCTCCTGGCTGCAGATCTTGTTTTTGCCCGCGACAATATGTATTAAGCCTTTCGGAAAGCAGCAATTATTATCTTCCGCAAAGCTGGCAAGATAAAACAGAGTCGTCACCGAATAATGTTGTGACAACATTATTTATACACGGGTTTCTCGTGAAACAATCAGGCGCATGTAGGTTCATATCAGGAACACTGTGCTCTGCAAATCGTAGAGACTGCCGACAAAACGAGCGTATGATTTAATCACGGTTTTGATACTTCTACTCACTTTGTAGTTCGCCAATAGTGACTTATGATGTAACGCTGTTTAAAGCACTGATTGAGTGAGGAGCTAGGCGGAAGCGTGGAAATTCCGACTGGCGTTTTTTTTTGTGTGGGTCGGCAGGTTAGTGAAACAGTGAATGTATCAACGCAATTTCGGTGTGCCTACATATTCAATCGTGCATCATGGTGCATAGCAGGTGCGTTCACTTATATAAAGGCTCAGAAACGCAATACGCGCTAAAAACGAACAAGTACACGCTTTCGCAAGCTCGGGCACGCACGCTCCCAATGCAGACGCTCCTGAGACCTTCAGTACCGTGGTAGTACAGCGCCGCCGCTACTGTCACCCGCCGGAGAATCAGCCGACATACGGCGCGGCCGCCTCGGTCACTCCACTGCCCACCTTCTAGTACACTGTAGTTTCGCGGCAACGAACGAATGTGTTTCACGTGACATTAGAAGAGAGGAGTGGTTTTTAATGGTTTTGGTGGTGGATTGGTGGTTTTCATTCACAGCGCGTGGTTTGTGTGACCACAAACATGAGTTTGGTATGCTGCGTAAGTATAGGAATCGAGAGCATGCATGAGGATTCCGCGAGCGTATCTCCGGCTGTTTGCATGCAATGTCTCCGCTGCTGTGCCAGATTAAACTAATCACGTGACTATTCGGTCCGCGAAGCAGCGAAATTTCGCCCTCGCGTGTGCATCTAGTTTTAAGAACCACCTGAAGATGATCCGAGTGCTCGAATTCGCAACTGAACGTGCAACCCCTTTTCAGAGCGCTCGTAAACGCCATACCGAATACGCCATAGGTTATCTAAAAAAGAAATGCGTCACCGGTGATGGCGCTACTTGTAACTCGTTACCGCCCAAACTGGCTCAAAAAGCACGACAATGTGTAGAACTGATGCGTGTTTTCTAACTTCCGCAAAAGATACGTCGCAGCTGCACTGTCATGGTGGCAGTTGTCGAGTGGGAGCCTCAACAAGGCACTCGATGAGTGGAACTTCAATTGCCTTGGCAGGACATCGCACACGCAGAGAGGAAGCTTCTCTCAATGCAGGAAGACTAAGCAAGAGAAGTAGACGTATCATTTATTGAACAGTATGCGTGATTTCTCTGTTAGTATTGACTTCGGTATACGAAGGATTTTGCGGAGAATGAACATAGTGTTTCTTTAAGCAACACGGACTTTTAATGAAAAAAAGTATACTACAGCCAGGCACTTTCTGTCTTCACAGCTAGGCCGAGGCCGGAATATTTTCTGAGGCCGGAGATTAGTTCATTCAGGCCTGAATAATTAACGAAAAATAGAACAACTTTTGGCGAGCTTTGTATTTAATAATATAAAATCATCACCTAGTTTTGAAGATTCATTGCTGAATTTCCGAACAGCGATGCCAAAGAAACTGAATGTAAACGCACCAGAAGGGTGGTCCCTGTGCTGCGTCACATGGGAACTTCCATTTACGTAATTAGAATAATGGCGCGTCACGCGAGAACCTCGCCGCAGACAGAGTTTCCTAAAAAATTAAAGGGGACTCTGGCACTGCGATCGTTCAGCGACCATGGGAACGATAGGTAGTACACAGATTTGCCTAGTCTTCGCACTTGTGGGTGGCGAATCGCACTTGTACTTGGCTACGTTTATTTCTGTGTTTCGGTTTCATTTTGAGTAAAAGAACGAACCTTTTGAACTTCGTGACACGATTCGAAAAGGTAAGCCTAAAACAAAATACTTGGTGGAGCACAACCGCTGAACATTTGCTGAGTTTGTTTTGTGAGAAAAAAATTGCAAGCCTCATGAACACACACGGAGCCAGAAGCAGGCCGGAAGTAAAAAGTTTAGACAAATCTGTGTGCGTCCCGTCATTTCCATGCTCGCTGAAGAGCCGTGCGTTGCAGATCCCATAGACACTAGCGCCAGAGTTCCCTCTAGTACATATTAGGAAACTCTATGGCCGCAGCGATGTTGTGTCATACTAACGAACTGACCAGAGAGGGCTGCATTCCTCACCCTGCTAAAGTTCTTAAAAGAACGGCAGCATATCCACGGAGTGAATGATGAATAGCGGGGCGAAGCATCCGTCCGTCCATTCATTCTTGCTTCCGTCCATCCATGCGTGCGTCTGTGTGGCTGCCCGTGCGTCGATCCGCCCCTCCGTGCGTGCGTCTGTTCGTGCGTCCGCACGTTCGTCTGTGCGTCCGTCCCTGCTTTAGTTCATGCATCCGCTCCTGCGTCCGTCCATGCATCCATCCGTCCGTACAGCCATCCATGCGTCCATCCATGCTGTCTGTGTGTCCGTTCGTCCACCTCTTCAACACTGCAAGTACCACCATATCGCATCTTTTCATCATATATTCCTCATGTAGAAGCACTGCCATCCAGCAGGCATTCCAAGGATTGTACGAGAGGAGGCACACGCACACTTTCTTACGGCTTGCACTTCGTGTCTACTTCCCACCTTTAACCACCTCCAGTTTATGGTATATACAAGTTCATTGTATTGATGGCACTGCTGCCCAACGCTCGCAAACCTTTCTAAAACCTAGGAGGTTACGCCCAGTGAGTATAACATAGCAACCCTTTCTTGTCTTCTGTGTGTTGTTAAACAATAAAAAAATGGCAGCATATCCACGGAGTGAATGATGGAGAGTGGGGCGAAGCATTCGTCCGTCCATGCGTCCGTCTGTGTGACCGTCCATGCGTCTGTTTGTGCGCCCGTCCCTGCGTTCTTTCATGCATACGCCCCTGCGTCCGTTCATGCGTCCATCCATGCATCTGTTTGTGTGTCCGTTCGTTCATCTATTCAACACTCCAAGTCCCACCCTTCTCGCATCTTTTTATCATATATTCCCCATATAGAAGCACCGCCATCCAGCGGACATTCCAAGGACTAAACGAGAGGTGGCACACGCACACTTTCTTACGGCCTGCGCTTTGGGTCCACTTCCCACCTTTAACCACCTTGAGTTCATGGTATATTCTAGTTCACTGTATTCATGGCACTGCGACCAAACGCTCGCTAAACCTTTCGAAAACCAAGGAGGTTACGCCCAGCGAGTATAACGTAGCAACCTTTCCCTGTCAGATAGGGCTCAATTTACATGCCAATGGCTGCTAATGAGAAATGAGAGACAGGAAAATTCGGCTTTTACTTTCTTACGGCTTGCGCTTCGTATCTACCTCTCATTTTTAACCACCTTGAGTTCATTCATGGTATATACAAGTTCATTGCATTCATGGCACTGCGGCTCAACGCTCGCTAAACCTTTCTAAAGCAAAGGAGGTTACACCCATCGAGTATAATGTAGCATCCCTTTCTTGTCCGATAGTGCTCAATGTACCTGCCAATGGCTGCTAATGGGGATCACAGCGTGCGCGTTGACTAAAAGCCGAATGCTCATGTCTCTCATTCCCCATTAGCAGCCATTGGCATGTACACTGAGCACTATCTTTTATTGTTCAACAACGCACAGAAGAAATCTCTCACCGGCACCACCTTGGAGGTCAAATTGTTATACCTGTTACGCACTACTACAACGGCTACGAAGGATGAACGGGTGCCGCTATAAAGACCTTCGCCCCTAAAGTTGGCAGATCCCACGTACAGTGGGAATGGATGATATGCGAAGTACGAATGAGAAATGTTTATGTGTTACTATAAAATAAGCACAACGTTACAAAGTGGAGGTAAATGATGCCGTACATGACTTCCTTGTCAGGATTATCATGTTTGGTGTGTCGTTTACCTTCGTAATCTATTCACGTCACGTGATACCATATTTAGTATATGTGGAGCTAGCAAAACGGCCGCGAGCATACTATGAGCGTGGTGTGTTGTCATGTTCTTACATGACGCGTGTCAGGATTATCATGTTTGCACCAGTCATATATTTCGTCATCCATTGACGTCATGTAACACCAAATTTGGTATATGTGGAGCTAGCAAAACAGCCGCGAGCGCTTCATGAAGGGTCCAATATACTCCAATGAAGCGTTGACGCGCGCGCACTCTGGACAATGCGACGCTACGTTATCAAAATGCGAGCACTCTATAGTCTGATGTCAGGCGCGACCAGCGTCCGTCGGCGCGGCCCGACGGCAACGGGCGCGAAGTGTGACATGCGACATTTCGCGCTGATGCATTACCCAGACAACACTGCGTCTCCCTCTTTTCGTGGTGGAGGGACGCCGGACGAGCATGCGTCCAAGGAACGCAGCGCGGCACGCGCCTGCGAGTATATGGCAGGACCGGCGCCTGGCGTGGCAGCGCTGGCGGGACGTGACGAAATGAACGCCGGCGTGCACGCGCACTGCGCCACGTCAAAATGTATTGGCTTCTTGACTGTCGCATGTAGTCATGTTCTCACATGACACGCATCTCATGATTATCAAGTTTGCACCAGTCAGATACCTTCGTCATCCATTGGAGCCACGTAATACCGAATTGGGCATATGTGAAGCTAGCGAAACGGCCGCTAGCGCATCATCATTGTGGCATGTAGTCATTTTGTTACATGACACGCACGTTATGATTATCATGTTTGCACCAGTATCACACCTTCGTCATCTGTTCAGGTCCTGTAATACCAAATTTGGTATAAGTGAAGCCAGCGAAACGGCCGCCAGCGTGTCATGAGCGTGGCAAGTAGTCATGTTGTTACATGACACGCATCTCATGATTATAATGTTTGCACCAGTGACATACCTTCGTCGTCCATTCACCTACTGTAATACAACATTTGGTATATCTGACGGTCGCAAAACGGCCGCGAGTGCATTATGAGCGAGGCATGTAATTATGTTTTTACATGACCTGTATGTCATGATTTTCTTGTTAGTGTCTGTCGCTTGTGTTCGCCATGCAATGATGCCATACCATACTAGTTTTGCAACATGCCATGTGAACGAAACCACTACAAGAGCTGCAGTACCATGAAATGTAAATCATGACACTCATGACATGCATGCTATAATTTTCATTTATGACTAGTCGAATGTGTTCATACGGTCATGTTATGTCATACCAATGTATGGTATTCAATACCATAATCGAAACGGCCAGGAGAGCTTAAAGTTGTAAGCGGCTAGATAGATAGATAGATAGATAGATAGATATATAGATAGATAGATAGATAGATAGATAAATAGATTCGCTCAAACTCGCCAAAGATCGCTAAGAAATGCTTCGCATTTTAAGCTAAAGTAGCGCCAACCGCACCCCGCCGCCTCTACCTCTTCTCCCAGCCGTAGAGTTTCTGAATATACACTAGAGGGAACTCTGGCGCTAGTATCTATGGGAGCTGCAACACACGGCGCTTCACCGAGCATGGGAATGTTGGGTAGTACACACATTTGTCTAATGTTTGTACTTCTGGCCTGCTTCTGGCTCCGTGTGTTCATGTGGCCTGGAGCTGTTTTTTCACGAAAGCATAAATTAGCAAATGTTCACCGTTTGCACTTCAAAACCTTATTTTTTTAGGCTTACCATTTCGAATCAAGTCACTAAGTTCAAAAAGGTTCGTTTTTTCTTTCAAAACAAAACCGTAACCAGCAGTAAACGAAGCCGCAAGCACGATTCACCGCCCGCAAGTATGAAGACTAGGCAAGCGTGTGTACTACCCATCATTCCCATGGTCGCTGAACGATCGCAATGCCAGAGTCCCCTCTAGTTAACTTTAGGAAACTCTATGCTCCCAGTGACCGCAGCAGCGCCTCTAGAGTGCCCACTAGGAAACTACGAATGCGAAAACACGTGCTGCTGCTGAAAAACATTTATTTACAGATGTTATTTACAGGGAGGGTGGGAACGGTCCTTAAGGGGCCGCCCCGTACAAACACCAGGTGGGCTCCCTCTTACGGGAGCCCATTGGCGTTGGCCGCGGCCCGGGCACGCTCGACCAGGGCCCGTTGGGCCGTCAGGTCAGAGCAGCCGAGCAGGGCTGCCTCCCAGTCCTCCCGCGAAGGGTTGGGTAGCGGGGTAAGATTTGGGGTTTTTTGGCATGCCCACACCATGTGGAAAATGTCAGAGGAACTTTCCTCACAATGTGGGCACTTCCCCGTGCAAGCGGGGTCAAAGTGTTTTATGATTGCCGGGCACAATAGAGTTTTAGTATAAAGGCGAAGGAGGATTCGCTCCTCCGCCTTCGTGAGGCCCTTACAGGGTTTAGGATAGACGTTATGGCCGGATTGATAAAATTGTGTGATCTCCTTAAAGGTGTAGGCAGGATTGGGTTCGAGTTCCGGATCGGTAGGGGACGAGGATGGTGCCCGGAGAGTGAGCGCGCGGGCAGCGGCATCGGCCGTCTCATTACCATCGAGGCCCGTGTGAGCCGGAGCCCATATGATCGTTCGGTGCGCGGGGGTACCTAGGTAGCTGCTGTTCTGCAGTATTTTATAAGCACGGCACGGAATGTATCCCTGTTCAATATTGCGACAGGCACTACTTGAGTCGGTGATGATGACCCTCGAGTCCTGATCTGCGGCGGCTAGTGCGATGGCGATCTCCTCCGCGTGCGTAATGTTATGTGCACGGAATGTGAGTCCGTTTACAACGGTGTTTTCGTGGACGACCGCAGCCGTATACCAACCACCGTGGTGCGGGCCGGAGGCGTCCACGTAGAATACCCCGAATTTGTGGCCGTAGTGTCGAGCCAAGGCTTCCGCCCGCGCGAGGCGTCGGCCATTGTAGTCGTCTCGGGTCATGTTAGCCGGAAGAGGGCGCACGTGCAAGGAGTATCGCCAAACTTCTGGAATCCGTACGCGCTCTTCCGTGTGTATTGAGTGATTGATGTGTAGCCGGGCAAGGAGGCGGCGACCCGACGGTGTTTTAGAGAGTCTAGTATATTGGTTTGTCAAGTGCGCCTCTCTCAGCTCCTTGAAGGTGTTCACCATTCCCAAGCCCAAAAGGCGCTGGTTAGAGGTGCTGACAGGAAGGTCGAGGGCGCGCTTGTAGATTTTGCGGAGAATGACTTCGAGTGCATTCTCGTCGGATTTGCGTAGGTGGAGGTATGGAGCCGAGTACAGGACTCGGCTGGTTACGAATGCATGCGCCAGCCGCAAGGCATCTTTGCATCGTAACCCCCCGCGCTTGTTGGAAACCCGGCGGACCATCCGGCCCACCTGGTCCCCCACCTTACGCAATTTGGCCAATGTTGTGTCTGCTCTGCGATTTTTGTGTATAAAAAGCCCCAGTACTCTAATCTCATCGCGTTCGGGTATTGGTCCGCTGTGAAGGGAGAGGTCGATCTTTGCGGTGCACTTTGGTGAGGGGCGTATGTGCACGAATTCCGATTTGGACGGGGAGCACTGAAGGCCGCAGCGACGGGCATAGTCATCCACGATGTCCGCCGCTTGCTGCAGGCTTGCCTCCATGTCTCCTGCCGAGCCGTGTGACGCCCATATGGTGATGTCGTCGGCGTACAGCGCATGCTGTATGCCTTCGACTTTCGCCAGCTGAGCGGGGAGTCTCATCATTGCTACATTGAATAGGAGGGGCGAGAGGACCGCTCCCTGCGGAGTCCCTCTCGTGCCTAATTGGTAAGGGCCGTGTTCAATGTCCTGAATCCGAATGTATGATTGTCGGTCAGTGAGGAATTGTTTAATATAGTTGAAAGTGTTTTGGCCGCAATCCACCTGTGAGAGATGTGTTAGAATAATTTCGTGGGTCACGTTATCAAAGGCCCCCTTCAAATCCAAAGCGAGCACAACTTTGTCATTCAGGGGATACTCGACTGGATCGAGGATCTCATGGTCGAGCTGAAGCAAGACATCTTGCGCGGACCGGTGTGGGCGGAACCCGAACATGGTGTCTGCAAATGCATTTTTGCTCTCCAGGAACGCGGACAACCTGTCGCGCACCATCGTCTCCATTAATTTTCCCACACAAGAAGTAAGGGAGATGGGGCGGAGGTTGTCCGTGTTAATGGCTTTGCCCGCTTTGGGTATGAAGGTGACCAGGGCGGTCTTCCACTCAATTGGTAGGCTTGTTTTCCCGATACAAATGGAATTGATGTAGGCAAGGAGCATGGTGTAGGCCGAGTCAGTAAGATTGGCAAGTAATTTCACGGTAATTTTATCCCTTCCCGGCGCCGTTCCTCGCCTCATTTTTGCTAGGGCTGCCTTCAGGTCGTGTAACTGGAACAGTTGATCCAGCTCCGCGTTCTCGGTACCTGCATACGAGTACGCCGGCCCTTGGGAGTCCTGCTGAGTGCATAGATATTGGTCTCGGAGTTTACATGCCAATTTGGCTGTGTCTCCGTCGAAGCTGTGAAATGCTTGTTGCAGATGCTTTTGTGTCTCTGTTCGAGTTTGGGTCGGATCAATCAAGGCGCGGAAGAGGCGCCAGGTACTCCGGCTGGACATTTGTCGAGCGGCCGTGTTGCAACGGTCCACCCAGTTAGAGTCAGCGAGCTGGGCCGCGTACTCTGCTGCTCGCTGGGTGAGCTCAGCGATGCGAATTTTGAGCTTTCGGTTGTGTTTTTGCCGGCGCCATCGGCGGACGAGGCTGCGCCGGGCCTCCCAGAGGTGAAGGAGATGGTTATCCACCGCCGGAGTCGCCTCGGAGAGTTTAATTTGTGTTTCTGTGGAGCGTAATGAGGAAACCAGTTGCTGGGACCAAGCATGGTATCCTTGCTCCTCAATGGGTGTCGAATTGGCGTATATTTGCCGAAACTTCGTGTAATCGGGTAATTTTGCCTCTCCGTAGGGTCTTGCCAAAGGGTAGGTGCGAATGGTGGTGTTGAGTATGCAGTGGTCGCTGCCGAGGGTCTCTTCAGTGTTGACCCAATCCGCATACTGAATGTTTTTTGTGAGGGTAAGGTCCGGACATGTGTCCCGGGTCACGGAGTTACCCACGCGAGTTGGGTAGGCAGGGTCGGTGTGAAGAGTTAGGCCCAGCGTGGACATAAGTTCCGCCAATTTACGTCCACGTTTCTCTTCACGTGCATACCCCCAGAGTGTGCTGGGGGCATTGAAATCACCCACAATCACCAGAGGATCCCTGCCCGCAGCCTTTAAAGCGCGGCTAAAAAGGTCTGCGAATGTAATGTTGCTTAGTTTCGGTGAGCAATAAATGTTTAGCACGTGCAGTGGCGGGTCCTGTTTACGCAGCGCAAGGAGTGTCACCATCACGTACGGGAAAGCTGGCTTAAGGTCGAGATCAACTAGGTTGGCCGTATAATTTTTGTGCACGCAGATGCAAGATAAAGGGTCCTGCTGAAACGTAGTAGAGTTTGTGAGTGTGGCAGCACTCCCTGGCTCCTGGAGGGCTACCACAGCAGGAAGGTTTTGAAATGCTGCGAGGAAAAGCCGGAGGTTGGCGCGCTTAGTGTGAGCCTTAAAGCCCCGACAATTCCACTGGGTGATTTGGATGGGAGTGGCCGTATTGGATCGTGGGGACTTCCGAATTCTAAGGGAGCCCGCCATGGTCAGTGGAGTTAACGAGCGATTGCGGTGGCGGTGCTCCCGAGCCAGCACTCGCGGGGAGGGGGGTGTCCTCAATTCCGGAGGCGGAGCAGCTGTCATCATCCTCAAATTCGATCTGTCGTCGAAGCGTTTTAGGGTACCGGCCAGACACGTCCTTAATTGGGCCGGCTCGTTTGGTGAAACGCGCAACTTGTTGGGCTATCAGGGTAGGGATGGTTTCTGTCATTTTAGCAATGGCGGCATTTACAGCCGCTGAGATTTGGGTTTCGAGGACAGTTATACGGCTGTCCATACGGACCTCAAGGGTGTTCACACGAGCCTCGAGTGCGGCAACCGCGTCTGCCGCCCCCGCCCCGGTCTCACTCTCCATTACCTCTACTGCGGGGGGAGGAGGAGGGGAGACTAGTTGGGTCTGTTTGGCCTCGGCTTCCGCTAGTCTTTTCTGTAACGCTTCGATTTGTGCCTGAAGTTTGGCAATAATATTTTGGTCGGCGTTACGCGATGAAGAGGGGATGATAGGGAGGGATGAGGAGGCAGCTCTACCCGTACCACCCACCTGCTTTCCGTTTTTCACGGCGTTGGCCCATGGCCTGGCTTCGCCGCATGGTTGCGCCGTCGGCTGCTTTTCGGTTCCTCCAGTAGGGGAAGCGGGCTTGTCAGTCTTGGCGACTTCCCGGCGTGGTGGCTCACTGGGAGTCTGATCTTTGCGTCGTTTCTTGGACGCCCTTTTGGACTTTCTGCCCTGTTGTGCGGCCACCTTGGAATTACGGTACTTGGCCGTACATGCTCGAGAGTTTGTGGCGTGTGCTCCACCACACACAGAACATACGGGTACACATTCATGAGGGGCCCGCACCCCCTCCTCCACAAGCGGAACCTGCTGTCCACACAGGCCACACGTATCCGGTCGTGGGTTGGGACAAGTGTCCATCCGATGGCCGACGACACCGCACTTGCCGCAGGCCGGGATCGTCCGGTAGTAGGGTTTGACCGGGATCAGCATTGAGTCGTAGTGAACAAAGCGTGGCTTCTCCTTGCCGGCGAAGGTTACACGCGCCTTGTTCGATGTGCCAAATTTACGCACCTCGACGATGGTGCCTGACCTCCAGCGTACGCTCTCTCGGAGCGTCTCCGTCGTATCTGTGTTGCGGACTACAATAACTCCGTGGCAAACATTGCTATCATCTTGTCGCAGGTACCCGTTGAGCAGAACCTGCCTGTGCTCGATGTTTACCACGAAGTCCCCGATCATTTTGTCCGCCGTGTCAGGGTCCGGGGTGTAAATCACGATCAAATTTTGCTCTCTCGATGGAATAACCGTCAGCGTCTCAGCTCGCTTGGGCCCGAGGTATGCCTTAAACGCAGTCCCGTACCAGTTCTCTGAGAAAGCATCATGCAATGAGATGCACTCTCGTGGCTTTACGACTATTACATAGTCGTCCGGACTCGGTTTCGGAAACGGGCGAGGCTTCCATTTGGTGAGAAACTTGCCCTTGCGTCCCACAGCGCGCGAAGCGGGAGGCTGCGTCTTGTCAGCTGGCGTGCCGGATGCCGAAACAGCGGCGGACGCCGCCTTCTTGGCGTTGGCTTGCGAGCGGCGTTCCACCGCGTCGTTGAGAGCTTGGCTCCGAAACCTCGGTGAAGAAGCAGAGTTTGGCGTTTCGGAAATCGGAATCGTTTCCCACGTCATGGCATGCGGGTCGTATCCACGCTGCATGAGAGTAGCGTCCATGTTGCCTCGGAAAGCCGGTCCCACGCCGCCGGGCGTTGGCGTCGCCGTTTGGCCTAACGGCGTCGCCAACGTGGTCGGGTGATGATCGGCCGTAAAGTTGTCAAAAACGGGCCCACCTGGATGACACTGGTATCCACGTGTTGCCTGTGAGTAGCCGAAACGATTGATGCTGGTCTTGACGGGGTACTGTGAAGTTGCCCGTGGTTCCAGCCGAAAATCAGCGGAGCCGAAGCGCAGCACGTCCTACATCATCGCGCGCTTGCAGCGCCCCCCCAAAAAAACACGTGGGCGCACTGGATGTGCCAGACACTTGAGCAGCATGTTGGGCAACTCGGGCACTGCTACACCGTGTGTTCGTCGAGTGGCCATGCCTCCGCTATGGTGAAAGGGAACGCCAGTGGCGTCTGTTCGTGGAGTGCGCGCTCGCGAAAGTGGGCAAACAATATGGCGTTTGCGATACGTTCACAAAAGCTAGTGCGTCATGCTGCAGATCCTTAGCACCGCAGAGTTTGGCGGCCTAGCAGTGGCGCTGCCATAGAGAGCATCACCGCTGAGCGCGTCAGCACGCAAATGGTGGGCTATCGCATTGAATATTGCGTGATCACAGTGATGCTTTTTTAAGCCACTGCATATCACTTGCTTATATACACGTCACATCGTCGTATTTGACGCTACTTTCAACATTTTTTTTCTTTCTCAATCACTTAGTACATCGCCTGGAACCGCAGCGCCCAAATGAGCTCTAACAGAAATATGAGCACACGCTCATGTCTGCGGCCAGGAGGCATACAGCCGCTTAACTAGCATCATTTACTCTCTGCCATGCACGAGAGGGGAGAGGAGCCTGCATATTGACACGAATGGTGCTACTTGAGTTCTTATTCAGGGACTTTACCACCTGCCCAGTCCCAAGTTCGCTTACATTGGCTGTAAGGGGCACGCAGAAATTAGACTCCGCACGCATGCACCGCATAGCCCGGCCACAATTCGGCCACTCATGCAGGGAGGAAGACCCGCGCGTCGTGTTCCATTTTTATGGACACCGTCTCAATGTTGCTGTTTTCATTCGCTGGGCTTTGTGTTCTAGCGCTGTAGTGAGATTGAAAAAAAAATACAGCATGTCCACGAACTGAATGATGATGAGTGAGGCGAAGCGTCTGTCAGTCTATCTACGCTTCCGTCCGTCCGTTCGTTCTTGCTTCCATCCGTCTGTCCGTGCATCCATCCGTCCGTCTAGTGAACACTCCAAGTACCACCATCTTACATCTTTGCATCATATATCCATCATATAGAAGTGCTGCCATCCAGCGGGCACTCCAAGGACTAAAAGAGAGGTGGCTACTGTCATGAGGCCGTTTAACGGGCTTGCTCTCGTGTAGGTTCGTGTAAAGCGAAAACTACCGATGACATAACGATCATCGGGAAGTGAGCTTACGAGACCGTTTTGCTTCCACCCATATCCCCAACACTCAATATATTTAGAAACCGCTAAAAGGCAAATATCAGACAAAAAACACAGAATACATAGCTAAAAAGAGGTTAACAAGAAGAACAAATGGCTAAAGACGTGACCAGTGCATGTACATAAATGTTCAGAGGAAGATAAGCCTTGTCACGACATAGCGGGACGCGGTGCTTGCAGCGAAGACTCTGCCACCAAGGCTTGGACGCACTCACGTAAACCATGACAGTGGTGATGCGGGGCTTGAAACTGATGCGAGCGAGTAACGGTGAAGACGCACTCGTGCAGCAGGGGAAAGACTGGCGATTAGCTTGAGACGCTCACGTGGCTGACTGGCATGGCAGGAAGCGTCGGGCTGGTCGAAGTCCGTGACCTTTCGGCGTTCGGCAGCCGCAGGTCGGACACGAAGCCGGAGACGTTTTTTGGCCAACACTAGGAGACCAGAACAAGCCTGGCCCACATCAGGTGACGAAAAAAAGCTCCGTGTTTAGGTGGGAGACCACTGGGACCTTGATGCAGGAGCTCTGCTGGCCGCCACTCCCACGCCCTGGCCACCTTCTTCACACGGTCCCGACTCGGCCACGTCTCCCTATAGCTTCGCGGTTCTTCTCCAGTGACTCTCCTAAATTTCCGTGGAGGGACCTTATTGGAACAAAATGTTCACGCCCACACGTGCCACAACTAAGCGTTATCTTAATCTTCTTCTAGCTGATGGAGTGGCGTACTTTTTAAACGCGCACAATCACATCACAGCTACCTACTACTACTACTACTACTACTACTACTACTACTACTACTACTACTACTACTACTACTACTACTACTACTACTACATCGTGGACGGGCGGGTGACCCACCGCGTAGGAGCTTCGCTCCTAAATTTTGACTGCATGGTGCCTATACTGACCAACGATCCTTCGCACGTAATGTGCGGTGGTTATCTGATCCTTTGTCATTTTTACTTTTGAAAGGTGCAAGACTCCAATATTAGGGCAAAAGCCTTCATTGTCTCATACTCTTGATGGCCGGTGTTCGGTACCCTGACACGGTGACAGCTGTCGCGTCTCACACTAGAGGGTAAATCAGCTTTATGAGCGCAGGAACACGAAGGGTGTCTGGACGATGTGCGAGAGTATGAACGCATGCGAAACAAAGGCAGATTAGTCTCTGATCTCACGGCGATTGCGTAAAGGGAAGTCCGCGCATGACGAAGCACAGGAACCACACTTTCGGCGCACCCGGTGCTTTTAGTTTCGGTGTCTCCGGCATTGTGGTCCGGAAATTCTATGATAAATCTTCCAAAGTATGCGCGAGATTTTAGTTAAAAAAAAACAGGCTCACCATATGTTTTGTGACGTAGAACGACTTGGCCTTATAAATCAACCACCGTAATATTGATATTAAAAATATATTCGATTGTTTTTGGTAATTATTTATTCCTGAGTGATTTAATTAGCGATAAAACCTTTTCGCCTAAGTCTAAAATTCGACTGTAAAGGCAAGTACCTACCTATTTCAATTTTTCAAGGAACAATTTTATTGCGTAAAAACACCCTTATGGGCTCTCTGCGAATGAAATAACTGGCCATTTTATTCCACCTAAGGGCTTTCTGTGGAGCTCAGCTTCTGTGGAGTTCAAATCTTGAAAATAGTAGGAGTAGCTGACTGATATTTTATAGCCCTATAATCTAGGCGTGCGCGTATGATGAGACTTATAGACACTTTTAGAAGACATTTCTTGTCCTTTCGCCATGTAGTGCATGACATAATCAAAACATTAATGATTTCTATGCATTTCTTCATAAGATTTCTTCATGTGTGGCAGGGATATTACTTTTGCGTCTAGGAATTCGTGTTCATTTTGATAGGTAGCTGCCGGACATGCAGGTCAACGTCAGGATCAGGGTGCAGGCCTTTGTATCAGGAAAACAGAACAGATGTGCCTTTTGGGAGATTTATGCTTAGCTAGTTTTTATCTGCCAATTTGGCAGATGAAATTTGGCACATTGTTCAAGGGAAGTTGAACCTGCCTTCCGCATATTAGAAGGTTGCAAGGCCTAAAATCTATCCGTGAGTCAGCTACATGCTCGGAGTAAAACATGGTACCCGGAATGCACAGACGCAGGGGATTCATTTATATGAGAAAAAGCGTACAACCAAAGACACCACTCCAGTATCCTGGACAAATGTTAGTAAAGACACATTTCCATCTCGTACACGAAAAGCGTGATCGGACAGTAATGTTCTATCGTAATCAGCATTCTGCCTCATACACCCAAATGTTAGAGGCCTCTGCGTATTCCGAAGCGCCAAGTCGTATCGTAGGGAGTCGGAGTCAGGAGCTTGTACAGAGTCACACCGACGTAATTTTGATGCTACGGTTGATTTTTAGATCCCGTAGTGACGTGAGTGCCCGCTTGTAAATTGAGCTACCAAATAACTCATTTACTTCCTCAAGTGTGAGCCGCTCATAAGCAATCGCAGTGCGTGTATGGTATTCCAGCAAGCCCTTTACAATCTTGATTTTGTATCTAACGGGAATACGGAGAAAGGGAGTCGCCGGGGAGACGCTCGGAGCAGTAGGACGCACTGTACATCGTCTCCCGAGCCTTTCGGCATTTTCGCTGCGACGCGTGCTTACTGACCAATAATCTATGTATGAGTGGGTGCATGAGGTTATTGGGAACGCGTGGATATCACTCTCTGCACTGGATTTATCAAGATTCTCCCAGGAGCATCTGCTGACCCGACCAACGCCGCTCGCCGCCCTGAGCCTAGCTGGCTCAGCGCGCGTCCGGCTCCTTGCCTAAGCCTGGTGCAGCGTCTCACGCTACTCACATCGTCGTGCCCAGCCGCCCACCGGAATGGAGTGCGTCGTGGAAGGTCATACCATCTCTGAAGAGGAGTGGTCCGACGATTCCTGGCAATCGCCCGGCTATCGTGCCCAGGAACGACGCCGACGGGAACTTCAAAACCAAGGCAAGCCCGTTCTTCAACCGTGTACGTCGGAGAATGCCCGCGCCGCTGTGCAGGAACGCCAACCCCAGGTCAAGTCACGTCCGCCTCGGTTACGTCGGCGGGCACCACTCCCCCGATTGCCGCAAGACTCCATTCATATAGTAGGACGTCCAAGAACGCCCATCGACTTGACGAAAGTGCCGCCGTGGCAATTGCACGACGCCCTGCTCAAGGCAGCTTCACTGCCAGATCAGCCACCAGCAAGTCGGGATCGCCTTCGGACGCACCCCACCAATAATACCTTTACCTTGAGCGTGATCGACTCGCAACGCGCCCAAGCCTACCTTCGAGTGAAGTCGATTACCATCGGCGCTGCTACTATCGAGCTCCATGTCTACGCCCCCCCTCCAGACGACGCCATACGAGGCATCATGTTCCATGCATACGATGACTTCTCAGACGAAGAGATATTGGCAGACCTACAAGCCAGCAACCCCAACATTCCTATCGTGAGTGGAAGACGCTTGGGCCAAACTAGGCACGTCGTGGTTGCACTAATGACGCCGAACCTTCCAAAGTGGATATTCTACCACGGAACCGACATCAGGCTGTACCCGTTCTACAACAGGGTGGAATCGTGTTTTAACTGCCGCAAGGTTGGTCACCGCACGGATGTTTGCCCGAGGCCACGTAAGCAGCGGTGCCGCCGTTGCGGAGAGGAACACCCCACACCAGGACAGGGCGAAACACCCGCATGCACGCCACGCTGCATCGTCTGCAATGGTGCACACAACACCGGCAGCTCAAACTGCAAGTATCGCTTTATCAAGAAGGCGCCACCCACCCCGCAATCGAAGCAAGAAGCGCAAGAACCTTCGTCGAACATCCATCGCAACCCATCTCACAGTGGCTCCTCCAGCAGACGCTCACCATCACCTCGAGACCATTCTGCATCTTTCCCACCACTCGGGAACAGCAGCAACCAGCAGCAGCGCCGAGAGAGCAGGTCCCCATCCCACACCCGGCGCTCAGGGTCTCGTTCAGCTAAACGACGTGGCAGCAGGTGTCGATCCCACAGCAGGCGCCCGAGGTCACGCTCAGCCCAACGACGAGACAGCAGGCCCTCATCTCACTCAAGGTCCAAATCAGCCAGGCGCAGCCCATCGGTGTCTCGTTCATCCAGTCGAGGTCCCGGAGAAGCGTCCAAGTCGGTGGCCTGGCAGCGGGGCGCCCCGGCATCACTACTATTTTCCGATTCACAGGTGAGGGAGTTGGCAAAGGAGAATTCTGCCCTTAAGGCTCAAATCTCGGCCCAGCAGTCCCAGATAGCTAAATTGACTAGCTACATCCAGTCTCTAGAAGCCAAAATAGATAGAGCACTCAGTATCGACAAACAAACTACACCCACATCATCCGAAACACAAGACGCACATCCGAACCCCCTGGCACCAAACCCGGCGTTATCGCCAGTTCCTCAACTTCAGAACGCTAATAAACGCAAGGCAGCTACACCCACAGCTTCACTCCACGCAGACGCCGACATCACTACAAAAGTAACGACGGCAGTCACGGCAGCCATCTCAACGCTGAAATCCGATCTGAAAGCTGAAATAGAAACGCGCTTTAATGCGATCCACCAAACCATCAGGGAAACAACCACCTCATTCGCCGTGTTAAAGAGCTCGACCGAAGCTGCACTGGCCGACTTCAGTGTGCAGTTGGCCATCCACCGCACACCATCCAATAGCCGGCAAACACCGGCCCCTACGCCAATAACATAGTCATGGCGGCTCTCCACACGCTCACCGTCTGGCAGTGGAACTGCAGGAGCTTCCGCAATAAGAAGGGCCATCTGCAGCAACATATCCAGCATATTCAAAACCATGCACCAAATGGGGAATGTTCGCCGGACATCATAGTTTTGCAAGAAACGAACACTGCCGCTCAACTGCCCGGATACGCATCATATAATCAGAAAATAGACATGTCCGCGAGCGCACAATGCCACACTGCCATCTTAGTACACAAGAATGTCACAGCCATTCAACATGAAATTGAGGGTACGAGTATTCATCACACACTGGTGGAAATTATACCAAAAAGACGAGGAGACAAGCCACTCTTCATTTTAAATATATACAGCCCTCCAAGAGATACAGCTGCGGATCTACCTTACATCTTTCGGAAAGCAACAAATCTGGCGAAGGATGCAAAGCTGCTCGTACTAGGCGATTTTAACGCAAAACATCCCGAATGGGGATACCCGAAATCCAACCCCAAGGGTCGCCGATTATGGAGCATCATACACGACCTAGGTTTCAGTATCCTCAATGATCCGGAGCAATCGACGCGAATCGGGAACAGCGTATGTCGAGATACTACCCCAGACCTCTCCCTTTGCAAAAACACGGAGGGTGCCCGTTGGCAAAACACAGGTCACACCGTAGGAAGTGACCATTTCATTCTAGCGGTAACCATTGAGTTAACCACAAGCAATGTAAAAAAACGAGCCACAGCTCGCATTACAGATTGGGATAAATTCCGCCAACTGCGCAAAGAAACGGCACCCGATTCGGTATTGGACTTGAACGAATGGATACTTTCTTTGAGTCGAGATGTGGACGCTACAACATACCAAGCAGACGTAACTCCGGAACAGCCATCAACAGATTCACGCCTTCTACATATGTGGGAGGCGCATGAAAGCCTCATGCGTAGGTGGCGGCGCCAACGTCACAACACAAGGCTCCGCCGCCGCATCTCGAGGCTCGAACGTGAATTAGAAGCCCACACCGCTGTGCTAACACGCCAACAGTGGGGCCAACTTTGCGGCAGCCTCAATGGCCAGATGGGCTGCAAGAAAACGTGGCATCTTCTGCGACACCTGCTGGACCCTGGTAGCTCCAAGTCGGCCGCACGCAAACAGCTCGCGCGAATTGTCCATCAATACCCGGGCACCAACGAAGAGCTGCTGGAGGAGCTCATCACCCGCTACATCAACACATCTCAGAAACAGAACAGCACAGAGCAGTTGCCTGAATACACTGGAACAGCCAACGAACAGTTGGACGCCGACATTTCGGAAAGTGAGGTTTGCATAGCGCTACATAAACTGCGTACAACATCGGCACCCGGTCCTGACGGGGTGACAAATAAGACGCTGCGCAACCTCGATCCAAAGTCGGTAGGGGCCATTACTGAATATATGAATGAGTGCTGGAGGTCCGGCCATTTGCCATCAGAATGGAAACACGCAAGGGTCGCGTTTATACCGAAACCGGGCAAGAAACTCGACCTGGAGAATCTTCGTCCAATCTCGTTGACCTCCTGCCTGGGCAAACTAATGGAGCATGTTGTCCTCTGTCGCTTGCAAAATTTCGCGGAAGAGCACCGCCTACTTCCCCCCACAATGCTGGGCTTCAGGGCCCATCTATCCACTCAGGATGCGCTCATCCAGTTGCATCACGATCTCCTACGACCTGAGAGTGGCACTAGTACCAAGGCTTTGCTCGGTCTGGACCTTCACAAAGCATTTGACAACGTGAAGCATAGTGCCATTTTAGGCAGTCTGTCCGAACTACGATCCGGGGAACGCATATTTAACTACGTCCGTGCTTTCTTATCTAATCGAACGGTTGAACTCTCAGTGGGTGACCTTCGTTCTAAGCTCATCACACTCGGTGATCGCGGCACCCCGCAGGGAGCTGTTTTGTCCCCTTTCCTTTTCAACCTCGCTATGAGGTCACTACCTCCCAAACTTGACACGATACCCGGCCTGCGATACACCCTCTACGCAGATGACATCACGCTCTGGACGACGGTGGGATCCGATGGTCAAATCGAGGAGACTCTTCAAAGAGCAACCGACGTAGTCGTTCAGCACGTGTCAGAAGCGGGTTTGGAGTGTTCCCAGAGCAAATCGGAGCTACTATTACTGCGACCTCCAGATCGCCGCAAAATTAAGACTCCACTTCCTAGTATTAACGTGTATGTCAATGACACGCCAATTAAGCAGGTGGCCCACATGAGAGTACTCGGACTCATTGTGCAAACAAACCACCACAACAACATTACGCTAGACCGTCTCACCGTAACCGTGAACCAGACGGCCCATCTTATATCTCGAGTGAGCGCTCGCAATCGAGGCATGAAGGAGAAAGAACTGCTACAGATAATTCAAGCCTTCGTTTTGTCGCGCTTCACGTACGCCCTTCCTTATTTGCACCTCCTTCAATCTGAGCGAGCCCAACTAAATCGGCTCATACGCAAAGCGTATAAGGTGGCATTGGGTCTCCCCCGAAACACATCGACAGAGCACCTCCTCAGTCTTGGGCTGCATAACACCTTAGAAGAACTTCTTGAAGCGCATCTTACGGCGCAAATTCACCGATTACAGGGAAGCAGGACGGGGCGTTGGATCCTTGCTAAAATTGACCATGTGGTATCTCCTACGGGTAACGATCCGGCTGTCATCCCCCCCAACATCAGAAAGAAATTCCTCATAAAACCACTGCCAAAGAACATGTTGGCCAGCCATCACGACGGTAGAAGGAAAGCGAGGGCCAAATTCTTGCAAAAAACTTACGCGTCCAACCCAACCGTTGCGTACGTTGACGCCGCCCAATACCGAGAGTTTACTAAAGCATATGCAATAAGCGTAATCACTCTCCCCGGCAACAACGCCAATTCACCTCAAATTAAAGCGGCTGCTTCTGTCCGTGTGCTTAATACGACAGAAGCTGAGGAAGCGGCGATAGCGCTAGCAGCAGCATCCGGATTCACCACTATACTCAGTGACTCAAAGGCTGCTATATCCAACTTCGCACGTGGCATTGTGGCCCCCACAACTCTGCGTTTACTCTTGCCCAGTCTCCTTACAGATGCTGAGGAAGACGCACTATCCTCCATTGCGCTGGTATGGGTGCCGGCTCACGCGGGGAACCCAGGGAACGAGGCGGCCCACCTATATGCTCGAGGATTCGTCAGCCGAGCGGTGGTACCCGCCTCTGATCTGGAAAACCCTGGTGAAGCCTTGACATCCTACCATGACATCACACAATATTACCGTCTTTCGAGGCAGACAAAACCACCCCCGCACCATAAGCTAACTAAGCGCCAGGAGGTTATCTGGCGCCGCTTGCAAACACATTCATTTCCGTGCCCATACATTTATGCACGTATATACCCCGACTCGATTGATCCGCATTGCTCGCATTGTGGCTCAATAGCCACACTTAATCACATTCTCTGGGCCTGCAGGGAAGATCCCCCCTCTCTCGATCTCCTAGCCGCTCCCTCGCCAGAGGGGTGGGAGGCAGTTCTGACCTCCACCAGCCTGGCCGTTCAGCTCCAGGCCGTACAAAGGGCAGAGGAGGTGGCCATCAAGTTCAGCCTGGCGGGTCACCTACCTCCTTAAGTCTGACGACAATAAAGTTGTGTTCTCTCTGATGCTACGGTTCGGTTCAATATGACAAGTCTGTTTTGTGGCAACCAGCCCACGCGATGGAGAAAGTTGTGTGCGGACTTGTAGTAAGGACATAGTACTTGATAGGACATTTGTACGTATTGCATGAGAAAGGGAAACTTCGCAGCTGGCAAAAAAAAAAGATGACGAAACACCCAGGAAGTGAATTGATGAGCGGGCGAAACAGTGGGATTATTCAACGTTACAGGGAATAAGCCACGGCATTGACCACTCAGGCGTGTATATAAGTGAAAAAGTGGTGTACAACTATATACAATGAACAGCGTTCCCGTGCCACGGCTGCGCGAGCCATCACCGCCTCTGGATTGGCTTTTTGCCGGCGCTGCAGTCTCGCTTCAGTTTTGCGAGCTCTCAACTGCGGGTCCGCTTGCCGGTGCTGCCGTGCTGCAGCAACGCGGCGTTTCCGCACAGTGCCTTCGTTCATATCACGTTGGGAGGAGCGAGCGCTTTTTAAAAACGATGCTCTTTCTTGGGGACCTTCGACGCAAAAAGTTTGGTCTGTCTGTAAATTTGTCTGTTTGTCCACCTTTTCCGTGAACCGGGTACTTTTCAATTCATTTTCATTTAATATATTTACTCTCAAGGCACTGAGCATTACAGAGAGGATTGGGACAACAAATATCAATAAGAAGTAAAACAAAACAGCAGGAATAGAATAAATTATAATGCTCTTTTAAAAATGATTGATTTCTGTAATTGAAGCATCTGTTATTGAAGCGATCGATGCGGGAAGGTGGTTCCAGTCAGTACGTGTTCTAGGGATGAAAGAGTTGAAGTGCTGGTTTGTATGGCAGAAGGGAACCCCAACCTTGTATTGATGGTTATTGCGTGCTGATATGTAGGCTGGTGGAAAAAAACAGTGAATCAGAGAGGGTTCTGTTAGTGTGATAGATCTTATGAAAAGGACAGAGACGTGAACTTTTACGTCGTATTGAGAGGTTATGCAAATTGAGTTGAGCCTTCATAATGTTACACTTGCAGTTCGAGAGTAATTGGACAATATGAAACGTGCTGAGTGATTCCGAATGGATTCAATGTTGTCTATGAGCATGTGAGTATGAGGATCGCAGATAGACGACGCATATTCGAGTTTTGGCTGGACTAATGATTTATACAGGAGAATCTTTAGGTTAGTTGGAACAAGAGAAAAATTTCGATGTAAATAGCCAAGAGTTCTATTAGCGTTGCATGTTATGTAGTGAACGTGAGCCTGCCATAGCAGGTTGTTAGAAATGTTTGCACCGAAGTACTTGTAGGAAGAAACGTTGTTTAGGGGAGTGTTATTAAGTAGGTACGAGGGGGACACAACTTTTGAAGGGTTACGAGCTATCCTCATTGATTTGCATTTATTTGTGTCAAGTTTCATTAGCTAATTATTACACCACGAAGAAATATATAGAGCACCAGGCGATAACCCGAATGGCCGACGCCATCCGCAGCGCCCACCAATGTTGCTCAAGATTCGGCGTTCATACGTGTGCGATTGCCAATTAAAAAGCAATTATTTCGCATATCTGAGGCACCATAACAACACGTATATATTCTGCATGTGCGCCTTTTACTAGAAAAGGCATAAGTAATTCTAAGGACTGTAGCGTTTATCACGCTGCGCTGACCATGCAGCGCTTGCACGAAGAAGCGAGTGTTTCCAACGCTTTGTTAAGACGACACGGTGGTGGCACCTACCCGTCGCCTTGCGTTCTACACCTTATCACCTCTGAGATGGGCGCGCACGCCCATCTCAGGGCCAAGCGCTTTGTTTTCCTAAAAAAATGCCAGATGGCGCTCATGTCTGACGTGTGACGCCTTGATGCGTTCGTTCACCTCCAGTGCTTGCTCGAGGCACTATAACGCAGCGCCTCGGGAATACCATTCACCGATTTTTTTGCGCAGAACATCAAATAGTTGCTTTGTTCACTCTCTCCACATGCAAGACTATCGTCTTTCGGCAACATTTGTAGATTTCATGCAGATACGGGGCCTATTTTTTTCTATGAAGTCGCTAAAACAGCTAAAGTAGCGCCTGTCCTAACCCTGCGCCTCGACCTCTTCTCTCAGCAGCTGCAACAGCGCCCCTAGAGCTTCTGGCAGAAAACGAGGGACACAAGCGATGCCTAGGCAAGACTGCACCTGCGCTCCTTACTTACGGCCTTCGCATAGGGTGTAGTGCATGCCTCTCGCCGCCCTTTGAGGGGGGCGCTGTGACCCTGACCATCTTAAGGTCCCTATATATATATAAAGGTAGTGACAACTACAAGCGCGCCCTCTGGAGGGGTCCAAGGAACAGCGCTAGCAGACGACGCTCCGCTCGCTCACGTGCATTTTGCGGACGGCTGAAACCGCTCTCAGTGCGCGTTTTAACCGGTTAATTATTGCCCTTTGTGGCGTAAGCTGCCCAGAAAACTTCAAGCAGTAGAGACAACGACTAACGATTCCGGGGTGCGTGAAGCTTTGCAATAAAACGTTCGTACTTTCGAAGCATCTCACTCTATTGAACGGTGTTTCACAGCGGTAGTCATACGGCGCTTTTTACGGTCGTTTGCACGATCTGAAATTCAGCTTACAATGAAGTAGAGACGATATTTGGGTCAACTGAAAGTGCTTGTTTTATAGTTCAAAACTATCGGGGGTTGTGAGCTTACCGAAGCTTTCGGAAACATCATTGCGCCCTGATTGTTTCTAGTGGTGCGCAGCGAGTTACGTGCACTCTTATCGCGTCTTTCAGTGCTCGGCAGTATTCCCGCGGTATTTCAACGCTAACCGAATTATTTGTATACACAATACTCTAAGAGCTTTATTTCGGATAAAGGATTTCGCTGCATCTGACAATTATCAGTAACCAGATTCAGTGGCGTAGCCAGGGGGTGGCACGCGAGGAATAGAAAAGGACATCTTTCCATGCGTCGTACGGTTGCGGGAACCGTAGGCACAGCAGCCCGGCATGCTAGCGTGTCATGCTGCAAACGTTGAATAAAAACACGTAATTCCCGCGTCCACTCAAGGGAAAGGTAGATAAGCATTTCTACGTTGCAAAAACAATGCATCAGAGGCGCAAGAAATGTTTTTTACTTACCGAAACGTCCAATTCCACGTTCGGAAACGCAAACAACCACACGATCCGCATGCACAGCGAACGACTGTTGGACCCTTAGGGCGGGGTGCGAAGGGGAAAAGGTCACGTGTCGCCAGCTGGCCAATCGCGCGGCGAGGCGGCTGGATCAAGATCTTTCGCTACTTTTCGTAGATAGAGAGACTTTAGACCATCTTCCGCCACTCTGCGAAGCGCGCGCAATGCCAGCACACGACTTTGGGCGCGTTTCTCCACTCACCGCGGGTTGAAAAACAAGTTGACTATTTGTCGCAGACGCACAAATGGTTTAGTTCGATCTCTTATATGCGCAATCTGGTTTTCACTTTTTTCGCTTTTCACTTTCTTGACGTTTGACGTAGGGGCGAAGCTCGTGAAGCAGGATCGCTGCGAAGCTGATTTGCATCTAGAACAAAGTAGGAAGAATAGTTCTCTGGAAATTGAGCGCAGAGTCAGAAAAAAGTTTACCGATGCGGCACGCACGCACATAGTCTTTATCGCGGAAGTGTCTGCTGCATACGAGAGTCGGCGCAGACTTGTTTATTATCAGGTTGTCTCTCATACATTTTTTTGTCATTTAGCGTACAGCTCAGCATTGCTTGGGGATTGATGAAAACAAACACCGGTTGTCTGCCCGAATGGAACTTGCAAAATGCCACTCAGCAATACACCATCATACCGCTAATATATATCCATGTACCTAGTGCGCGTGCTGAAGGTTGTACGACCATCTTTTGCAGTCGAGAAACCACTGCAGACTGAACACTGAGAAAGCAGTGAGCAAAATGCAGCCGTGGTGCGCGAATGCCAGAATAAAGCAAGCCACACGAGAGAAAAAGGGAAATTGAGAACAACCTGTTTGTAGCACTAAGCCACAAGATAATCTGTACACATTTCTTAGCAAGAAAGCTGCTTACGTAGCGAAAAGTTTGGACGTTGTAAGTTTCGTTTATAAATATGTTTTTCCGCGAACGCGAAGGATAGCGCAAAACTGATTTGCACTGGAGAGTTTTAGTCCTAGGGCAAGCGGCTTGCGAGCGTAAACAGAGGCGTTCATTCACATTTTTCATGGATGCGGCTTGCCGTACGTACAATGGAACTCCAGGTAGTTTGGGGCACCCGGAATTAACTAAACAACACACACCACTGTTCTCAGGGCGTGCCGCCCAAAAGGGTGATTCAGCAGCAAAAGTGTTCTTTTCATTTCTTTCTCGTTATACGCATTTTTTTTTCAACCAATTCAACTCAGGTATGTGTTTCAAAAAGCTGTCAAGCGGCAGACCGAAACTTTAGCCCTGAAAACCATGCTAAATATATTTGCAAAGATACGAAACTAGAAAAAAGGGAAGGGGTGCTCGTCATTTCTGTAAGGGCCCTTTCTTATTGCCACCTCGTTGTCCTACGAGGCCAAGGGCCAAATGTATGTGGTGCTGCGTGCTTTAAAAACAAGTGCGGCTTTGTTCATTTCCCTCTATGGTCGTTGCCAGTGCTTTACGCATTGTGCCTCGTTATCCGATTATTCCGCATTTTTTACTGACTTTCAGCTTGTATTATCCATTAGTACATGTACACCTATATTATGCGGCGAAGCATCTGATAACATTATTTATTTTAAGGATCTCCCTCTATCCCTGACTTCTTTAATACTCCCCCTCCCTTCTCTTCGTCGAGAACTGCCACTCCGTGGTTTCACATCGAGCAACACCTTGTGCCGTGTGAGCGAGCTGGAGATGCAAAGTCAGGGTCGCAGCGCACCTACCGCCGAAGGGCGGTGAAACATACTCAAAAACTCCCCCATTGCTTTCGCGACAGGTGAGAAGGCCAAAAGAGAAGAATCGTGCGCAGGTGAAGTCTATAGCCCGGCCGTGCACAGACATATCTTCTCCCGGCACACAGGGGGGGGGGGGGGTAAAACTATGTCATCGTGGAAGAAAAAGAAAGCACCCAACCGCAGACAACATGGCACTTGCACTACCAAGGCTACCAAGCACGAGGAAGAGGAGGAGCATGCACATTAACCCGAATGGCGCTTCTTTAGTTATTTCTAGGGACGTTATTATAGAGATAAGCGCACTGCCACTAGCGGTCTCCACTCGAACTAGAGCAGCGGAACGGATGGATGCATGGATGTATCTAGCTGTGCCTTTTAGATCCGGTGGTGGCTCATGCCACCTAGCCATAAAGTTATGTACTATCACTGTGTGTTTAAAGATTGAATTTTACTCGTGCCTAGATTGTAGCCACCAATCAGTTAGCCTCCTCCAGGTTATTTCTACCCGTTTAAAGTATATTTTGCCTTCACTGTCTCTAAACCCCAATGCTTTGAAAAATTTGGTGCCATTATCGTCTACTATAGGGTGGAACCCTTTACAGAACATTATCAAATGTTCAGCCGTTTCCTCGTCCTCTCTACATGCAATACATACTGTGTCCGTGGCTTAGTAGTTTGCTTGGTACGTCTTGGTCCGAAATACTCCCGTTCTAGCCTCGAAGAGCAAAGAACTACCCTGAGAAGTATGGTATATCTTTTCCCTTGAAATTTCCTGCTTAAAGGTTCCGTATGTCTCCAGTGATTATTTCGTAAGCGTTACCATCAACATGTGCCTCTCTGTTTTCTTCACCTTTTACTCAACCGATGTCTTCTTTTGGTTTGGTATTCTGCTGTTGTCTAAATACTTGCTTGACAGTTTTCGAGTTCACTTGCCCTATTTAGTATCAACATCCTTCACGTACAAGTAGCTGAAAACTTTCCTAGTCTAAGGGCCGCTCTATCGCAGAGCCACCTAGTGGGTGCTCCAAACACCAGCATGTCAGGGCGCACGATGGGGGGACAAGCTCCGACCATAAATTGATTCGCATCTAAAAAACTGTTCATTTAAGGAACCAAGACCAAGCACTTGCCGGAACATCTGAGCTAACCAAGAATGTCGCCAATCAAACACAAGATACAAATTTATCAAGAACGGCAAGCACTGGTGTGCACAAAAAACAGTAGTGTTTATTTTGATAAAGAGTAAAAAAAATAAAATGCTTTACTGAAAGAGTTGAATGGCAGCATAAGTTGCTTACACGACCGTGTGAGTGTCAAACCAAAATTGCGCGACATTGACGATGCTGTGCGGAAGTCTAATACAGAAGGTCAAGTCACTACGCTTTTAATGCTGTAGTTCGGGAGCCCAAATTGATAGGAGGACTGTTGCTCTTGGAGTACTATCACGTTGCATCGGCACATTACCTTTAAATGCCTGTATACCTTGGACACAGTGGGTGATCTAGCACATTACTACCAGAGTTGCCAATCGTAGGGTAGTTACCCTATTTGTATACAGTAGTTTTTCGGCTAGCGTGATGAAGCAGGGCTGTGATAATATTTTATTATAGGTCGTACAGTAACTTCAATATTTTGATTGTCACTCATGAGTGAAAATTATAGAAGATCGGCGTAACAAAACTGAGCCTTACACTACCGAAGAGATGCGAGAACTAAAATTTTCTCTGAACAAGATTGGCATTGTCTTCATTAGCTTGTCACCATCACATGTCCGAGAGAAAAGATAATACCTCACAAATTCTTGTGGTACCCTTCTTTCTTTTCGTTGATGGCTTTTCCGTCTATGTCATCTCCCGTTTGTTCGTTGCGTGGAGTGGTTTTTTGTTCTAATGCAATAAAGAGCTCATTTCGAAGAAATTGCGACTTCGGCGGTCGTGAGCGAAAAATCATCATCTTTGCGTGACTGCAAATATTGAGGAAGAAGTAAACAAAATAAATAATGCAAATTTTAGCTCCCAATGGGGATTGATTCCTGGTGGCTTGCCTGGCGGGCCAGTTTTCTACCCCACAGCCACGGCTCTTCCTTTTCTCACGCCGCTGTTTGTGAATGCAGTGAAAATAACTTCCTTCGCTTCGAAATGCAAAAGGAAATTTCATTATTTACAAACACACGCGTCCTGTAACATGCTGCTCAATACAACCTGAAATAATGCCGTAATAATACGTGGTACATGCATACATAGCCATCGAGCGTCAGAACAAAAGATTATCATAATGACTTGTCGGCCCAATGGGCCCTTATCTGCAGCACGCACGGTGGAAGCAGGCCGGGAAGAGTACATGCGCATTGTGTACATGTGCGGGACGAGCGTCACCATCGAAAAAAGCCCCAAGGGGTGGAAAAGTAGTGGGAAGATAAGGAGGAAGGTAAGCGTGAGACGAGCCAGGGTTTTTTTTTTCGGTGGCAGGCCAGCGATGCGATGCGGTGCCGGTCGCGCTAGGCGCGATGGGTTCTTTCCTTCGTGCGTGCTACAGAGCGGATGCCACGCCGGTTTGGGGCGTCGGCAAAGGCAAGTCCATGGCTCGTACTAAACAGTGAGTTGTGTGTGAGTTTGATTTCCCACTGTCATGTTTCGCGTCGGCTTTCCTGCCGTTGTATTTCGCTGCTCATGTTCCATTAACCACCAGTCTGCGAGGATTGCTTATTCCGGGTTTTCGGTCCTCTTCTGTGCGCTAGTGTCATGTTCAGCCGGTCAGGAAAGATATTTGCGAGTCTTTTTAGTCGTGCATTAAGGCTGTTCTTGTTACAAGCGTTACTGTCTCGTGTTCTGTGAATTTTGGCTCCCTGAAGCTCTGAGTGGAGGCGGGATCTTCAGACTTCATAATTTAAAGCCAGTCACCCACCTGAAGTTGTAAAAGATTGTCTGCATAGGAGAGGTAATAACCGCGCAGCCGAACCACGAGAGTGAAGTAACTAGAAGAATAAGAATGGGGTGGAGCACATTTGGCAAGCACTCTCAAATCATGACAGGTATACTGCCGCTATTCTTCAAGAGGAAGGTATATAACAGCTGCGTCTTGCCGGTACTTAGCTAAGGAGCTGAAATCTGGAGGCTTACAAAGAGCGTTCACCTTAAATTGAGGACGACGCATTGAGCAATGGAAAGGAAAGTGGTAGGTGTAACTTCAAGAGACAAGAGAGCAGAATGGATTAGGGAACCAACCAGAGTTAAAGATATCATAGTTGAAAACAAGAAAAGGTAATGGGCATGGGCCGGGCAGGTAGCGCGTAGACAGGATAACCACTGGTCATTAAGGGTAACTAACTAGATTTCTAGAGGAGGCAAGAAGGTTAGTGAGAGACAGGTTAGTTGGGCAGATGAGATTAAGAAGTTTATGGGTGTAAATTGGCAGCATCAAGCACAGGGCCGAGTTGACTGGTGGGATGTGGGAGAAGGCTTTGTCGTGTAGTGCACGTAGCCAGGCTGATGATCATGATCCACTACAAAATACACACACGCTACTGCACCCTTAAGGATCACGTAGTGGGCGCACAAAAACTTCGAAAAGATTTCATACACTAAGTGTTTGTAGTACGCACTAGGTACAGTATATTGCTGTCACGTTTAACTCTTAATGGCGAAGCGTAAGGGTGCCCCAATTTTTCGCGACTGTAGTCGGCTTCATTTTTAAGGCAAGAGCCTTGAATGCCTCATCAAACATAATCATTGGTTGTAGACGTCAAAGCATATGTTGCAAAGAATGATATAACGATACTGCCTCATGACGTTATATTGACATCACGTATCGCTAAAATTATTGATATCATCATGAAGTCACTGTGACGTCCGAATGTTGATTGATTGATTGATATGTGGGGTTTAACGTCCCGAAACCACCATTTGATTATGAGAGACGCCGTAGTGGAGGGCTCCGGAAATTTCGACCACCTGGGTTTCTTTAACGTGCAACGTCCGAATGTTGGTCAAATGATCACATGTCGCATGTTCTTAGGTGGGCTTATCCCGGACGCTCGGGTCGTGCTTAAAATTAAACATGCTTAAAAGCGGGACGTGCTTATAAGTTTGCAATGCCTGCGATTGATGAGGCAAACCATAATAGGTGCAGAAATATTTCGAGTCTTCACTGGAGTGGACTCGGAAGAAACAGAAAACAAAAAGTGGCTTTCGCACTCTAGCCAAGTGAGGTGAATGCATGACGGCTATGCGATGTTTCTCGGAGACAGTCGATGGGTTGATGGAATAGCGTCCCTTTTTTTTAAGGCTGTGGGCCTATATTCTGTCAAGCTTAATGTGTTGTTTTGTTCACATTGTCGCGAGAGAAAACGATAGGCAGGAACTCGAAGTGGAGGACTGTTTACTCAGCCACAGCTGCCATTCACTTCTTCGCTCTCGTCTTCTGCTACCAACACAGCGTGGCATTACCCTCTCCCCCCCCCAAAAAAAAAGCATCGCATGAATGCTACGGCTCCGAAAAACAACGAAAGGTAGTAAAAAATGTCGGTGTCTTTCGAAAAGAAAAAGGACGAGATGAAAAATAAAGAAGCAAGAAAGTAATGTACAATTGTCTTGAAGGCTATTGCCTCATCACAAAGTTCTTGACTTGCAGTCAACGCGAATAGTACGGCTTCATCCTGGAGACCTGAACCACATCCGAGGAGCGGGGTCTTCGAGAACGGTGTGACGTGTCTGCTGGGACAACTTCGTAGTTCACTTCGCCGAGGCGATGAAGAACTCGGTAGCGTCCAAGGTACCGACACAGTTTTTCTGAGCGTCCACGTTGACGTATAGGAGTCCAAACCCAGACTAGGTCACCGGATTCATATATTACTGCTTTGTGGTGGGTGTTGTACCGGCGAGCATCTTGATTTGGCCGCGATAAATTGCGAAAGTGCGCCAACTGCCGGGCGTCTTCAGCACGCTGAAAAAATACATCTGCGTCCGGAGTAATCGTGTCCGGCAGAGTTGGTTGCAGCATAGTGTCAAGCATTGCGGTGACGTCGCGGCCGTAAACCAGACGAAAAGGAGCAAAGCCGGTGGTTTCCTGCAAAGCCGTATTGTAGGCAAAAGTTATATACGGGAGGATTTCATCCCAGTTCTTCTGATCTTTGGCGACATACATCGAAAGCATATCTGCAATCGTTTTGTTAAAGCGTTCGGTTAACCCGTTAGTCTGCGGGTGGTACGCAGGTGCTGTTCGGTGCATCGTGCCGCTCAACACACAGGATATGTCGGAGCAATTGTGCCGTAAAAGCAGTACCATGATCTGTGTTGACGACAGCGGGAGCACCCTGGCGGAGAACGATGTTCTTAATAAAAAAGTCAGCCACCTCGGAAGCAGCTGCTCGCTAAACTGCTTGTGTTTCGCAGTATCTGGTCAAGTAGTCGGTGGCAACCAAAATCCAGTGGTTACCTGCTGTAGACTTCTGAAATGAGCCGAGTAAATCCATCCCGACCTTTTCAAAAGGTGCGTGAGGGGGTCGAAAGGCTGAAGCAGACCGGCTGGTTTCGTCGTTGGAGTTTTGCGGGGCTGACAGGCTGTGCATGTCTTGACGTACTGCCGGAAGGTTTTCGTAAGTTTCCGCCAGTAGTATTTGTCCTTGATTCGTGCCAGAGTACGCGCGAAGCCAAGATGCATTGACGATGGCTCGTCGTGACAAGCACGCAAAATATCATCGCGGAGAGCAGCAGGAACGACGAGGGGGTAAACAGTTTTCATTGAATGAAAGTTGCGCTTGTAGAGGATGCCTTGTCGTAGACAGAAAGATGACAAATCACGCACGAACTGATGTGGGGGTTGTGGGCGACGTCCCTCAATGTATTCGATCAGTTGTTGTAATTCTAAGTCTTCGCGTTGCTGCTCAGCCACGTTTAATGATGTGAGAATAGCAAGGCAGCTGAAGTCTTCATCATTGTCTTCTTCAGCGACCTCGATGGGTGCGCGGGAAAGACGGTCAGCGTCGGTGTGTTTCTGGCCAGACTTGTAAACCATCGTTATATAGAATTCTTGTAACCGAACACTCCATCTTGCGAGACGGCCCGAAGGATCTTTCAGACTCGCTAGCCAGCAGAGAGAGTGGTGGTCACTGACGATTCGGGAGGGGAGTCCGTACAAGTAGGACCTGAATTTCGTTATGGCCAATACAACCGCCAGACATTCTTTTTCAGCCGTCGAGTAGTTCTTCTCCGCAGATGACAGCGTGCGGCTAGCGTAGGCGATGACGCGTTCCACGCCATCTTGATATTGCACGAGAATAGCTCCGAGGCTAAGGTTGCTCGCGTCAGTGCGGACTTCTGTGTCTGCTTTGGTGTCGAAGTGACCAAGGATCGGTGGTGTTTGTAGGCGTTGTTGAACGTCGTGAAAAGCGCGGGATCGTTCGGGGCTCCAGACGATGGCGACGTCATCCTTGAAGAGTTGTTGTAGAAGGTCGTCGATTTTCGAAATGTTCGGCACGAAGCAGTGGTAATAAGCACAATGTTCCAGAAAGCGGCGTGCATCATGCTTTGTTTTCGGTATCGAGAACAAAGCAAGTGCCATAGCCTTGTCAGGATCGGGGTGAACACCACTGCTGCTGGCAATGTGGCCAAGAAATTTCAGTTCCCCATATCCAAAATAACACTTTTCTGGTTTCAGAGAGAGGCTGGCAGTGCGAATAGCCAGAAGAACCACCTCAAGCCGCTCAATGTGCTGTTCAAAAGTCGTAGAAAAAACGTCTACGTCGTCTAAATACACTCAAGAAGAGTACCACTTCAAGTCACATAAAACTGTGTCCATCATTCATTGGAATGTAGCTGGAGTGGAGCACAGGCCAAAAGGGAGAACTTTAAAATCATTGAGATCATCCGGTGTAATAAACGGAGTTTTTGCTTGGTCTCGTTCATCTACTTCAATCTGCCAATATCCGCTACGGAGATCCACGGAAGAGAAGTAACGGGCGTGTCGCAGGCGATCGAAGGAGTCATCAATACGAGGAAGAGGATATACGTCTTTTTCGTTATCTTGTTCAGCGTGTGGATGCGGAAGTCGACGCAGAATCGTAATGAACCATATTTCTTCTTAACCAGAAGAACCGGCGACGCCCAAGGACTAGTCAATGGTTGAATTACATCGTCGTCGAGCATTTGTTTCACTTGATGACGAATAATATCTTGCTCCTTCTGCGACACGTGGTAAGCATGTTGGCGCATGGGTTGCACGTTGGGCTCAGTGATAATTGTGTGCTTCATTAGAGGAGTCTGCCGGACTTTCGTAGTAGTGGCAAAACAGTCACTAAAGGATGAGAGGAGACTGAGGAGCCTTGCCTTCTTAGGTTCTTCTAACTGGCGATTGACGTTGAGGCGACTAGTCACGTCAGTATCGCAGTCGTTCTCAGTCGAGATCATCGTAATCAAAGGGAAGGCGTCCAAATAATCCAATGCCTCAATGTAAGCTATGGTTGTGCGTTTCGCAAAATGCCTGTGGTTGCCACTGAAGTTCGTAACTAAAACCGTAGTCTGGCCATTTCGGAGTAGAATGAGACTTCGAGCAATGACGACTTCCCGATCAAGCAATAACGTCAGGTTACTGTCGGCGATGCCCATAATTGACTGCTCCCGTGGACACTCAACAAGCACGAAGATACTACTGTGAGGTGGCAACGTGTCGCAATCATCTACTACGCGTAAGTCCACGCCACGATGTTCGTTCTCGATGTACGGAATCTGGAGAAACACAGTTAACAAAACTGACGAACAAATAACGAAGATTAATTATCGCTTCATAGTCTTGCAGAAAATCCATGCCCAAAATGACCGGCCGAGAACAATTGGGGAGTACAAGGAGTGATGCTACAAAAGCCGACGCACAAATCTCAAGCCTGGCGGTGCACCTTCCTATAGGGGATACGAGGGGTCCTCCAGCGGTGATTAGTGGAGGGCCGTCCCACGTTGTCGGCACCTTGTTTAGACGGGTGGCCAATGTAGCACTCATCACCGAGTAATCAGCTCCCGTGTCGACAAGCGCAGTCACCGGATAACAGCCCAGGGAAACGGTAATGGCAGCCGACATTCTGTTGGCGGTTTCCCAAACAGGCTTTAACGGCACGTCGTGAGGCAGCGGCGGAGGGTATTTGTCGGTTCGCGTCACAGCGGCCTCACCTCCGGAGGTCGCCGTTCTCAGTTTCTCCGGCGTGGGCTTGCGCCACTGCCACCAGGGGACCCAGAGGTGGGTCGGGCGCGGTGCGTTGATGTGGACGGACGGGGTGATGGTGACCGTGACTGTCATCGCGGCGGGACAGGAGCGTGATGACTACCTTTCAAGTAATCCGCAATTTCGTGTGGGCGCTCACCATAGCGTGGACAATGTGCATCTGGGTGGAATCCGCGTAGGCCTATTCATCGGTAATAACAGTCGCGGTACATGTGTCCAACTTCGCCACAATGATAGCACAAAGGACGATCGTCGGGTGCACGCCAGACGGTGGACTTCCGCGGGCCAGGACGAAAATCAGCCTGAGATGGCAGGTGATGGGCTGGACTGGGAAAGCGTCTGGGGATCCCCGCAGGTGGATGAGCAAAATGTGCCGTCGATGGCGTAGAGACCCGTAGGGCATCCTCGTAGGAATGCGTGGGAGGTTCGACTTGCGATGGTGGTGAGGAGTGAACGAACTGCCTGATTTCGTTACGAACGACGTCTATAAGAGCAGCGCTACTGGGAGGGAAGCTGCGTGAAATTTCTGAAGTTCCTCACGTACGACTTGCCGTATGAGTTCTGTGAGGACCTTCCTGTTATCACCTCCTGGTACAAGCGAGCACGCAGCAGACATGGCCGTCTGACGCTCATACTGCGACACCCGCTGCCGAAGCATGCGCTCCATAATTGTGGCCACACGTATGAACTCGGACACAGTCGTAGGAGGGTTGCGCACAAGGCCAGCAAAAAGTTTCTCCTTTACGGCCGCATTAGCAGGCGCACTTTCTTGTCTTCTGGCATGTGGGGATCAGCCCGTCGAAACAATCGCGACATTTCTTCGACAAACATGGCGACGCTCTCGTTCGGCATTTGAAACCGCGAAGAAAGTGCTTGCTCCGCTCTCTCTTTCCGTCAGGGGTTACTGAACGCCTCGCGAAGCTGCCGATGGAATTCCTGCCAACTTGTGAATGAAGTTTTGTGGTTCTCATACCACACTCTTGCTGCGTCTAAGAGGGAGATATACACGTTTTTAAACTTACGGCGATATTCCCAGTCGTTGATGGCAGCGACTCGGTCGAAATGGTCAAGCCAGTCTTCGACATCCTCACCGGCATCACCATGGAATGGGTTGGGTGTGCGATGCGTGTTGATGACACAGGGTACGCTAGCGAGTGGGTCATGCTCGGTTTGGGTTGCGGATGTGGCGAACATTGTCCTCACGGAACTTTGCAAGGGGCCGTACTGTGGTGGTAGTCCTTGAAGGCGGTGGCGGCTTCGATAGATATCAGCAGACCCTGGTGCACTGGCGGTGGTTACTTCTGATTCTGGACCAGCAGGCATAAAACGTTGCAGCGCAGTACCCAACACGTCCACCAGTATGTCGCGAGAGGAAACGATAGGCAGGAACTCGAAGTGGAGGACTGTTTACTCAAGTCAAGTCAAGATCCTTGACGATGTGGCGCATACCCACGCTGGTGGATTGGCCAAGAACCAGATAGTTTTTATGAATTTCTTCTTTTTGAACAGAATATAATTAATCAATTTATGAGAAATAAGAGAAAGATGCAACAAGAGGAATTTGATGGTCGAATTGTAAATAATCTGTAGTGTAGTGTAATAAAATGTCGTATTTGATTTAATATGAATTTGGAAATTTCAAAATCTACCGAACAATGATTTCAACACTGAAACCTCTTTGAACTTTCGACGCACTCCTGCAATGCCTCAACCATCTTCCTGTCGCTGTGGCCTAGGCACAAAACCCCGAAAGAAAGCACATTTTCAGCATTTAAATCTATTCAGAGAAGGTGGCGAACGGCACTTTGTTTTTACATGTTTTTACGTAAGGCAGAGAATCTATGACAATAAATGAGATAATGTTCAGTTGACTCATTAACTATACAAACAGGACAATGAGGGGAGGCTGCCAGACAAGCTCTGTGTAAATGTAAATTCAGCTGTGGAATTTGACAGTGCAGTCTAGTGATTGCGACTTCCGTTCCTCGCGTTTGACATATTTTACTATTCCAATGGTATAACAAGTGCGTGAATTCTGGTGTGGCTGTTAGTCAAGGTGTAGAAAATTCCTCTAACAGTAGTTTTCTTCCTAATCTAGCGCCTATCAAGAATTTTGATGCTGGTAATACATCAATAACAGGCCCATTTAAAGATGACTTGGGCAACGCATCTGCCATTTCATTCATATGAATGCCCTTATGTCTAGGAACCCCGACCAGTTTGATCAGATTGAGATGCGAGTGAACTAATGCTTTGAAAGCATTCTGAGCATGCGAGTTCTCATCTGCAGTAAGGGAGGCACATACTGATAGTGAATCTGTTAAAATTATTGTGGTTCTTACTGAAGCAGTTATTTTACGCAGAGGTAGAATTATCGCAAAAAATTCTGCTTCAAATATGGGCACGAAATCGGGAAGGCGAAGCGAAAAGGACCAGTCTAGGGCAGGAGAAAAAAAATACCAATTCCACATTTTCCTTCCCTTTGTGACGCGTCAGTTGCTATGGCTGCTTGTATTGACGTATGTTCTAGGTAATCTCTTAATATAGCTTCTAAAAAACTGAGCGGCATCAATTTTGAATTTTTCGGAAATATATCATCAAACTGTAGTTTAATAGCATTGTTAATGGTACTGATTAAAAAACAGCATCAATTTGAACACCTAAATCATCTAGAAAGCGCTGTATAACCAGAATTTGGGGTATACGAGATATCGGCCAGTATTGTCCAAAAAACAAGTCAGAACGGTTAATAAAAACTGTTTCTAAGCGCCTTACCGACGATTCATACAGCCTAAGAAATGCCTGTATAGCTAACAATTTTAAGCGGGTCACTTCTTTCTCATCTTCTGCTACCAACACAGCGTGGCAATATTATTGTTCTGATGATCACAATGATGGGTGATGGGCATGGCTCACACGCAATCTGTGGGATTGACCTTCTTTTTGTCTTAATAATAGTAGTAATATTATTATAGTTTCTGTGACCTGAAATAGCTAAATCTGGCAGTGAGGCTACTGAACGAGTCCAGGAAAGATAAGTATTAACAACAATCGTTTGGCTAGAAATATTGCTCTCGATCTTGTTCTAACACTGCCGGATTATTATCATTGGCGTCACTTCATTATCGACGAAATCGCGATGACTTTTTATATCTTCAAAAACTAGTTCATGGTATAATATTTTGCCAAAAACTAGTTCACGGTATAATATTTTGCTCTGAAGGTCGTCCCCTCCACGAAGCGCCTCCTCCAAGGAGAGTGGTCTCTCCGGCACGCGCGCTTATCTGACTCGGGATTCGTGATAGGACGAAGGTCGCTTCTCACGCCACCGCGGCTGCGTTTACGCAAGGAGCACGCTGCTGACACACGACACAGGAAGAATTGCGAGTTGTTCGTTCTTGTCCTATGTACTCGTGCGCTTGTTTCACGCGTCTTACCATTTGAACAGCGCGCTTTAAGTGTCGATCTGTGGCAGTTCGTCAGTGTTCGTCCTGCACATGCTGATTTCGTGCGTACTTTCTGCTTGAGGCGTGCGCTGCAAGTTTCTAGCCACTTGCTGTTCTTAACATGACGGCAATTTGTTGCTGTTTCTAAAACAATGATCAATGAACGCTCAACTACCTCTATAAAGACACTTTTCCCTTTTGTGTTATACCGATATCTATATGAATAGATTCGGCAACGTTTTCTCTTTATTTCTAGCTCTCTGCCTACTTCTCAGACTAATTCGGCAGTCATTCATTGCTTTTTTTTATTGCAGACTTCTTTACTTTTCCTATGTTGCCCCTGAAATTCAAGGCTTTATATAGGTTAACCACCAGAGTATATATTTCTATAATCAACTGAAATATGCGTAGCTGTTTTTTGTTTTGTTAGACTTCACACGCATGTACAGCAAAGGGGAAAGTCAGTTCTTGTTCACCTAATCTCTATTTAAAAGTATACCTTCTATGTAGACCCAACTTCCCTTTAAGCAGCTAGGCGCTTTTCCTTCAATGATCATAAAATATATTTTTGCTTTTGTCTACACCCTTACTGTAGTTACTCGGGAACAATTGTTTCCTACAGCTGTCATCCAGTTTAATTCCTGCTTCTATGACGATTCACTTAAAGTGCCCCTAAAGCACCTACACTCATTTCTGGCATTTAAGGCAAACGTGGGCATCGTTTTCAGAGTTCTGCCACGATCAACAACGCCAAACGGCAGCGCGACGAGCCTTGGGCGTTCCAGAAGTTTCAATAAATAATCCCTCCTCCTCTGTGCTCCTTTTGGAACTTTTAATTCTCTGAGATGTTGGCAGTGATGTCAGCATGTCATCGGACAGTCATCAGTTTGTCCGCTTAAAGGCACTATCAACGTCAAATGAAACCATAACCGGGGCAAGCGTTTGCAATGGTATGAGGGCACCGTCCACTTATCACCATGCACATGCACGCATATAAGCACAGCGCTGCCGAACAAGATGCGAGCGCCTTTCGATGGTGATAACTGGTTGGTGCGCACAATGCCATCGCGAAAAGTTGCCGCTGTTCGCGTTTCATTTGACGCTCATTGCAGGTGCGCCTGCCGCTCTTCCTCCTCGCAAGGAGCACTCGGTCAGGAGGAGAGACGAGCCGACGAACGAAGAAAAGGGCGAAACGAGCTAGGGTCTACTAAATACGATCAAAAGGCGCGTGCTAAGTTTTCATTGTAGACTCATGCTCAACCTCTGGGTTGTTTAGGGGCCCTCTAACAAACCTTGTTACCATGTCGCTTACACTGCCAGACACATGCTGATGAGTCACCCATCTTATTTTGCTCAAATTTCGCTCAACGTTCTTGCCATACAAATACGGGAACGCCTCTTCCTCCCACCTGCGCCCTTACATGTTCTGAATATTTCATCGAAACTAATTTTCAAGGCAGTGAAGTCACTACTGACTCCACCACTATTATGCACCTGCACTTCACGCAGTGAAGCCTGGACGATATCGGTGTTACATGGTGCTATTTGGAGGTGTATGTGGATAAACGTAAGGTGATAAAAATATGTGTTTAAAGGGTAAAGTAGCGTAATGTTTACTTTGGCGTACAATATTTTTCGAAAACTCAATTCGCAAACGGGACTGATTGCCACCCGCTGCAGTGAGGTTATGATATTGTTTACCAATTGCTCTTTCTTGAGCAATTTAAGAAGGCATGTTACCTGATTCCAGATTTCTTGCATCAGCGGCGCATCACGAGGCGGTCTGTCATCGTATGCCTGCAATGTGCTCGTGATTCACTACCTCCAAAATACTGACCCACCAGTAATACCAGTCCTCCAGCAGGTAAGCTCAGTGCCTTTTCAGTTTTGCAGATGCGCAATGGGGTTTCAATATTGCTGTGAACGCAGGAAGTAGTTGCGAAAGTAGCAGAAACTGAGGTGCCTGAATGTTTTGGTGTCGTGAAGCCAGACAAAGCGCAGGCAGAACAAGCTATGGTTTTAACCAAAACGCAAAGATAAACGACAAAGCAGAGAGTGAAAATGGTTAAAAACTATTTTCACGTAAGAAACTAGCAATTGATGACCTTTTGACCATAATCATTTAATTTTTCATTGCAATTTCTGCATTTGAACTCAATGAGCACATAGTATTTTCTTTAGTCTGCTTAGTGTTTGCCTGTATTACGTTTGTATTTTTCTCTAAAAGACATCGAATGGTTTTTTGCATTGAATGGTTAGCTTTTCTTATGAATATGTTGATGTGAATTACTGTTGGCTTAGTGCTGTGGGCAAAATCTACAGGGTAGTGTATTTCCACGTGTTATGTGCTTGTGACAGTCACCGAGCGCCATTTCAGGTCTGTTGGACATGATCAAGACAGGTTCTCGATGTGGATTAAGGTTGTTTTGCACAATAAGCCGACAGTCAAGGGCAGCGGAGAAATTCGATCCTAATTATGTCTTGATGATTCAGAAGACCCGAAAAAAAAGAGCGATCATAATCCTCGAGGTTTTCTTTTTCGGTAATACATTTTTTGTGTCTCCTTTTCAAATACAACCTTTGGATTTTGGTAACAAGTTTATTGAATTGTTGATGACAACGGTTAATACTCTTGAAATTAAACGGAGCAAAACATCGAGGTCAAAAGCTTAGATTCTTTGATGCCCATGGCGGTGTGCTATAAGCCACATAGTGTAATTGTGGTCACCATTAAGCCCAATCAACATGCCATTTTTAAAAGTGATTAGCTTCCTGTCGGAACTTGTGCAAAGGTGCCAATCACGTTCAAGTAATCCAATACGAATAAAGCCCGATCCAGGTCTGAAGTGACCGCGGGACATCAATATTACAGATGTGCAAGCTTTAAATATTATTGTTTCTACTATAACGCAGATATTTAGTGGTTGGGTTGTTGATGCTACGAATTGTCTATCTTGCGCCCACTGCTTGCTCTGTCTTGTTCTTTTTTGTGTGTTTTCCAACCAAGATATTCAGTGCTGAGTTGTGTGATGTTCTAGGGCGACAATCTTGTGCATTGCAGTTGGGTCAACAGGAGCCAAAACTCGTCGACGGGTGCAACGTCTATTTTTTTAACAACATTGATGAATTGGTAAGTGTCCTGACATCCCGCAGTTGACCAAACCAGTCGTGGATCTTCACATGAAGCAGTTGCTTCCTCCGTTAATCTGAAGTCTGTGTGGTGCTGTAATGACGGCTACTTTCGGAGCATGTTGTTAAAGGAGTACTAACGTGATTTTGAGGCTCAGCGGAAGGGACAACTTTTGTTCTTATGGTGTGCACTATCAGCGTTCTCCACATACCAGAGCCAGACAACACAAAATATTGCACTCTGATTTTAAAGTTCGTCGCGCAGCATCATGAAGCTAGCCCTATCGCAATGGACAATATCTCAAGTCAACAGAGTTCATTGGGTTTCTCCTGCCTATCTAAAGTACAACCGTGGTTATGGTTAGCTTCAATGACTGTACCTGTAGCGCACGGAGAGAATAAACCGTGAAGACTTCGCATCCGGCTGATGTTAACACCCTAATAAGTATCTTCCAGTGTGATTGTGGCCCTCCTACCTGATCGCGTCTGGAGTACATATACATATGAGCCACTTGGTTGAAGACCCTTCCTGAATCGAGACTAAGAATGACCATCGTGCCTCCGCAGACAGGAAAGAGAGAAAACAAAACCTAAAAACATTTTGAAGCCCTTCAATTGGTTATTCACTTGAACATTTTGGTTCAATATTGTTGCTTTCTATGCAATGGGAACTTATCAATGTAGCATCAAAAACGGTCTAGATTGCCTACTCTATTTTTAGATGATGCAAGCAACCACACTGCTAACGGTCGTACCAGGTGCCTGATTTTTTGATATTGAGAACAGTTTGTGAAAGAGTATCTCGCTATTAGTTAACTGAACTGTGTGCATATCTGTGACGTGAAAAACTGAAGGTTTTTATTATGGTTCAGCCAGTCCTAATCTACGATCGTATTTTGGTTTCATTTTCTCCCACGAAAAAGTGAAGCGGTGCCAAGTGTACCACGTGCATGCTAATTTAAAAGCTTTTACTCCAGTTGGTTAATGTTGTCGTAACCTGGGCCGTGTGGCATTACTATCCCATGCACATTAATGCCATACTCCAGCGCCTAATCTATGGGGTTCACTCTTAGTGCAGGTCAGCAAGCTAGAGAGAACGAATAGGGTGTGGTGAATAGGGTGTGATGATGAGTAGGGTGTGATTAGGGTGTGATGAAAGATTAATATGGTGTTATGTTCAACTTCTCAGGCGTGCCCAATCAAGTTTATGTGCTTGCTTGACCGAAGCTTTTCCAATCTGGTTTACTTAATCATCCAACTTGCACGGTACAGTATAGCCGAGTAAAGAAATATTCTGAGAGGGACAGCCATCGGTTCCTAGTTTTTTGTTATATTCTGTAAAGTGATTGAGCTAATGGCCAAGCAGTCAATCCACCAGTGCGATTTATTTAAAAAAAAAGCGCAGCCGTTCTAGGTCGAGGTTAGAATGGAGAATCCCAATGGAGCATCGCACACTCGGAGTGCAGCTAACGAGACTACTTGGTTATTGACACTGCAGATAAACGAAGCAAAAAAGCTTTTCAGTATGAATTACCAACTAGCCCAGTATGGTGAATTATAAGTAGACCCGCAGGCCGCGGGATCAAATCCCGGCTGTGGTGGCTGCATTTCCGATGGAGGCGGAAATATTGTAGGCCCGTGTGCTCAGATTCAGGTGCACGTTAAAGAACCCAGGGGGTCAAAATTTCCAGTCCTTCACTACAAAGTTTCTCCTAATCACATGGTGCTTTTGGGAGGTTAAACCCCACATATCAATCAAATCAATCTGAATAAATGTATGCGCCACTGCATTTGGGAAAATCTCTATACTCCCCTCCAATGCCCAAAACATGAAGAAGTTTCATATAACTGGAATGTTGGGTGAAGCAAGGTGGGCACAGCCATAGTTTCCGATTACCATCCAGGGCGAACTCGGGCTATATGTTTATTGGTGAGTAGTTAGAAGAATATAGAAAAACTGTACGTTGCACGTGTTGCAAAACTTGTTTCTTGACTTAGGAAAATAAGACCGAACATTTGTGTAGGCAGGCTGTGGCATAACTGCTATACAGTAAACTCAATCAAATAAATAACAATATGATGCCACCAGCTCTGCTGTTTAACCAGTGCTCGTGACGTCAAGCAAGTGCAGCTGTTTGAATTCACTTTTTCGTTGCAGGAATCAGTCTGGAGTGGCAAAGGACATAACCACCAGCAAGTCGGGGAGCTGTGGGTTGGCCTCCTACGCTATTATGCATACTATGACATAAAAAAGTATGTTGTGAGTATTAGAGCGAAGACACCTGTGACGAGACTGCAGAAGAGGTGGGAATCGGAGTTCATGGCTATCGAAGGTAGGCTCTCACTCAGTGAGACAGCAAGAAAGTGTGGAGTCAGCATGTCGGTTTTAGTTTGAAATAGAACTCAGTGTTTATTGCCACATAAAGCCACACAGGTGCTCGCAGCTATATTTTGGAGCTACCTACAGCGTGCGAGATAAAGGAGGAAGTGTCATTTTTTATATACAGGGTGTCCCACGTAACTTTAGGCAGAGTTTAAAAATATGCTGGAACACGCAATTACGACGCGACCAAATGCATATTGCTCACCGTTGCCTAAAGTTAGACAATTTTTTGTTTTCAAATATTGCATAATTATATCTGTTTAATTAACTAACTTCTGAAAGAACGAAGAGCGATAAATATTTTCAATGAGAAAGTTGTAGATCGGTTTGCAAAACGCCCAATTAGATAGTTCTGAACTTCATATATGTTAGATATTAGTGTTTTTCTGCTAATTGCGAATGTCCGCGAAATACAAAAAATACCACGGGACAAACCCGGTCGTGCGCCAGTACGCACAATGATTCTAGTGCTCCCAAACGTTCCGCGTACGAACGACCATAGCATTCGCCCCATTGTGGCATCTTGGCAGGGCCGCAACGTTGGTGGTGGCTTTGCGATGAAAACGTTTTGCTACGTGCCACCAAAACAGTAACCGCTGTGACTGCTTATCGCTGTCATGAACCAGTGCAAGTGAAACGTGTCGTGATGCATAGGCCTGTGAACGGAGTGGAGTGGGGCCGACCAGGCGAAGCTGCCTCAACCCCCCCCCCTTCCCTCTTTCCTCTTCAAATAATGTGAACGGCGGCGCCAACTCTGTCCGACTCCGTCACTCGGTTGCTTCTTCGGTGGCATAGTAAAGGCGCAAAGTTATGGCAACGCACTGTTTTTCAGAGTAAAGCCACCGGGAACCTGAATTCTGAAAAGTAGGCACCTCCCATATTCACACCTGGAAATACCGTTACGGGAAACATTTAATTGCTTTAATTTTGTATTCATGACACAGCTTATTTTCCTTCGATCTCGACTAGCAGTAAAGGCTTGGGCGTGTCTTGCAGGGAAGTTTCGGAGAACAATGCACTAACAAACAACAAACTGTGCTCCGTCGGAATTTCGTGAAGCCGATAACACTGTACGTGACTGTTGCGTTTTGATGGTAGGCTTTTGACAATGCCAAAATGGCTGTTGCGGTTTCGTATCCTATAATGATGATCATAGCAGTTTCGCACTGGTCACCAATAGAGGAGGTGCACGTTAGATCAGTTTGAGAGCGTGAGTGGTCGCAAGGCTGGTTGTTGAAGTGTAATCTTGTCGCCTATTTTGTTTGCAGATCCTTTTGACATAGAAAGGGATCTTGGCCAACACGTGACGAAGAACAGTAAGTGTTCTAGTAATATGAAGGTATAGTCCTTTCATAAATAGGATACCTGAAGCGGTGCGTTCTAGTGCCTAGGAATCGACACGCACACACATTGCGCGGCAGATACGTATAATTAAACCAGGAGTTGGTCGTGTGAATTGCCAATAATGAGCACTAACAGGCAACGATTTCAAGAAAAATTTAGGGGATGTTATTTATTGATTGTAGTGTAAATGTGCAGAAACTTTGCAGGGGCTGAACAGTTCCACAATGGCACCGATGTCAGTCATGTGCGCCTACGCTGAACCACTCGTGCAGCTTCAAACTTGTTTATGAGCGCCGAACAGCGCTGCAGCCACCAAGCCCCGGGCCGGAAAACGTGGCTGAAATATCGTGTTTGTGGTTTCATCGAAACGATAGTAGTTTTGGTTCCGTCAAGAATGTGATTTTTCGAACAACGATTCTGGAGGCATGATCGTGATCGCTCGGACGCGTGCAATCTGGGCAGGTAATAGCGCTAATGGCTTGTAAACCAATCTAGGCAGGTATTAGCGCTAATTACTCGTAAACCCGTCTACTTGCTGCGCTCTCAACGCGAGGAGACAGTGCGAAAAGAGCATTGCACAACAGGGCATCGAAGAGCTAAGCAATATCGTACCCAAAAGAGTTAACTGTCAGCCTTCGTATATACAATTTTGTCGCTGTCGCATTCATTGCTTCTCCCTTGCTGTGAAACTGATTTTTTTGTAACTTGGTGGCAGTGTTTTGCTTTACTTCATATACAAAATAGTTGGCATCACTTAGTACGGCCTGAGTCAGATAGGAATGAATCAGCTTCGCTGTGCCTTGAGCTTAGTTCAAGGTACGCTTGTTTTTTGTTTCTTTGTTGTAGTTTGTTATTTTGTGAAATCAGTTCGTTTTCAATCTTCGCTAAAAAGGCTCTTCAAGTCCTTCAAAATCTCTATTTTCAATATTTAATCATTCTATTGTAAGTGAAATAAAAGTAGAAGTAAGAAAAGAGAATGGCTAGACATTACCCCAATATAAAGAGTGATTTACCTAATAAGCTAAACAAAAAGCAAAAGAGAATAAATGCCTTGAGTGTGCTACAACGTTACTGCGAGTCTCGAGACAAAAAGAATTTGTCTGGTTAAGGATAATTGGTCAGAACATTTATATGTATTATTTCAAGTGCGACATCACATTCAGTTTATCGTCATGCGGCACTCTCCTCTAAGAGCCAATTCCAGTTTTTTACACTGACTTTGTCCATAAATGCAAGGCACTATGTCCGTTACGGGTTAAGTATATCAAAACTTTTGTTTTCCGATCCAGAATCAAGTGCTGACTTCAGCGGCATGTTAATGCAGATACTTTAAGAGCTGTGCGTGATGCCTTTCTGTTTACGATTGGCATTCGTGTCTATCAATAATCGACTCTTTATCATGCACCTTGTTTGCAGAGGGCGAGTTCATCATCAGCTCCCTGAAAAAAGGGATGATGCGTTGCGAGAAGCCCGTTCCACAACCGGCTGGCCAGTATGTGACGTTAGTTGTAAGTATTGCAGACTTCGATACTGCTCAAAGCTTTACCATGGCCTTATTGACGAGAAAGTCTGGCTCCAGGCACGAGTGTTTTTACGATATCAGTGACTACAGTAAAAAGTTGCTATGATGAGCTATGATGGAATATAACTCAATTTGTCAGGATTGACGTTTTAATTTCTCGGTATTAAATCCATTTGAAACCGTACTTTCTTTCCTAGGTAATTGAAGCAACTTAGCGCAGTAGTTTTGAATTACTATTGGGGTATTGCATACCTGCAGTTCTGTATAGGTTTTTATGAAATCACGTTATTCGGCCTTTCTTAATTTGGGCGCACAATCTGGTCCCATGCTACATTCTCATAAGCATCTGGTACAGAAATATTGTGTAAGGGGCTGAGTACACTGGTCAGGTGGTGTGATTGAATCTTTATCTAAATGAAGAGACTGTGAAAGAGAGCGGGATATTCAAGCATGATTTTCGAGATACGACTATAATTTATATCTTTAAATCGCATGTATGCAGGTCCCGAAAACCCTGTATGTCACATAGCCTTGCAGGAGTGCGTTGAAGCTACATTACGGAGTCAACTTTGCTATATGTAGTCTTATTTTTTCGTGAACACTGTGATTAGGACTCAAATTTTTTGTTTGGAGTACATTATTTACGCAAATGTTTTATTCTGGGATTTACCAAAAATTTTATAACGGACATAAGTCCGCAACGTAAATGCAATCAGGTAAGAAGAAGAAGAAAAAAAAACGGGACTTGAACTCACCATCAATAAGCCCACCACGATAGCTAGCGTAATTATAACTAACTGCGCTACCATCAAAAGCGTGAAGGAGACTAGAAGAATGCGTTTTTTTCTCTCCTACACTGCTATCTGACTGCTCTTGGCTCGTGGAGTGGTGTCTCCGACAGGAAGCAGTAGAGTAAGTAACCTTCGGCTTTCCGTAATTAGGTCCGGCAACGCGCCATTGCGGTGACCATCCCGTCGGACGTGTTTTCTAAGAGAATAGTAATTTTTGTCAGCTCTATAACAAATTTGAAATAGTGATGGTGTACAGCATTTATTCGGACAAGAAGAAGAAATAGCAGCGACATAGAGGGAGAGGTTAGCTTTACACTGGGTCTACTCATGCTGAGTGGTGTCTTTACTTCGAGACTCCATTGATCGAAAATGTCAGTCTGGCTGTCCGGATCGAGGCGTTTTGTGCCTGTATGGTCTGAGCAGGTTGTCAGAGCCGCCTCCATGTCCTTTTGGAATAGGGTTAGGAAGAGCGCTTAGGGTTGAATTGCGCTGACGGGCCCAGATCATCTGGCAGGCATCGGCTACTTGCTCCCTGTACCGGCACGTGACATTGGCTCTCAAGTCGAGACGTTTCACGATAGCAGGCCAGAGCATTGTATTAGGAAACCGTCTCAAAAGGATGCCTTTACTAATCCTTACCAAACATTTAGTGGAAGTTACGAAATCTGCAATCTCTGGCATAAGAAGGATGCTTTCGGCCTCTTCGTCTAGAAGGTTGCCGGAAGGTATGGTGGAAATGAATGCATCAGCAGACGCATTGGGGGCGTTGTTCCCGCTGAAGATTTGTGTGGACAAACACGCATCATGCATGAAATAATAACAGATAATGTAACCTAAAACACACTTGTTATCATAACAATTCGAAAATGCACGTTGTGGCATCACACGCAAGACGCGCCTTTGGTTTTCATGTGAACAAGCAATTGCCACAGAAAGGGAGCGTTTTCATTTTTCTAAAAACATTGAGGACGCACACACACACGCACACACACACGCACGCGCACACACGCGCACGCGCACACGCACACATGCATACACATGCATACAGCATACACATGCATACATACATACACACGCACACGCCCACGTATATATATATATATATATATATATATACACAGTACCGGAGCATGGGGCGCCAGCTCTGTGCCGATTTGGGTGCACGTTAAAGAACCCCAGGTGGTCGAAATTTCCGGAGCCCTCCCTTGCGGCGTCTCTCATAATTATATGGTGGTTTTGGGACGTTAAACCCCACATATCTATCAATCAGCTCTGTGCCAGCGTGAAAGAAGACGCTGACGTTCGTGTGTGACTCGTGCTTGCCGGGTTTGCCTGTACCAGCTTGTTGCGGCTAACGTTTCTCGAATAATTACTTGTGTTTTTGCGCAACCTTGCTCATTGCATTTGGTGGAAACGTGCTGGGTTACGTCCTGGAGCTCCGCAACCGTAAGCTACCGTCTCAGTCCGCGATGACCGAGAGCGGCGATCCCCCACAAGCCTCTTCCACGCTGTCGCATGTCATGTGCCATGGTGTACTTCGTCTGCGTGACCCACCAGTACAGAACGGCACTGAACATCAAGATGTCGAGGACTGGCTGGCAGAGTACGAGCGTGCCAGCGCGATTAACAAGTGTGATGATCCTGCGAAGCTGAGAAGCTGACTCACGTCATCTTCTTTTGACGGATTTGGCCAACCTATGGTTCACCAACCATCAAGCCAACATCCCCACCTGGTTGGTTTTCTAAGAGGCAGTGACCTCGTTTTTTGGTCGTCCAGCCATGCGCAAGCTTTGTGCTGAACTGGGCCTGCGGGGAGGATTTCAGCGAAATGGTGAGAGCTTCACGAGCTACATTGAGGATGTGATCAGCCCCTGTAGGCGAGTTGATGCGAGGATGATGGAGACTGACAGAATAGAGAATATATTGAAAGGCATCGATGACGACGCTTTTTATATGCTTGTGGCCAAAGACCCACAGACCGTCACGACCGTGATTCAGCTATGTCAAAATTTCAATGAGCTACGCAAGCAGCTAATTTCTACACGTCGCGCTAATATGCAAACAGCTGATATTTCGGCTTTGGAGTGCAAAAGCAGTGGCCCCGACTACAGCGTGTTAATGCCTCATATTGAACAGTACATCCGGGAGGAAGTTGCTCGACAGCTCTCTTGTCGCCACCATCAACGAGACCCCCACAGCACTGGACCACTCACTTCGCCGTGATATTCAGACGCAAGTTACCGAGGCTCTCCCTTCGCCCGCGTCCCCAATATCAGTTGCTGCACCACTAACTTATGCTGTCAGCCGACCTCCTGCCCAACCACCGCTCCCTTCATACGGTCCAGCCAACAACTACTACAGGTCACCAGTTTCGGTAAATCGGCCATTTCCACCAACTCGAGCACCTGTAAACTCTTGGCGTATTCCGGATAACCGGCCCGTCTGCTACAACTGTGGTATTCCAGGACATGTCGCGCGCTACTGTCGTCGCCGTGGATTCTATTTTAATGATGTGCAGAATTCCGGCAACATACCTCGGCCATCAGAATCGCATGTGACACCTGATTCACATGACCCCCGCTCACGTCGACCAGACTTCAGCCGACGTCGATCTCCTTCACCCCGTCTTCGGTCTCCTTCCCCTATGCTTCGCCGTTCCAACCACGCCCAGGAGGAAAACTAACAGTCGCAGTTCCTGAGGCAAGAGCTGCGCCACCGACGAAATTTCCAAGGCCTCATCTATCGCCCCCTAACGAGATTGCCGTGTTTGTGAACGGTTTCGCCACAACTGCTCTTGTCGACACAGGTGCCGCTATTTGTATAATCAGTGAAGTGTTATGCCGCAAACTGAACAAAGTGACGACTCCACTGGTGTAAATTTCTTTACGCACGGCGAGTTCGCAACACGTCCAACCTTCTGCCACATGCACTGCTCGTGTTGTGATTCAAGGAGTGCTTTACATCGTTGAATTGGTCGTCCTTCTGCATGCGTCTCATGAAATCATCCTGGGATGGAACTTTCTTTCCGCTAATCATGCGGTTGTCGACTGCGCTCGTTCCAACTCGTTTTGTTTCCATTCAGCACGAAATTCATAGATCTTCCTCGCTCACCCAAAAAAGATGATCGTCGCCGCTGACGTCGTCATCTCTGCTTTTTCGGTCACCGCGGTATCTCTTTTGTGCAACTCCGTTTGCGATTCAACTGCCCTCTTTATGCCATCACAAGAATGCGCTCGTCGCCGGAACCTTGTCGTCCCGTTTGCCGTCATAACACTTGCCAATGGCTCCAGTGCCGTGTACGAGTGCAATTCGTTCCCTTGTTCTGCTACCTTATCGCATGGCGAACGTATTGGGAGTCTTGACACTTATGAAGACATCTTTCCTTTCGATGCCCATTCTGATACGACTCCAATGTCCGTGGATGCTGTCACAGCTGCCACCACGCCCTCACTACCTGACGAAGACGTTCTGTTGCGCAGCGTAGACACCGACCTTACGCAAGAGCAGCGCAATCAGCTCATTCAACTACTTGACCGTTTTTGCGCCTCCTTCGAGCACTGACAACCTCCCTTGGGACGCACGTCAGTTGGCACTCACCATATCGACACCGGTCATCATAATCCACTTCGTCAGCGCCCCTACCACGTCTCGCAATCTGAGCGTGACGTCATCACTCAACACGTTGACGAGATGCTGCAACGTGGTGTTATTCAACACTCACACAGTCCTTGGGCTTCACCAGTGGTCCTCGTGCGAAAGAAGAATGGCTCCATCAGGTTTTGCGTGGATTATTGTCGACTAAACAAGATTACACGCAAGGATGTTTATCCCCTGCTACGCATTGATGATGACTTGGATTGCCTTCAAGGTGCGGAGTTTTTCTCTTCACTGGATCTGCACTCTGGGTTTTGGGAAGTGCCAATGGCTGAACCAGACCGTCCAAGAACGGCGTTTGTGACCCCTGACAGCTTATATGAATTTAATGTAATGCCCTTCGGTCTTTGCAATGCGCCTACGACTTTTGAAAGAATGATGGATAGTGTCCTCAGGGGACTTAAATGGCACATCTGCCTTCGCTATTTAGACGACATAGTTGTATTCACGGCGGATTTCAAAACTCATCCTTCCCGTTTGGAACAAGCTCTCCAGTGCCTTACGGCAGCCGGGTTTCAACTAAACTTCAAGAAATGTCGTTTTGGCGCCCGCAAACTCGCAATTCTCGGCCGCGTCGTTTCAAAAGAAGGATTATCACCAGACCCTGCCAAACTGCGTGCCGTTGCCGAGTACCCCAAGCCTACAACCCTAAAGGAGCTTCGTAGTTTCGTGGGCTTGTGTTCCTATTTTCGGCATTTTATTCGCAATTTGCCTCTATAATTACCCCCTTGACTCCGCTTCTCTCCCGTAGCACGCACCTCTCTGGCTGGAATTCCCACTGCGATGACGCATTCACGGTGCTGCGCCGGCTACTCACGTCTCCGCCAGTTCTTCGCCACTTCGATCCCGATGCACCCACTGAAATTCACATGGATACAAGTGGTGTCGGCCTTGGTGCCATTATCGCTCAACGCAAGGATGGCTGCGGCGAGTACGTTGTCGCCTATGCCATCCGTTCCCTAACGAAGGCAGAGTCCAACTATTCGGTCATGGAAAAGGAGTGCTTGGCTAATATTTGGGCTATAGGAAAATTTCGCACTTACCTTTACGGACGCCAGTTTGATGTTGTCACAGATTACCATGCCTTATGCTGGCTATAGTCCATCAAAGATCCTACTGACCGCCTCGCTCGTTGGGCTTTACGCCTTCAGGAATACGACATCCGTGTTGTTTATTGCTCAGGACGCAAACATTCAGACGCCGATGCACTATCCCGTTCTCCACTGCCTCCTGACCTTGCCTGCTTATCAACTGCCATTTGCGATTCGTCATCGTTGAGCATCACCTACATGCCGTCCGAGCAGCGCAAGGATCTTTGGATCAATTCTTTGCTCGACGTCCACTCTCAAAGTTCGTCAGAAACGACTTCACGCTCCCTCTCTCGTCAAGCAAGACACTTTGCTATCCGTGAAGGCTTGTTGTATTGCCGCAATAACATGACGGACGGCCGTAGGTGGCTCTTTGTCATCCCTCGTCATTTGCACTCGCACATCTGCACTGCCTTTCACGATGACCCCCCGTGTGGCCACGCAGGAGTATTTAAAACTTAATCTCGCCTTCATCTAAGATACTACTGGCGCGGCATGTATCAGCACGTTCGCCAGTACGTTTGGTCATGCACCACGTGTCAATGACGCAAGACGCCTTCTTACAACACTGCTGGCCCTATGCAACCCTTAACCTGCCCAGCGAGACCATTAAACCCCTTCGGAATCGATATTTATGGTTCTATATCCAACACTCTTCGAGGCAACCGGTGGATTATCGTCTCCATCGATCATTTGACACGCTACGCTGAAACATCTGCGCTGCCTGCCACCACTGCGAAAAACGCGTCCTTTCTTCTTCACCATCTCATTTTGCGGCACGGTGCACCTCGTGAATTAGTGAGTGACCGTGGACGCGTGTTTCTCTCGAACGCCGTCGACGAGTTGCTCAAGACATGTCGACATGCCCATCGGAAAACCTCGGCATACCATCCTCAAATAAATGGCCTGACAGAATGCTTTAACCGTACCCTTGGAGATATGCTTGCAATGTACGCCTCTGACGATCACACTAATTGGGACTAAGTGCTTCCTTATGTCACGTACACGTACAACTCTGCGTCACAAACAACGACTGGCTTTTCTCCTTTCTTCCTCCTGTACGGACGTGAGCCATCATGCTCCATGGACATCATTCTCCCTTACAGGCCTGATGTTTCCGAAGCGACGCCTGTTTTCCAAGCAGCTGCTTATGCCGAAGAGTGTCGTTGACTCGCTCGCTCATTTACCGCACAAGACCAATGGCACCAGAAGACTGACCACGATGCCTGTGCGTCTAGTGTCCATTATAACCCAGCAATGCTGGTTTGGCTCTGGGTCCCATCTACCCCTCCCGGTCTTTCCCCGAAGCTTTCGTCGAAACACCATGGCCCCGACCGTGTGGTGCGACAAACATCTACTGTCAACTATGAAACTGAGCCCATTGATCCACCTTCGGACCAACGCTGCCGTGGGCGTGAAACAGTACATGTATGGCGCCTCAAACCGTGCTATGACCCCCTTGTCATGTCATTTCCCTAGGTCGCCAGGTTGGCTCCTTTCTGCGCGGGGAATAATCTTACCGGAGCATAGTGGCGCCAGCTCTGTGCCAGCGTGAGGGAAGGCGACGTTCGTGCGTGGCTCGTGCTTGCCGGGTTCCTGCATGTACCAGCTTGTTGCGGCTAACATTTCTGAAATAATAACCTGTGTTTTTATGCAACCTTGCTCGTTGCAGTATATATATATATATATATATATATATATATATATATATATATATATATATATATGATGCTAGATGCGGGAGACGTGGCCTGGCTCATACCCCATGTTTATTCTTTTCTTACTTCTACCAACCATCGCTTCCTCTCTTCTGCGCAAAAGTCAGCATTTCAGAAGTCATCGCTTCAGCATATCACCCGATATGTTGCTCAACCACCCGATGCCCTTTACTCTTCGTCTCGCACACGTGGTCCACCACCTGGGTTTTCGTCACGCGGTTTTTCAAGTGCTCCTATCGCTCACCATTCGCCTCATAAGGACACCGCGACCTCGGTAGACGACCTAACGCTTCACGAAAATACCCTGTCAAGCCATGCTCTTTCCGGACATGTTCATTCATCACCGTGCGGTGCACACACACTGGACAGTCGAAGTAAAGCAGAAGGCTCAGACGCATCGAACGTCGCAGGCTACCAGGCGCAAAAACCACTCGCAGCGAACTGCGAAGCAGCCCCTGAAGAGCTTCGTGTCGTTTCTGCGGCACCACAGACTTGCCAAAATCTGCAGTTAACACCTAGTAATGCCACGTCACCTGTGGTATCCCCATACAGTGCTTACAGCTCCAAGAACCGAAAAAATGCAGACGTAATACATACAACAAACATCGCACGCAGCTGTCTGTCCGAAGCGTCCATACTGGAACACCTACCGAAATCTTTGAGGAGCATAATGATAGCACATTACCAACTATGCCCGATAAGCAAGACACCAGCTCACCATGCATAAGCTGTCTACAGGACGCGTCAAACCTCGAAGGAAATGAATGCCCGATTCCAGAAGGGGCGCCACTACAGCCATCTCCTGAGCAGCACCAGCAAAGCAAGCAAAGCGAAGTTCACAAACTCAGAAAACAATGAGAGAGACTGCAACGAGGGCCTCGGCGAACACCAAATTCAATAGAAGCGCGTTCACCAGTTGAAGAACATCGAAAAATGGGATCTCCAAACCAACAAGATGTCAGACACTTTCGGACAAAGAAAAGTCGCCAGAAACGCTCCCAGCGCCTGCTATTCCACCGACTGCAACACCCCAGAAAGCGCCGAGAAAGACGCGGAAGCACTGCTTGCAAACCGCAAGCACCCAGGCACTCCATCACAGTCTGTCGAGAAGCACGCAAGCAAGAAGCATCAGGATTGCACCATTCACGGCGAAAAATACAACCCCGACGACATCTGAGCTGTCGATGCAACAAGGCGTTCCAACCTTGGTCAGCCCGAACAAGAGTTCTAGCAGTACTGTCAGTATCCACGTGTATCCCGCTCTGTCTGGAACGCAACAGTCAGCCTCGCCCACCACAGTTGTTATAGAGTTCACCGGACTGCTCCCTCGGGCTTGAAGATTTAAAGAGACTGTGGAAGTCCGTCGGGACGTGATACTGTAAATTTGGACATTGTCTGTTAATTGGTTTCTTGAATTTTTTGTAGGTTATAAACAATGCCATCTTTTGGGGGGAGGGGGAATCATGTGAGGTATGAAGCGATGGTTGGTAGAAGCAGATGAGGAAGAAGTGAGAAAAGAATAAACATGGGGTATGAGCCAGGCGACGTCTCCCGACTCAAGCGTCACACACACACACACACACACACACACACACACACACACACACACACACACACACACACACACACACACACACACACACACACACACACACACACACACACACACACACACACACACACACACACACACGCACACACACATATATATATATATATATATAAGGGAAAGAAGTGTATACCTAAGGGCTCGTTTTTCCGTGTTTTAACACAATATCAATGAGATCTAACAGACAGTAATGCCAAGGAATGTACAGGGGAAGTTATTAAAACCAATAGAATGTAAATAAAAAAGAAAGAAAAGTGGATGAAAAAATTACCAACTGTGAGCAGGAATCGAACCTACGACCTTCGAATTACGTGTTCGATGCTCAAACCACTGAGCTATCACAGCGGCCCTCCCTCCATCCACTTTTTTGGGTTTATCTGTGAATTTAGAAGTAGGAGCGCTCCTACTTCTAAATTCACAGATAAACCCAAAAAAGTGGATGGAGGGAGGGCCGCTGTGATAGCTCAGTAGTTAGAGCATCGAACGCGCAATTCGAAGGTCGTAGGTTCGATTCCTGCTCACAGTTGGTAATTTTTTCATTCACTTTTCTTTCTTCTTATTTACATTCTATTGGTTTTAATAACTTCCCCTGTACATTCCTTGGCATTACTGTCTGTTAGATCTCCCGCCTGCGGTTCTTACCTTGGGACCTCCCAGTGAATCTGTACCCATGCACTTTTTCGTGTTCGCACTTGATGATAAATAAAGAACATTGAATATATATATATATATATATATATATATATATATATATATATATATATATATATATATATAGGGAAAGAAGTGCATACTTACGGGCATGTTTTTTATGTTTTGACACAATATTAATGAAGTCCAACAGACAATATTGCCAAGAAAAGTATAGGGGAGTTTATTAGACAGAATTGTAAGGTAAATGTGAAGAAAGAATAGTGGGTGAAAAGATAACTTGCCGTGGGCAGAAACCAGACTTGCAACCCTCGAATAACACGTTCCATGCTCTACCACTGAGCTGCCTCGGCGGCTATCCTACCAGCCAGTTTATTGGGTATATATGAGAATTTTTAACGTGGGAGTGTCAGTAAGCGCCATCTGTAGCCATGGCGGTGAATGTGGCACACTCTTCATGAATCTGTGTGGCATCATGCACAATAATAATGAAATCTGTCAGACAATAATGCCAAGGAATGTATAGAAAAACTTATTAGGGCGAATCGTAACGTAAATGTAAGAAAAGTGGGTGAGAAGTGGGTCAAAACATGGAAAAACGAGCCCTTAAGTATACACTTCTTTGTCTTATTCATTAACAAGGGTCTCGTACTGGCAGACATGGTGCCTTAGGGTGTATACGAGGAACTACTGGTCAGCTGCCAGCTCGTATAAGTTCACGTGCTACGTGACGCCACACAGGCTCATGAAGAGTGTGCCACGCTCGCCGCCATGGCTACATATGACGCTGACTGACACTCCCACGTTAAAATTTCACATATATTTCCAATAAAGTGGCTGGGAGGATAGCCGTCGTGGTAGCTCAGTGGTAGAGCATCTAACGCTTTATTCGAAGGTCGCAGGTTCGGCTCCTGCCCACGGCAAGTTATCTTTTCACCCACATTTCTTTTTTCACATTTACCTTACAATTCGGTCTAATAACCTCTCCTATACTTTCCTTGTTAATATTGTCTGTTAGATTTCATCAATATTGCGTCAAAACACGGTAAAACAAGCCCTTAAGTATTCACTTCTTTCAATATATATATATATATATTTATATATATATATATATACACACACACATATATATATATATATATATATATATATATATATATATATATATATATATATATATATATATATATATATACATATGAGACCACGTCCGGTACGGCAGTAATCAGGTTTTATATTTATACCAGATGCACGCACCAAAGAGCCTCAGCCCACTTGACTTACGGTGATCACTACAATGGTTTGGTCATACTGGTGATGATGAAGTACATAGTCAGCGCTCATACTGTTTTCCCCCCTTCGCGAAAGAGGGAAGCAAGTTGGAAAGGGTTGGAACGCCGAATATATGGTTTCAGTCGAGAGATGTGGGTGATCCTGGTGTGGCTGCGACGACGATCAGGAGCCGCGTTGAAAGGAGCAGCGCAATAGTTGACTTCAAATGTTCGTTCCAGGACGGTGTACGAACCGAGATATCGGTAAAGGAATTTTTTGCAGAGCCCAGGTGCACGAACAGGTGTCCAGAAAAGAACTTCGTCACCTGAGTGGAACAGAACAACTCGACGCTTTGCATCAATGTCCATTTTTCTCTTGTCCTGAATGGCAGCAGTTAGGCGCGGGCGATTTCACGGCAGCGGGCGACGCGAGCGGTGAACACTTCTGGGAGAGATGAAGATGGATCGGAAGATATGGACAAAAAGGTGGTGTCCAAAACGAAAGTTTGTACACGGCCATACACGAAAAAAAGGGGCTGTAATTTGTCGTACGCTGTATGGCAGTAGTATATGCGAACCGGACGAAATGAAGTATAGTCCCAGTTTTTGTGATCCAGTAGAACGTACATAGAGATCATGTCGGACAATGTTCGGTGAAAACGCTCAGTCACACAATTAGATTCTGGTTGATACGTTGATGTGGTCTTGTGGATGGTGTTAGAGGCCTGGAGGACTTCGGCAAGGACGTTGAAAGAAATGTCTTGCCACGGCACTAAGTAGCACACGCGGTGCGCCATGTTGTAAAACAATGGGATGAAGAAAAAAATTGGCGACATCAGATTGATTGATTTGTGGGGTTTAACGTCCCAAAACCACCATATGATTATGAGAGACGCCGTAGTGGAGGGCTCCGGAAATTTAGACCACCTGGGGTTCTTTAACGTGCACCCAAATCTGAGTACACGGGCCTACAACATTTCCGCCTCCATCGGAAATGCAGCCGCCACAGCCGGGATTTGATCCCGCGACCTGCGGGTCAGCAGCCGAGTACCTTAACCACCAGACCACCGTGGTGGGGCGCTTGGCGACATCAGAGGCTGCACCAGACGGAAGAGCTGCCGTCTCCGCGTAGCAAGTAAGGTGGTCCACGGCAGTAACGATCCAACGGTGACCAGTTGGCATAAGCGAAAGAGGTCCGTAGAAGTCTATGCCCACAAATTCAAAAGGAGTGGATGGGCACGGCAGTGGTTGCAATTGTCCCGCGGGAAGAGACGTGGTACATTTTTGGTGCTGGCATGACGTGCAGGAAGCGACGTACTTGGCGACAGAAGTAGAGAGGCCAGGCCAAAACCAGCGAGTCTTGAGGCGGTCATAAGTCTTGTGGAACCCTAAGTGGACAGCTGTCACGTCGTCATGAAACGCTTGTGAAACTTCCTGACGAAGTGAGCGAGGAATGATGAGAACCCATTGGTTACCTATAGGATGGTAGATGTGCCGACATAATGTTCCATCTTGAAGCTTTAAACGGGTGAGTTGTCGTCTTAGGCAGCTGTTTGGAGCATGCGATAAGCCAGTCAGCCGATTGATAATTTTGCGACAGTAGGTATCGGCATGTTGGAGCGAGACAAGAACTGTGGACGAAAGAATGTCTGCCGAGGCAGCGAACTCTTTCGAACCAGCAGGTGTCTGCTTGGTCACTTTGGTGGGCGGTGATGAACAGATGGAAAGTGAAACTTTTTCGCTTTTCGAGAGCGGGCAACGCGACAAAACGTCGGCATCTTGGTTCTGTTGACCTGACCTATATGGGGCGCTGTTGTCATACTCCTGCAATCGTGGTACCCAATGGCCAAGGCGTCCCGAAAAATTTTTGAGACAATAACCAACACAGAGCATGATGGTCAGTCACTATTGTAAAATGGCGGCTGTATAAATAAGGGCGAACCTTTTGTACGGACTACACGTTGGCGAGGCATTCTTGCTCAGTGATGCTGCAAGTTCACTCCGCAAGTGAAAGAGTACGGCTGAAAAAGGACAGCACCGATGCCAAGTCCACTTGCGTCAGTGTATAGCACAGTAGGTGCTGCAGGGTCGAAATAGCGAAGCACTGGCCGTGATGTGAGGCATCGCTTCAGGGTATGAAAAGCAGCTTTGCAGTCATCCGACCAGATAAAGGGTGCGCTCGTGGTCAGAAGTTTGTGCAGAGAGCCTCAATAGTTGCGAAATCACATACAAAGCGGCGGAAATACAACGCCAAGCCAAGGAAGCTGCGGAGGTCTTTGGGTGTGGTTGTTGTGGGAAAGTGCAGTATGACAGCAACCTTGGCGGGATTAAGCCTAACGCCATGTTTACTGACGACGTGACCTAATACCTTGATGCTGTGACTGGCAAACCGACACTTCTTAGTGGGGAGCTGGAGACTGACCTTAGCTAAACACGTGAAGACTTTTTCTAGCCGTTCCAGGTGTTGTGAGAAGCTGAACGAAAAGATGACAATGTTGTCCAGGTAGCATAGGCAGGTCTTCCGTTTGAATCCCTGCAGTACCATGTCTATCATTCGTTCGAATGTAGCTGGGGCGTTGCATAGGCCAAAAGACATCACGAATTCAAAGAGCCCATCTGGCGTAGCAAACGCAGTCTTCTCTATCAGACTCGTGCATCGGAATCTGCCAATAACCAGAGCGCAAGTCGAGACTTGCAAAGTACTCGGCACCTTGTGAAGTATCAAGAGCGTCGTCAATGCGAGACATTGGGTAGACGTCCTTACGAGTAATTTTTGTTGAGTGATCTGTAGCCAATACAAAACCGCACTAGGCCATCCTTTTTTTACTAGTACGACAGGAGAAGACCATGCGCTTGTTGACGGCCTGATGATGTTGCGCGCGAGCAGGTCATTGATTTGTTCTTCTATATGCTTGCGTTCAGAAGCCGACAAACGGTAAGGGCGGCGGCGAATGACACCCGTCGGGATTTGTCGGTGTTGGTACGATGAGCAGCCACTGTTGTTTTTTTTTGACCCAGACTTCAAAACAAACGTCAAAGCAAGTTTCGTGCTTCAATAATAATGCCAGCAAGGCATTATTAGTTTGCGTTGGGTTAAGATGCTTACACAAAGTGGCTTTGAGAACAGGAGGTGAACCTTCCGCTGGCATACACTTTGAGAATGACGAAGCAGATGAACCAGCGACAACACAAACCGCTGCTTCTTCGGTAATGCTGGCACCAGTGGTCCCCTCTGGCAAAAGTAGTGGTTCTGGCCTCGTGTTGCAGGCGGTGATGCTTGCATAATCATGCGAGAACCGCACTAAACAAAATTCAATGGTGATCCCTCGAAAAATGCAGCGCTGGTAATGGTGCATTCAGACGACGGACCGAATCCGGATTTCTCGTGGACGCGGACGGGTAATCCGCGGATGATCCTCCTGCAGGCGCATCCAAACGACGGACGGTGTCCTAGGGGAAACAGCCGGATTACCCTCGACAGCAGGTTCGGCGCTCACCTGCGCGCGCTGAAAGCAGACCGGTTTCAGAGTACTCAACATGGATGCCCGCAAGAAGCGACGCTTTACTGCGATGTCTGTTGCGTTGTGACAAATGAACGAGGAGGGTTATTCTTTCAGGAGAAAAGCGAGTTGCTGGCAGAATGTTCTTTCAACTACATTGTTCTCCACTTGTAGAACTTCTGAACGCGTCCCATCCTTTTTTTAGAAGCGGCACGTCGCCGGTTGCAGAAGTTACAATACTTCACCGTCATGACGGCTAAGAATCTCGCGTGTCAAAAGACGGCGGCGACATTTCCCGAACCACCAAAAGTGATTTCTGCGTATTTAATCACTTGAGAACAAAGCCCCCGGAAACTAAGTAAACCATGCTCAAGCGTAGATACCGACCAGTCATGCAGCTATTCGCGAGCCGTGGAGAACATGCCGCGAGCAGACAAAAAGTGTACTGGTTGCCAGAAACCTCGAGCTAATCCGCTGAAGTATCGGCTTTCCCCCGCCGGAATCCCGATGTGAGAAACAGGTTGCGGTCATCCGTCCGTGAGCCGCGCGGACGAGTCGCGGACGAGGGGAATCGCTGATGTGAGGTCACGTGACGCGCCGTCCGTCCCACCACATCCGGATTCGCTCCGTCGTCTGAATGCACCATAAGGAACAACCACAGCGTCACCATCTAGAATGTCTCGTGACTTGATCTTTAGGACATGTTCTTGTCCAAGTGGCAGGAAGAAATCCGAAGCTGTGACAAGGTTGGGCGATGAAAGGTTGGTAGCAGAAAGAAGCTCAGTGTCCGTAATATGAATGAGGGGCCGATCACACGAAATTACAGCAGACGCAGCTGACGGGTGGTCCCAACCTCAGATTATCTGATGAGCGCACGAAGACAGTACAGCCAATTCTATGTGACGACGGATTCCATCAATGAGAACACGAGCAATGTACAATTCTGTCGGGCAATTCGGTCTGTCATTAGCGCTGCATAACATGGAGCCGACATAAAGAGTTTGCATTTTACGCAGGCTAAAACACAATTCACGATCAATTACCGTAATGGCGGCTCCAGTATCTACAATGGCATCAAGAAAAACACCTTCCACGCAAACAGGCAGTGAAGTAGCTAGACGAGACGGAGGAGTTGTAACGTTTCGACAACAAGCAGTTTCCCCTCCAAAAACTGCACCTTCAAGTATTCCTAGTCCAGAGAGTTCGGCGCGGGACGCAGGGGTAATGACGTACACCGAAATGGTGACGGAGAACGGCAGCGAGGTGAACGAGAAGTATGAGGCCCAGCTTGAGACCGTTCAGGGGAGGGTGACCGACGGGAGGTGGACGAATACGGTGCGGGATCATATTTATCGGGCTTCGGGACAGTCTCTTTCGTAAGCTGGATAACCACGTCGTTCATCCTGCTGTCGGTGGCGCAGAAACAGGATATGACCCCTTATGCCACAGTAGACGCAGGCGGGGCGTGGAGGACGCCATGTAGAATAGTGGGGTGGCCTTGGCACTTGCATTGCCATCGCAGCCAAATGGTCGCATCCGACGCCAGCAGGCACAGCTGGAACTGGAGCAGGGGCCCGTGATGCAACTTCTGCGTACGAAGGTGCCGGAAAGCGCACAGGAGACGGGGCATGTGCAGCGGTTGTCATTGATGCCAGTTCGTCCTTGATTATCTCACGTAGGTTAGGAGGAGGTGTGCGGACAGACGCAGTGATAGGGTTGTATAGAATAAGGCCGTTGAGTTCCCCTCTGACAATTGTGCGGATAAGGGCTCGCCATTGATGCTCTCCGGTAAAGCGAGCATCGCAGGACGTGTGTGGAAGGTGCATAGAATGAAGCGCGTCGAGGCGTTGGCATGCGGTGATGACGTCCCTGACAGTAGTTGGATTCTGGATAACGAGAACATTGAAGGCCACAGAGTTGATACCTTTCAGTAGCTGTCAAATGCGATCGGCCTCTTCATGTCATTTTGTGCTCGGCGACAGAAAGCCAGAACATCTTCATTGTAGGACGTATATGATTCGTCGTCCCCCTGGATGCGGGTAGCGAGCTTCTGCATCGCTACCACAGAACATCTTGCAGACGTGCGAAATATCTGACGGAGATGCCCCGGGAAGTCCAACCAATTGGAGAAGTCGCTCTCTTGGTTGTAATACCAGGTTTTAGTGACGCCATTGAGGTAAAAAGGAATGTAGCGCAGTTTGTGCGCCTTGTCTCAATAATTACAAATGCTGCTTCGATAATAACTGTCCAGCCATTCTTCGACGTCTTCGCCGCGTAGGCCGGAAAATACAGGAGGGTCTCGTTGAGAGGTACTCACGGTGTAGTGACGCCTAAGTGGCTGAGAAGGAGCAGTTGCAGCAGGAGACGCGTCGGGTTCTGCCATCGCTGTTGCTTGAGGGCACAACTGTCGACCAGACCGGAGCTCCAGAGGTGACGGGTAGAGCAGGAGGACGTGGGAACCAAAGCACACTCCACCATTTATGAGACCACGCACGGTACGGCAGTAACCACGTTATATTTTCAATCCAGATGCACGAGCCGAAGAGCCGCAGCCCGCGTGACATACGATGATGATAACTAAAATGATTTGGTCATACAGATGAAGTACATAGTTAGCGCTCACATATCTGGATATATATATCATCATCATCAGCCTGACTACGTCCACTGCAGGACAAAGGCCTCTCCCATGTTCCGCCAGTTAACCCGGTCCTGTGTTTGCTGCTGCCAATTTATACCCGCAAACTTCTTAATCTTATCTGCCCACCTAACCTTTTGTCTCCCCCTAACCCGCTTCCCTTCTCTGGGAATCCAGTTAGTTACCCTTATTGACCAGCGGTTATCCTGTCTACGCACTACATGCCCGGCCCATGTACATTTCTTTTTCTTTATTTCAACTATGATATCCTTTACCCCCGTTAGTTCCCTAATCCACTCTGCTCTCTTCTTGTCTCTTAAGGTTACACCTACCATTTTTCTTTCCATTGCTCGCTGCGTCGTCCTCAATTTAAGCTGAACCCTCTTTGTAAGTCTCCAGGTTTCTGCTCCGTAGCTAAGTACCGGCAATATACAGCTGTTATATACCTTCCTCTTGAGGGATAGTGACAATCTACCTGTCAACTTTTGAGAGTGCTTGCCGAATGTGCTCCACCCCACTCTTATTCTTCTAGTTACTTCAATCTCGTGGTTAGGCTCTCCGGTTATTACCTGTCCTAAGTAGACATAGTATTTTACAACTTCAAGTGCACTATTACCTATCACGAAGCGCTGCTCCTTTCCGAGGTTGTTGTATATTACTTTCGTTTTCTGCAGATTAATTTTAAGACCCACCTTTCTGCTCTCCTTGTCTAACTACGTAATCATGAGTTGCAATTCGTCCCCCGAGTTACTCAGCAATGCAATGTCATCGGCGAAGCGCAGGTTAATAAGGTATTCTCCATTGACTCTTATCCCTAACTGTTCCCATTCTAGGCTTCTGAAAACCTCCTGTAAGCACGCGGTAAATAGCATTGGGGAAATTGTGTCCCCATGCCTTACACCCTTCTTGATTGGTATTCTGTTGCTTTCTTTATGAAGCACCATGGTAGCAGTTGATCCCCTGTAGATTTCTTCCAGAATGTTTATATACACTTCATCTACGCCCTGATTCCGCAGTGTTTGCATGACGGCTGATATTTCTACTAAATCAAACGCCTTCTCGTAATCTTTGAAGGCTATGTATAGTGGTTGGTTATACTCTGAGCATTTCTCTATTACCTGATTGATAGTATGAATGTGGTCAATTGTTGAGTAGCCTGTTCGAAATCCTGCTTGTTCCTTTAGTTGATTGAATTCTAATGTTTTCTTTACTCAGCTAGCAATTACCTTTGTAAATAGCGTATACACTACAGAGAGCAAGCTGAGCGGCCTGTAATTCTTCAACTCCTTGTCATCTCTTTTTTTATGTTTTAAGGTGATGTTAGCGTTCTTCCAAAACTATGATACTCTTCCCGTCAAGAGACACCTCGTAAACAGGGTGGCTAGTTTTTCTAACACAATCTGTCCTCCATCTTTCAGCAGATCTGATGTTATCTGATTCCCACCAGTAGCTTTGCCTCTTTGCATGCTCTCCACAGCTTTTCTGACTTCTATCATTACTGGTGGGGTGTCATCTGGGTTACTACTAGTTCCTATAGTATTAAGGTCGAGGTTGTCCCGGCTACTGTACAAATCTCTATAAAACTCCTCCGGTATTTGAACTATCCAATCTATATTGGTAGTTACTTTGCCTTCTTTGTCCTTTAGTTCATACATCTGATTTTTGCCTATCCCAAGTTTTCTCTTCACTGTTTTGACGTTTCCTCAGTTTTTCAGAGTGTGTTCAATTCTCTCCATGTTATACCTTCTTACATCGCATACCTTACGTCTATTAATCAACTTCGAAAGCTCTGCCAGTTCTATTTATTAGTTATATATATATATATATATATATATATATATATATATATATATATATATATATATATATATATATATATATAATGTGTGTGTGTGTATTGGTATCATGGGAAATAAGAGAGGACCCAAGCGTAAATGTTTAAAAGAATATATCCAGGATGTAGGAAATTAGTTCCGGAAAAGACTGACGCTTCGGTCGTGGGACCAGCCTTCGTCGGGTTGGAGCACAAATGCGGCAGTAGCGCAATATAAGACAACCAATGTTGTAGTGTCCGCTATTTTATGGAGGTGTTTCAGTACCGGCATGCTGTGCTGCTCAATTTTATTGTTTTTTGCATCTTTAACAACTACACGGGCAGTGTTACGGCAGACTAATAGACATGAAAAACGTTAGGTTGATGCAGGTAATGTTTCATGACCTTATAATGATTCACATGGCAATTAACAGAAACAACAAAACATCAACTTTACAACTGAAGATGGCGGCGCCCATATGGCTAAGGTGTAATACTATGTTACTGGCTCACAAACCATTGTGAGAAGTGCGTGGTGAAACACTAGTACGTGCAATAGGACAAAAAAGAGAATTTACGCATGCACACTTATCCAACAAAACAGTGTGAAACAATTGAAGCCACAAAAATGTGTAATCGCACAAACAATCACAAGTTATAAGTTCTATTGTGAGCAGATTATTGATCAACAATAGCGCGTACGCAGCACCCTGTCATGATCCGATAACAAAAAAAAACTTTTCTAATTTACTCAATTCATTTTTCATTTTTATTCATTCACTCATTTTTCATTTACAGTCATCTACGGGATGGTGACGGTTATCTTGAGGGGAATTGTGTTTTCAGCATTACCAGCAGAATGGCGCATTGAGCGTGCGTCGCCACATCGTCACAACGCGGTGGCACGCACTTTCATCTAGCAAGCATACTTTGTTCCGCAGAAAGGGGGCAGGCTGAACGCGTGCGCTTGTATCGCGGTGGGGACAATCACACATCTTGAAAGGCCATGAGTTTTCACCGTAACGATTCTGTTGTAGTTAGCGGGCTGACAAATGTCACTGCAATTGTTGCACAGTCTTCGTTTGCGAAAAGGGCGCGCTTTTCAGACACAGCAAAGTAACAACTAAGACGCTCATTCGCGTTCATATGTACCTGTGAGTACATTTTGTGCGCCATGTTGTTACATGACACGCATGTCATGATTTCTATGTTTGGACATGTCCCTTAACTATGTCATCTCTTCACGTCACGTACTGCCGAAATTGATGCATGTGAAACTGGAAAAAACGACCAGAAGCGCATCATGAGCATAGCATGTAGTCATGTTGTTACATGACACGCACCTGTTGATTATCATGTTTGCACCAGTCGCATACCTTTGTCAATAATTCACGTCCCGTATACGAAACTTGGTATAAGTGAAGCTTGCGAAATGGCCGCGAGCGCATCATGAGTGTGGCATGCAGTCATGTTGTTACATTACACGATTGTCATGATTTTCATGTTCAGGTCTGTTGCTTGTGTTCGCCATACCGTCATGTCAAACCATACCTATTTAGCAAAATGTCATGTGAACGAAACCACTGTAAGAGCAACAAGAGCACGATGTGTAAGTCATGACATACATGCCATTATTTTCATGTTATAGCTAGTCACTTATGTTCGTGATAGTCATGTTATGCTAAACCAGATTCCGTGTCGATACCATTATCAAAACAGCCAGGAGAGCAAAAAGTCGTACACGGATGGACGGATGGATGACTGGATAAATATTGGGTGGGTGGGTGGGTGGGTGAGTTCAGTTATTGAAGTTTGCTAAGAAATGCTTCGCATTAAAAATGCTTATGGCAGCCCCAAATCATTAACTTTCCTGCTCCAGAATCTGCTCCAAAAAGCGGATTGTTACTTTCTACACTGCAATGATAAATAGGGTTTATGCGGGTACTTGAAACTCTTGAAAACCATAATTTTCACTTTCAAGTCCTGAAAGTGCTGTAGTTTTTGCAGCTTCCCAAATTTTCTTTCTTCTATTTGAATAAATATTGTGCCTTTCATGGCACATTATTTGTAGTGCCATAAATGTTGCAAGTAGCACAAGCAGGAAACAAAGAAAACCAACACCGTGAATTTCTGTAAAGTTGAAGAAAGCATAAACAGAAAGATAAGAAATGAAAAAAAATTCGAATTGAGCAGAAAATCGGAATGTTAACAAAAAATAAACTAGACGCCAATGTGAAGTAATCAACAGCTACATCAGACTCGTAACCAGAAAAGGCAGAGGGAACTAGCCACTTGACATGAATCTAGTCAAATATCCTTGGGAAGACAAGCCAAGACCAAGCAGCAGTTCACTCTTATGCGAAAGTTCAGCAAAAGCGATTACTGGAATACTGAAAGTTATTTTTCATGCCGCTCCCAGGAACTATCATTGAAATTATTTTCATTCATTTTTCTTTCTTCACATTTACATTACGATTACCGGGCATAACATCTCTTATACTTCACTTAGCGTGACTGTATGATTTAATTAACATTGTGTCTAACAAAGAAATTGAGCCCTTAATTGAAGTATTCCTTCCTTCATTCATAGAGAGTCTCGTTCTGGCAGACTTGAGGCCTTAAGATGCTGTGGGAGGGATTATTGGTCAGCTGTCATCTAATGACATCGCGTGACGCCATACAGACAAGAAGGCTCCACAGTCGCCGTCATGGCGACAGGTGGCACTGACAGACGATCCCACGTTGATTTCACATATATATCTACCCAATAAAGTGGATGGGGAAATAGCCATCGTGGTGGCTGAGTTGAAGAGCATATGACGCATTATTCGAAGATCGAAGGTTCGGTCCTTGCCCAGGGCAAGTTATCTTTCCGTCTACTTTTTTTCTTCACATTTACAATACGATTGCTTCTAATAACATCCTCTACACTTTCCTTGGCATTATTGTCTGTTAGATCTTATTATTATTGTGTCTAGCAAAGAAAACGAGCCATTCATGATTCGCTTCTTTTACTAGCAAGAAAATGTAATCGCAGCCATATTTTGTAAGTCTGTTCTTGTGTTTTACCTGCTTTTAATGAATAGTAAGTATTTTGAGCCTTCATCTTCCCGTGAAATGCGTTAGTTGGGTTTTTGACTGACAATATGGTCCTTGGAATATAATGGCCATAGCCTTGAAAGTCCTTGAAGAATCTAAATTTTTGTCACATAAATGAGCATGAACCCTGTTAAGTCTGATGCCGAGAAGTGACTGTAGACAGCAGTGTAAAGCTATGAATGCAGCTGTTTACGTGGCAAGCCACCCGATCTACACGGTGATGGGGCTATGTAATCTCATTGAAAGCCCTTATTTACAACGAAAGCACAGAAGGGCATTGCTTTTTGGTAAAAAAAAAGTGAGCATCAGTTCTGCTTCATTACATTCCCAATAACAGGGTAGAAAAAGAATTCTCTTGGGATTAAAAAAAAAATGCGCATTGTTTTGCTGAGAAGCTGACAATCCGTTACCATGGTGCAGCGGCTTGCTATGTTTTGGACTGCCGACTTGTTGGTTTGAAACTGGATATAGGTTTGACTCCCAACTGTTGTAAATGCTTTTCAATGAAGAGAAAAATGCACAAGCTAATAGAGGTATCATTTGAGTTTCGTGCAGTGTGATTTTACTCTGTTCAATATTAAGGTCTGCCTAAGCAGATGCAGCCGCTGTAGCAATGTTTGTACTACATTCATTGATCCGCTATTGATGCAGGCGTACTTCTTCGATGCCAAGACCTTCGAAGAAGGGTCACCGCCACAAGGTCGCCGCCGCTTCGGATCATGCCACGTGTGTGGAATGATGGGGCATTACATCAGGAATTGCCCGCACGTGGACAACATCTTCGTTGTCAAGAAGAAAAGTTCGGCAGACCCCAGGTACTGTGCAAATCCATGTTATGCAAATAATATGGAAGGAAGGTGATGGCGGTGCCCAATTTTAAACGCAAATGCATTGCGTAGTCGGGCTATGTCAGGCGCCCGTCGAGATCTGTCCACCGCCCTCGCCCATAGCAACAGCTGTGGGCGCGCGCGCTTATACTCGCCCCTAGCAACCGAAGCCACTACCTCCTTGACTTGAACGTGACTTGCCACCGCCTCAATGCAAAGCGTTGGAAACACGTTTGTTGCGTTTGTGCTACTAGCGTTTGTGTTACTAGCGTTTGTGTAGATATGTGTTCAACCGTGCACGCTATAGCTACTAGAGTTGTTGTTGTTGTTGTTGTTGTTCTCCTATTGTAAGTGGCGCATACCCACTGTGGGGGATTGGCCAAGAATCGAGTGGTTTCAAAATTTACTGTTCAGATTTTGAATGATGGACGTTTAACAGAAAGATTACCGACAGCCTAGGAAAGTGTATTGCTTAATGTAAGGCATGCAAATATTTAATTAAACGAATTTATTCTTAGAATAGAGCAGTAATAAGATTTTATACGTATATAATTATGTGGACCTGTAAAAATAATGAAACTGGTTAATTAGTCAACCTATTAGTTTCATCGATATAGTCCCGGACGGCCGCGCATACTGTCGCCTTAGAGAAACCAGAAATGGAAGCTCCAAAAGACAAAATGACAGGCAGAGATAAGTCCATACCAATACCACGTAAAGATATTTCTAATAGGGTTTTTTGTAATGTGTTAAACCGCCTGCAGGTCAAAAAGAAATGGTCTATTGTTTCCAGTTAATCACAGAATGCACACAGTGGCGAAGGTGCCTGAGCAGACCTGTGTTTATATAAATTTAGATTTGGTACCCGGCAACGCAGCCTTGTGATAGCTACTTCTTGTTTTCGAGTGCGGCAAAAATCTCTTCGCCAGGGATATAATAAATGGCGATATTTTGTAGAGTTTGTTAGTGCTGAACCTTTAAAACTTGCATAAGCGTACGTCTGCGGAATCGAGCAGTAGTCACATAAGCGGATGATGGACACTGTGGTAGAATTGGTTCGATGATTGACGACTTAGCTAAGGAATCCGCTATTTCATTTAGAAACAAACCTTTATGTCCAGGCACCTAAACTAATCGTACTTTTCTCAAATGCGCATGTACTAGAGCACGGAACGCCTTTGTTACTTGATTATCAGCCCCAACAGAAAGTTCCGCTCAGAGAGATGGAGAATCTGTTATTATGACAGCTGATGTAATTGCTGTATCTAACTTGCGTGAGGCGAGCACCACTGCCAGAAACTCAGCCACAAAAATGGGTATGAAATCGTGTAGTCGAAGGGAATAAATCCAATTTAAAATCGGGCTGAAAATACCAACCCCTGACTTTTCGTCGTATTGGGATGCGTCTGTAGCAATAATAACGTTCGTTGTAATACGGCGCAGGTGATCTTGTAGTAAACCATCCAAAATATTATGGGGAAGTAATTTGGCATTATTAGGAAAAATGTCGTTGAATTGAATTTCCACCGGGGCTAAATCATCACGACTCGGCATGATGTCGCTTATACGTACGTTTAGAAGCTCCAGTAAATTTTGCACAAATATAGTTCGTGGTGTGTGAAATCGCGGCCATCTAGCAGAAAAAAATGATTCCGGGGTGGAAATAAAGGCTGTTTCTGAATGTCGTAATGGTGATTCATAAAATCTTAAGTATGTCTGAACAGTCAGAAGGCGAATTCTACAAGAAAGCGGAGGGACCCTCGATTCGAGATACAACACATTGTTGGCAACTGTTTTGGGAAGGCCAAGGCATAAGCGCAAAGCTTCTTTTTCCAGAAAAATTAGAGGCCGCAACTTCTAAGCTGGAACTCCAGAGAAAAGTACACATCCAAATTCCAAAATGGGACGAACGTACATGCGATATATCATTACCAATGTGTCTCTTCTCATACCTATGCTGTAGTTGCTTAGCCTACGTAATATGCCAATGGCCCGCACTCCTTTTCCGGCGATATATTCGATATGAGGTCGCCAGTTAAGCGACGTGTGATAAATTACTCCAAGGTAATTAACAGATTCCAGCTGTGGTATGTCCTCATGGTGGTAAGACAGAGAGATGTTCACAGGGTATTGCAGCGAGAAAACAAGGAGGGCACATTTACTCGGATTAAGTAAAAAGCTGTGCCATCGAGCCAAATCTCCAATATATTAAGGTAAGTATGCAGCCGTTCATATAAGGTCTGAATGTTATCTGCCATTGCAAAAAATGCGATATCGTCTGCATAAACATAGGTTGTTATATCCTGTTTACGTGGAATGGTGCTCATTAGTAAATTAAATAGCACCGGGGAAAGCACCGAGCCTTGCGGTACTCGTCTCGTTTGGGTATGAGTAGATGATGAAAACCCATCTTTAAAACAATAAAATTTTCTGTCTGCAAGAAAATTGTGAACCCACGCTACTATGTATGATGGAAAATCAATGTATTCTAATCGATCTATCAAAATAGAGTGCTCCATGGTACCATATGCTTTAGCGATGTCTAAGGTAACTAAGGCTGCATATTTTTTATAGTGCCGAGCTAATTGAAGCCGACTCTCGAAATCAACGTGGGCATCCCAAATCGAACAACCAGCCCTGAACCCAATTTGACAGGGACTTAGAATTGACCTCATGGTAATAATTTTATTAATTCGTATATTGATGATCTCTCAACCAATTTCACTAAGTTTGATATCAGTGCGATCGGCCTTGTGTTATCCAACGTGTATGTATCAATTCCATTTTTTAGCAACAATACAATTTTGGAAAGTTTCCATTCTGGAGGTATCCATGCGTTCCCTAACGAATAATTCACTAGTTCTAGCAAAATATTAGGTGATTCCTGGAGTAAACATTTCAACATAGAGTTCGTAATCCCATCTGAATCGGGAGCCGTCCTCGGTAAGCATAATACTGTCTGACTCAATTCAGCTAAAGAAACTTCTGGAAATTCATGCAAGTCTACCAGAACGGACGCGGCGTTCTAAACCTTGCGCTATGTCTTCTAGAGAGGTGTTCATTTCTTCCGGCGTCAAGACACATGACTGCAACGTAATCAAGATAGACGGATTCAAGAATTTTTGTTTCCATGAGAAATGCTGCTGCCACGTCCCGGATTAAAGGTGCTGGCAGTACTTTTCTTGTCCGAAGATAAGCGAACAAAGCACGCTTATTTTTAGATTTCGAAAGATAATCAAAATGTCTACTGTCGTATTCTTCTTTCGCGCGGTTCACTATACACTTAAATACGCCAGCAAGGAATTGATAGTCCTTCCAGTTTGTTGGGCTCTGATTAAGAAGTTTTTTCCAAGCGACTTTTCGATTTCTATAATCGCGCGTACACTCATCATTCCACCAACGAGAGGAGGATCGTTTATTGGATGAAATAGAAAATTCGGAATTTTTTCTAGATCCCTCCAGCATTGAATTAATCGTAGATGCAATCTCCTTAGTACTGGCATTTCCAAGCTTGGAAATGGCAGAACGAAGGCAGGTTTGAAACTTGCTATGGTTGATGTATGTTCGTTTTGGCTGATCTAAAGTTATTGTTGGACAAGTAATGTCAAAAACTACAGGAAGATGGTCGCTGTTAGTTGCCGAATCCAGAACAGCCCATGAGAAAACCTTGATTGCATTAGAGCAAAACGTTAAATCCAATACTGAGCTAGTTTGACCTCGGACAAATGTTACATGACCTTTATTCAGACAGGAGAGGTTGTGATCAATAGTCCATTCCCACAGTCGCCTACCACAAGAATCTGTCCTTATACCCCAAGACAAATGATGTGAATTAAAGTCTCCTGTGAGTACAACTTCCTTTCTACATGCTACCAAAACGCTATCAAGATAATGCGTACTTTGCACACCGGAGGGGAAGGAACAATTTACAATTGAAAAAGGATGGTATCCGGGGAGACAAAAGTCTAATGCCAATATTTCACAATCCAAGTCTAACATTCTGAAAGAAATTTTCGCCCTATGGCATAATTTACTTGATACAAGGATTATTAAACCACCACCACGTGATGGGCAATCTAATCGAAAAGAACGAAAACCTGCAAGATGGAAATTTTTATCTGGTGTGAGCCAAGTTTCTTGGAGAATTATAATATCAAGATTAAAATTATTGCAAAAGTAATGTAAGTCGGTTGAGGCTGAGAATATAGAACGGCAGTTCCACTGTAGTACCCTCAACTGACCTATGGTGTTGAGCGCACCACAGAGGCGCATGTCGTGCCCTTGTTATCATCTTCACGCGAAATAGCTGATTCATTCCGTTTAGATTTGGACTTGAGATTGGTGAAGATAGGGGATCTGGTACGTTTATTAGTTCGTATATCGAGTTCCATATCTGTAGCAGTACTTGTGCTCGGTTGAGGCGAATGTAGGTCCAAGTGCACCTGTGTTCCTGACTGCTTAGCCTTGCCTGCAGATGCAGAAAGTTCGTCCAACACTACATTGCGTAGCTGTGTGGCGTCACTGGTAATGTCTAATGCTGCTGGTTCTGTACTAGTCTTCACTGTTTGTCCAATCTGACTTGAAAAAATTTGCACCAAACAGTCGGAAAGGTTAGATATGAGTTTATCTATTGCCTTACTCACTGCTTTTTCCACAGCAGTTTCAATAGCCTGTGATAGGTTGGAGTCCATACTGGAAGTGCAGCGCCCTGTAATACTAGAGTATCCAAAAGCCCTGTCTCTAACTATGTCAATGGCTTCTCTTCGAGAACAGCGGCGGCGGTCAATAACTTCAAGGATTTGAACCTCCCGGGAACGAGCGGAACAGTCAGAGTTGTCGGCGCAGTGACTGCCCCCACAGAGACAACACTTTTCCGCTGTTGCAGTACACTTGCTTGAAGGATGGCTCTCTCCGCAGGTGCTACAACGAACGTTAGATTTACATCCTCCCGCACTGTGGCCGCATCTCCAGCAGTTCTTGCATTGAATCGGACGAGAAGCGAGAAGTTCTACTCGGAAGATCAGTGGCCATAATTTTATTTCTGACGGGCATTTTGTGCCCACAAATGTCGCAATGACAGATTCGGCTGGTACCCTCTCGTTGTCGACTAGGCGATTACACCGGTAAATTGAAATTGCGCCTGCTCCAGAGAGCCTGTCTAGGGTCTCTGCTGGACTCAGCTTGGAGTCGACTCCCCGTACAAGGCCTTTGGTACATGCAAGGTGAGGTGGAATAAAAGCACTCCACGGGGTAACAGCAAAGGAGGTGCATTTAAGATCCTGCTCGCAGGTCTGATCAGGCGACCTACACACGATACCTTCTCGCCCAAATGGGCGCACATCTGTGATGGTCTGGAAATGATTTGAAGTTGTCTTAAGTTCCTTTTGAACCGCCTGAGGGTTTGTAAGTCTAATGAAGCCTCCATTTGTAGGTACCAGTGCCACGGGAATACTGTCGATACCTCTGCGGGAAAAGGAGTCTAGCGGTAATTCATTAGATGGCAGGGACGCTGACCAGGCGGATCGCGCCTGGCCAGGAGAAGTAGTCGACATGAGCGCTAGAGATACGGTTAGACTCAGAAACAGATAAACTATAAAATCGCAGACAGAAAGTTAAAACCACTCAATCCTCAGCCAAGAACACCCCAGTAGGTTGAGCACGGGCAAGCACGGGCAAGCTGTTTTCGCGGGCAGGCACCAAGTTGCTGCCCCCCGTGTCCTCACTCAAATTTCGTGGCTTTGAAAGGCATACCACCTTTCTCCCGACAGAAAAACGCCACGTGTGGTGAACGGCACTATTGGACTGAAGGTGCGATAAAAAAAAAACATTATTTTTCTAACACTGGTTTCTCATGTGCGAAATGCCATAATGCTACGCATTGCATTCGCACTTTTTCCTAATTGCCTTTGGGGAGGTGGAAGCATTTTTTAAATGCGAAGCATTTCTTAGTGAACTTTGGCCACTTTAAACGTATCTATCTATCTATCTATCTATCTATCTATCTATCTATCTATCTATCTATCTATCTATCTATCTATCTATCTATCTATCTATCTATCTATCTATCTATCTATCTATCTATCTATCTATCTATCTATCTATTTATCTATTTATTTATCTATTTATCTATTTTTTTATCTATCTATTTATTTATCTATTTATCTATTTTTTATGTATCTATTTATCTATCGATCTATTTATCTATCTATTTATCTATTTATCTATCGATCTGTTTATCGATCTATTTATTTATCTATATATTTATGTATTTATCTATCTATTTATCTATCTATTTATCTATCTATCTATCTGTCTATTTATCTATCTATCTATCTATCTGTCTATCTATCTATCTATTTATCTATTTATCTATCTATCTATTTATCTATCTATTTATCTATCTATCTATTTATCTATCTATTTATCTATCTATCTATTTATCTATCTATCTATCTATCTATTTATCTATCTATTATCTATCTATTTATCTATCTATCTATCTATCTATCTATCTATCTATCTATCTATCTATTTATCTATCTATTTATCTATCTATCTATTTATCTATTTATTTATCTATATCTATTTATCTATTTATTTATCTATCTATCTATTTATTTATCTATCTATCTATTTATTTATCTATTTATTTATCTATTTATTTATTTATTTAATCAACCACCTACGACTTATAGCGCTCCTGGCCATTTTGATAATGGTATCGGTACCAAACTTGGTATGGCAGAACATTACTGTATTAAGAACATATTTGACTAGTCATAACAAGAAAATCATGATATGTATGTCATAAATGTCATGATTTTTCATGGCCTAGCTGCTCTTGCGGTAGATTCGTTCACATGACTTGTTGCAAAACTGGTATGGTATAGCTTGATTGCATGGTGAACTCAAACAACAGGCCCTAACTCGAAAATGACATGCGTGTCATGTAGCAAGAATACATGCCACACTCATGACGTGCTCGTGGCCGTTTCGCTAGCGCCACATATACCAAATTTAGTAATACAGTACGTGAATGGATGACGAAGGTACGTGACTGGTTCAAACATGATAATCATGAGATGCATGTCATGTAACAGCATTAGGACATGCCACACTCATGATGCACTGGCGGCCGTTTCGCTAGCTTCACTTATATCAAATTTGGTATTACGGGGCGTGAATGGATGACGAAGGTATGATACTGGTGCTAACATGATAAACATGACATGCGTGTCATGTAACGTTGTGACTACAAGCTACGCTCATGATGCGCTCGCGGCCGTTTCGCTATTTTCACATGTACCAAACTCGGTATTACGTGACGCGAACGGACGACATAGGTAAATGACACATCTGAACATAATCCCAACATGCATGTCATGTAACAACATGACTACATGCCACACTGCTGATGCGCTCACAGCAGTTTCGCTAGCTTCACGTATGCCAAATTTTTTGTCACTGTCAAGTGTCAAGCTTGACAGACTTTTCTAAGTAGCTAGGCTGCAGCGGTAGAGCAGCAAAACGCCAGTGTACAGTAAAATCTCTATACAACGAATCTCAAGAGACCGTTAAAAATCACACGTTATTTTCAAAAGTCGTGGCAGAAGTATTTAAAACTTTTGAAAAAAAAATGGCAGCGTATCCACGGAGTGAATGATGAGGAGTGGGGCGAAGCATTTGTCCATCCATTCGTTCATGCTTCCGTCCGTTCCTGCGTACGTCTGTGTAACCGTCCATGCGTCCATCCACCCGTCCGCGCGTGCGTGTGTTCGTGCGTCCGTCCCTGCGTTCGTCCATGCATACGCGCCTGCGTTCGTTCATGCGTCCATCCATGCATCTGTCTGTGTGTCCGTTCGTCCATCTATTCAGCACTCCAAGTACCACCATCTCGCATCTTTTCATCATATATTCTCCATATATAAGCACCGCGATCCAGCGGACTATTCAAGGACTAAACGGGAGGTGGCACATGCACACTTTCTTACGGCTTGCGCTTCGGGTTTACTTCCCACCTTTAACCACCTCGAGTTCATTGTATATACTAGTTCACTGTATTCATGGCTATGCGGCCGAACGCTCGCTACCTTTCTAAAACAAAGGAGGTTACACCCAGCGAGTATAATGTAGCAACCCTTTCTTGTCAGATCGTGCTCAATGTACATGCCAATAGCTGCTAATGGGGATCGCAGCGTGCGCGTTACCTAAAGGCCGAATGCTCCTGTCTCTCATTCCCCCTTAGCAGCCATTAACATGGGCATTGAGCTTTATCTTTTATTGTTCAACAACGCACAGAAGAAATCTCTCACTGGAACCACCTTGGAGGTCAAAATCGTAAGGACCGCTATTTCGGGTATGTGCCACTGGTGGTTAAGTACTACGAGGGAGGCACAAGCCACGCCATAAGGAGCTTCGCCCCTAAAATTGTAAACGCAACCATAGTGAGTTGCCTACATGGGCTGTGTATACATTCGCGACCACGTTATGCTCTGATAGGTGCGAAAAAACAAACAAGCTGAAAATATTACGGAATCAATGCACGTTTATTTGAGGAAGAGAGTGATCTATCCTGGCTTGATTGCTAAAAGACGGACTCTTTAAAGAGGCCCTGAAACACTTTTTGAAGTAACCACGGAATGAATTCACAGGAAGAGCTTATTGCCTCACGAATTCAACGCCACAAAAATTTAAGAATCTGTTCAGTGCGAGTGGAGTTACAAAAGTTTTTCGCATGCTGCAATTGCATTCCCTTTTCTCTCGTCCCGACGAAAGCACTGGAAAATAAGCAGGGAGGGATGGCAAGGCCGCAGAAAAGTGTCGCGCGCGCTCTTTTTAAAACTTTCTTTACTTCGAAGTGAAATAATTTTCATTCGCTTCGCGTTCTTCTGTTGCGCATTCGAACGCGCAACTTTTTCAATGTGATCGCGTGCGCACTCGTGGGCCAGTAGCGGCCTCCCTCGGTGATCTGTTACGAGCGAGCGTGCCATGTTTAAATTAGCCAATGGCTGATAGATGGGACCTTGACATGAGATTTTTGGGCATATAACGTGATCTGTCGAGAGAAGAGCAAGCAATTTTCAGCCGACTTTGATAATTTATTATTTATTCCAGGCCACGTGCTGTGCTACATTATTTGGCTCGCGTGTTGTTGGGAGCCTCTACTAACGATCGGCAGCGTTTTCTGACCATGCTCAAAAAGTGTTGCAGGGCCCCCTTAAGTCTTCGCATCCTTCTTTCACTCTTCTGGCATTAAATACAATTTTTTTTCTGCTGATTCGGGTGTGCAGCAAAAATCTGTTGTGGAGGATGTTGTTCGCTATGGTGGGCGGCAAAACGTACACGACAAACCTTCTGGGTGTTATACACGTTCTTGCGCACTCATGGGTGCTGGTAGAGCGTGCAGTGATACGGAACTGTTTCGTGCGAGCACAATTCAGGATGCCAGAAGAAGGCAGCGACGACAACGAAGATGAGGATATTAAAGAATGCGAGAGCATTCTTGTTTTGGTGCTTAAGTGGCAAGGAGAAGGAGTCGAAAAGTTAAACTTTTGCACTTTCTGGGTGTGGACGCAGACGTCTTTACATGTCCAGACTTTTCCCGACTGCAACATTGTTCTCACCTTCGCACTTCGCCCTGATTCAAGGGAAAATGAGGAGGAGAGTGATGCCGAAGTGGACGAAGGCCCCTCTTTATCTGAAGCTGTGCAAGCTGTAATTGTGATGTGAGACTTCGCCGAGAAGCGCGGCCGAATAGACCTGCTGGCTCGTGGCCTCACCCACTTCGAAGATGCCATCTTCGCAGCAAGGCCACGACGGCGGCAAGGAAAAATTACGGATTTTTTTGCTGCTTGTCTCTAAATAAAGCTTGCATGCCTGTGTGTGTGTGTGTGTGTGTGCATGTTTGTGAGGATCGTGGTGTTCTTTTCTGACCGTTAAGTAGCCGCTGAACTGGCACTGATGGTTAATTAATACATCGCTTAGTACGTACCAAAACGTCTTTCCCGGCCAAATACATATTAACAAAGTTTCACTGTAGTTAACTTTAGCAAACTCTATGGGGCCCACAGAGAAATACGCAGGCACTCTGATGATGATGATAGAGGCAAGTACAGGGTTGGGCATTACTTTCACAACTGCGAGTAATTTTTTTAAAATAGCTATTATTTGATATATCAGTGTTGTGGAGATATAAAGGGGATAAAATAGGATCTGCTATTCTGTTTGTATTTTGAAATTCGTACTTGTGAAATATTTTTACATAGTACCAATGTATACTTGGAGGAGGATTTTCGAAAAAGTTGTTAATCTGAAAGAATGGTTATTCTCAGGTTCTCTATAAAGAGATTCGACTGTACAACCTTCCCTCACACCAAGTCGACCCTGCCGAGGCCTCCGTTTTGGAGCTGGGTCTTAATTTCAATGTTGCACCTGCCCGGGCTGTCAGAAAGTTGTGTGTGTGATGGAACGTGCAGTTAACCTGGTTGGCCGATTCCGCTGTGAAGAGACTAGCACACATTGGTGTCCTTTCTAGTATGCACCAGTAGTAGTTCGCGTCAACAGACACGAACTTTGGTTCTTTGTATGTAGCATTGCCTATTGCAGCATTGTGGGCTTACGTACATCTTGCTTAGTTCCGGATTAACTTTTTGTTAAAGGGACACTAAAGGCAAATAACAATGTGTTAGAGTTGAAGCTCAACTTATGACGTCTAAAACGGAAGTATTGTCAACAGCAGGGCTCTTAGGGCTGAGAAATTAGGCTAAATGTATCATACAACAGGCCCCACGAGTAAGATAGTTTGAAAACGATCCCGACGACGTCAGGGCGTCCGATTACAAATATTCACTAGTAATCAAACCAGCTGCAATAAAAAAGAACCTCCGGTGTATCAAGAGATGTAATAAAATGCTGTTTGTTTGTTTCTGTTCGACTTATAAATAAATAAAGAAAAAAGGCCTGGCGTTACTACCGGGAACGGCGCGAGTAACTAAAAAATTTCATTTTAGCCTAGTTAGGCAGAATACATGGTGCCATCTAGCGGAGCCGAGTTTAATGAAACAAGCAAGACTATGGCCTCCCAGAGTGAAGAAAATTGTTCAGTGGTCAATGTTGCTGCTGTGGCTCTCGCTACTTTCGCTCTGCTGCTGCTATTGTCGGTGGCAGTGCAGTAAAACCGGGCAACAATGTGCACGGAAGCAGGGATATGAGATGGACAGCTTTTGGGGTGGGGATTTGCAGTGCACTAACGCGATGCAGACCCCTAGAACGTTATTATATTTCAAAATGAGCATTTCTTGGGCTCAAAAGTAGCACCACGACATTTCTGGACCGCTATTTGAGCAATCAACATTGACATATTTGCCTTTAGTGCCCCTTTAAAACTCTGATCTGGATATTGCCTCACTCAGAGTCATGAAATAATGACTGGTGCTTAAAACTATGTTATTCAAAATGCCAAGGGAAACTCTTTTCATGCAAGTTTTGGTGTCATGACTGCTTGCTGTAGAATACAGTGCCTCAGTGAATTGGACAAGTTATGAGCTTTGCCTGGCACCATCTTGGACGAGAGTATAGCAGGAGACGTCGTCAGTTCAGATGACAATGTAACCGTTTGACTGCACCGAGGCTGACATCATGTCTGACGTTGCCAGTAGGGCGAAAGTAGACCCAAGCAGTGATGAAGATTCCAAAGGCAGTGCTAACAACCTTCAACCGTGCTTTGTAGTTTGCATCAGTATTCAGCCTTATTCACTGCTGTTGTACCGGAATAGAAGCTGTTGCACTTGCTTATTAACGCGATAGCTTTAAAAAGCTCGTTTCGCGACAATTCCAGGGTCCGCATTGGCAACGTTGGTTGTGGGGGAAAAATTGTCATCTCATGTGTGACCGAAAAATCCAGAATGATGCAAATGATAAAAAAATACTAGGTCAGAGTCAGAATTGAACCCGGTCAGGGGGGGTGGGGGGGTGCCAAGGAGATGTTCTACCACACGGCCATGTATCTGCTTGTGAATATAGTGAAGCTAACTTCCTCTGCTTAGAAATGCAGTGCAATGAACTTTAGTTTTTTTGCAAACACAGGTGTCCTGTATACATCTTTCACAATACAGCACGTATTATTTCAGCAATAATGCGTGCTAGAAGCGCCCATTAGCAGTGGGTATCAGAACATGTGATTATCATAATGACTTCGTGGTTTATAGCTGGTCACCCTCTACAAAATGCACACACGCTACTGCCCCAATTTTCTTAAGGCTATGTAGTCAGTGCATAGCGAGTTTGAAAAGGTTTCATGCACTAAGTGTTTGAAGTAGGCACAATGAACAGAACACCTGTCGCGTTCAACTCGTAGAAGTGAAGCTTTAAGGTCCACCAATTTTTTTCCAAAGCTTCAATGGTGATTAGGATTTCTTGATGATCTCGACAGTTCATGACAAGAAAATGATGTGCACGTTATAGCTCCCTTCAAAGTAAAGTTTGTTTAAGCGAATTGAGAAAGAAGAAAGTTTTATTTTTTGTATATTGTCAGCAAGTTGGCTAGCCAGCACTTGTTAGAATATTATGAGACCATTCAAAGGTGTGCATTATTTAATGAGCCTGAAATATGCACATTTTGTATTTAAAAACATTGATATTTCATACTATTTCGCAATCCCCCTTAAATTTGATACTATGGGGTTGACCATACTCTCATGTTGTTCCATTTCCTCTAATCATTGTATTGCCAATGCTGATAATTGTATTGCAATCATCAGCATTAAACAGTGTTATTAAGTGAAGCAATAAATGGGGCGTTAAACTGAGCTCTTCTAAACCGGTGCTTTTGCGGATAACTAAAGAAACAGTGCCGCTGAAATTTTCATACTCTATTGGCCAAGACCTCTGGAAAGAAGTTAATGAGTACAAATATCGTGGAGTTAGCATTACTTACACCCTAATAGGAGCGCCCACATTTCTAACTTCACCTCTAGGAGCACCCACATTTCTAACTTCACCTCTTCAACTTTTAGAAAACTGTCTTCTTCACCATAAGCCTAAACATGCACCCCATGACGGGAAAACTACAGTCTATACCACTCTCATCAAAGCCAAATTGGAATACACCTGCATTAATCGGGGTCCTTTCGCCTTAACCAACATTCATGCTCTCGAAGAAATACTTAGAAAAGCTTTGAGATTCATTTTTTCTAAATACAGCCGCAATGATTCTGTTTCTAAACTTTTACATTCTGACAGATTTCAGACACTTTAAATGAGGCATCAGATGTCTCGATTGAAGATCCTTCATTCTTTCTTCAATGGTAAACTTTTTATATATCCCAGACCTTACATAACTCTTTTTGAGACTAGGAAAGCTTGCCATTTAAACTCTCACACTCTCTCCTTGTCTTGCCGTAACTGAATTCTGAACTATCTATGTATTCTTTCTTTCCCTGATTTATTTAAATATAGAAGCTGATGCCTCTTCTTCATCTGGACTTACCTGAATCTATACAGAATTAGACCTTCAGTGTTTCATGATCTTTTTCGACTTAAAGTTGTTTGTTAGCCTAATTTCAGTTGGGTTTTTCAATTGTGCATTGTACGTTTATTTGTTTTGTACCTTGCCACTCTTGCTTGGGGCACATGACCTGCAGTATGTCATGAAGAAAAAATTGAAGATAACTGACCATTTTACTTTTATTCGCCTTGGTCAGTGAACATGCCTTAATTGCCCCGGTACTCTTGTTTTCTCGCAGTATCGTCCGAGCCAGTGGAAGCTTCACGGTGAGGCACGCTACATGGCCGCCACGTCAGACCATATCTTAGGAAGCTGGCTGGTGGTCAACGACTCGGGATGAAAATGTTGTGCCCCTCAAGTTGCAGAGACGTGACATCGAAACGAAGAGCCAGTTCTTCCTCTTGGGATCATCAGCTCCACAGGCTTCGAGAACTGACTCATCTGTTCAGCTCTCCCCCTTCCCCAATTCTATTCACTTCCCTCTTGTTGTGCTTGTACTCCTCTGCGCAGTGGGCGAACATGTAGCAGTGAATTTTACTTTGGGCAGTCAGTCAAGGAAGACACTAGCAATCCCCGTCTTCTTTATCAGTCACTCGTTTTGGGAATTTCCGCAGTTTTACCGGGCAGCATGAGCAGACAAACAAACAATAGCTCCGGGCCTGCATCCATTCCCATAAATGCTATCAAGCACACCGACGAGGCAGACTGCTGAAGTGTAACACCAGCTAGTGCTCGATCATAGCAAGACTGGAGTCTCCCTGCAGTGATCAACGTCGAATATAGCTCAGCGCTCTATGTTCTCATTGGGCTGGGGCCAATGGCATTTGTCATCCTGTTCATGGGAACCTGTAGCTTGCGGTAGAAGCATACTCTGAAGACTCGAAAGACGGTGATGCCTATCCCTAGTGCCACTGGCACAATAGATGAACAAATTTATGTGTTAACCATCTTGATGCAAGAAATGCAACTCATTGCAGTATACATGCACGGCTCAGCCAGCCGAGCAGTTGGGCTCATCACTGACTGCAGCAGCTATATATTGTTTTGTTATCTCAGATGGCACACTGCCCCCTTTCATGAACAACTTCACGCACGCGGCATTCCAAGAAAGTTTGCTCCCTCTGTGCTCTTCAACAAGTGCTGAATTGGCACCCCTCCTTGGTGGAAAATAAGTCGAGGATAGCCCAGCTCTTCTTTAGAAGGCATTGCATTTCAAAAACATTCTCCACTATTTTTTAACCTGCTAGTGTCAACTCAAGTATCAAAGTACTTGAGCACCACAATTAGGAGGAGCTTCTTTTGCAATGTTTACCTGTGTAAATCGTTAAGAAAGAGCAGTGAACAGTCAAGAGGCGGAGCTTTTTTCAACTTGCTTGCATGGGACTTTGAGTCGAGGCCACTCTTGTCCACAAGGCGTTGAGTTCTTGCTAGTGTGCAAGGGATAGGCAGACTTGTTGCTAGAACTGTCACACTGCTGTTGTTCAGCCTGCCGTAGTGCTACCACAAGTTTATTAAGCGTTACTTTACACTTATGTAGGGAGCTTAATTGGACACATGCTGCCAAAGCTACATCATTCGAAAGCTTCATTTGCTCAGTTTACTGCTACACGTACATTCCATTGTGGCCTGACAAAGAAAGCTTCTCTTGGGTCTTGTTCTTGAGTGGCTACGTCAGTGGTCAGTTAGCATTTATTTGGACTGGCCGGAGGGTTTGCATGTGGGCATTTTCCATGTACCATGAAAATCCAGTGACCGTGATGGCAAGGCTTCGCAATAGTTTTCTTACATTTGCGGAGGTCATGATGTGTAGTGCCACTGCTTGTGCCTTCAGTGATTGCTCAGAGCTTTTTCTCCCAAAAGCTTCTACACTATTGCGACAGCTCGGTGTCTTTAGTTTTTGCGTTTTGCTCATATATCCCATTTACTCGTGCATCTTATGTGCAGCTGGTACTAGCATGCAACGGTTGCGATGCGCTGACACTTAGAAGTTGCCAGTAGCACTAGTCTGTGATAAAAGCGCTAAATCGAGCCACTGGTCTTAGCAGTTACTTTCAGGCAGCAAGGGACATGAATTAAAAAGTGCTGTGCTTTGTGTTTAGCATGGAGAGAGTGTCACAGTTCTGTGCTAGTGAAACAATGACCAGTGCACTAGTACCGATTTCACTGGCACTTAACATTTGCTATTTAGTTTGGTAAGGTACTGCTGCGGCACACTGTGTACCTTTAGTCATGCCAATGGCCCATTGGTTTTAGCTGTGGTATGAGCTGACACAGTACATGTAATTTGTCATACCAGACTGATGTGTTGCACTGAATCTGGTTCTACAGCACTGTTTGTATATAAAAAGCTGTTATCTTGTTTAATCAAAATGTTGCATGCAAGTTAATCTCTCTCACATGGTCACTGATATAGACATAGCAACATCCTGCCTTACAAAGAAAGCTGTATTTTAAACCTTGCACTGGTCGTTTTAACAGTCTAATCGTTAGAATCAAGCCGTGCATCTGAAAAAAGTGCTTGTTCTTGTGAAGACAAAACATTATGAATACAACCAGCACTAAATTGTGAAACGGACAATGGCATTGTCAAAAGGCAGTTTGGTGCTCTCTTTTGGACAGGTTTTATTGGTTTTTTTATTCCCCCTTGAGATCCACTTTTAAGTGCATAGATGCAACTCTGATAGCTAATAGATTCCAAGGCATGAAAAATGAGTTCAAGCAATGAGCCTCTATCAATCTGCCTTATTCACAAGACAAGATGTTGCTACGCTTGGGATAGTGAGCACCTGTGAAGGAACCCAATTGTGCAGTTTCAAGGGCCGCTACCTGCGAGTTCTTTGCAGTCAAGTCATATCTACATATTGCATCCTTTCGGTGCTGCAGCAAGTGAGGACATGCTAAATGACAATCTCTTTCTTGCTTCTGACCTCCTCTTTCCGTTACTCGGATCTCACACTTCAAAGTGCCTTTATCAGCGTAGCGAGGACGAAGTACAGCTTTCACGAAATTGGTGGCGACTCCTTGTTTCGTGCTGCCATCAGAGCTTCTCACCGCTTTACTCTTAAACATATGCACACTTCATACTATCCCTGTTTTTGGGGCCTGTGCATCTGAAGGTGGCGTCTTTCGCACTTTTTGGCTTGATCTCGCGGTACAGGCTGTGGTTGCTGTGCGGGCCCAATGTCGAAGTTTCGCGCTATGTTTTGCCAAGACAACTTATCTTATTTTTCACCTCCCATAAGCTACTGTACATATGAGTTATTATTATAATCGAAGGATGAAACAGTCACGGTGACTCAGCATGTAGCTGCTGTGCAGTGGTTCCGTTCTGGCAAAAACTGTGTTGAAATAAATGAAAAAACTTAAGTGATGCACAGGTTTGAAGACAGCAGCAAATGGCAAGAAGGGTGTGACATGACAACTTAGCTGGCAACTTGTTGATTGGTATGTTCGTAATGTGCTAGCAAAGCCGACTTTTTCAGTGTCCACCTGTTTCTCTTCGGTTTCAGCTGAGGAAAGCACACTTCCAGTCTTTGCTTATTTAGCATTCTTCACCTCTCGCCAACATTCCCGAAAGTTGTGTCTAGGAAATGCCTAGCCGCTCAGCTTCTGATGTATCTTCTTTTTATTACATTTATACTAGCTATAGTAACCTGCCTTATTAGTATATGTCCTTCATTTTATTGTCAGCAGTTTTCTGTTGTCATAGCTTGTCCTGCCTCGTTAAGGCTCTCTTTTCGGAAATGGCCTACATTAGTCGTTACTTTACCATTAAGGGGGAGTGTCCTAGCATTCTGACAGTGTTCGTTGTGCATTATTTTACCTTGGTTATGTTTGCGAGTTTTACCGCCATGCTCTCTCTTTTCCTCTTTGTTCTAATGTTACCTGCTTTCTTTCGACAAAGACATTACTGGGCGTGTGTTTCAAGTAGTGTGTACATAAGACAATATATGTAGTTAAAGTATCATAGTTTATAGTTTTGCTTGAAAGGCAACTTGTTACCCTCTTACCACCCATATTATGTCTGTGATGCTAGTTGCCACTTAATCTGGCTTTCTTTTCCCTTTTTTGCGGATGGGAATAGCAGAAAGGCTGGACTTACAGAAGCAGGTTCATTGTGTGATCCATAAATTTGTTTGTGCTGCTAGGTGTTGCTTGGTATTTGACAGGTCCCTGTATTGCTGGTACAAGGTTATAGACAGATGCAGCTTAAAGCATACTTAAAAAGGTTCAATTCTTGAGCTGTAAACTTTAAAATGATCCTCAAATGCAATCAGGTTTTCAATTTTTGGAAGCTTATTCAGCAAATACATAAGAATAAAAAGGTTTAGAGCAAGCCTTTTTTTAACATTGTTAAATACCTCGTGCGAGTTTCTGCAAGCCTACAATTTAATGAAACTAACTCCTTGCATGTATGGCTACAACTGCCTATGTGCAAGTGCTTCTGAAGGGTTTCTTGGTTTGATACTGTTATAACCGGACACAGACGCTGGCCGCTACGCTGTGTTACTGCCAGCTCTGAGAGCAAGAGTGGTGGATGCTGGCCCCGTCCAGCATTAAGGAGACAAGTCGGGGTGAATGATCAGTGCAAGCACTGAGCTCATTACTACTGCTGGACTGTCAAAGTGCCTACATCTGTGCACTTGTTCAGAAGTGTTCTTTAAAGCAAGCTAAATGAGGCTAACACTGCTTAGTTCTTCTCTTAGCAGTTTGGGTTTGTTTGAATAAGGTTCATCCTCCAGGGCTCGTGTGGTCTAGCTTCGGCAGTATGGTCATGCTCCATTTTGCTACAGTGTGTTAGAAGGGAGAGATCAGTTTACTCTTTGTTTTGAGAGCGGTGTATTGACCCCCAACCTCTTTTCGACATTCCTGTACGGATACATGGCATTTAGTGATAAGTTCGCTTACTCAACAGAGGTTTGGCATAATAAATGCAATTTTGAGTTCTTGTCATCTAGAAGGATTGAAGTAAATATAGAAGGCACAATTCCGAACCCAACAGTCATAGATAGAGATTCAGCTCATGCTTTGTCAAGCAGTCGTAGACGTTTCCTCGTTGGTTGAACGTGTTGCTAATTGAGGACACTGTGTACTCACATTACACCCTCTGAACAATACGTGTCACATCTCGTGCAGGTTACTCAGGTTTACGAACAGTAACTAACTGACCAGCTTCCTTAAGTTATTTGCTCTTGTGGCAGGTACAAAAGTTTGCGTATATGGTCATCGTAGTTGGAATGATAAAGGAGTCAGTACAGTCATTATTGCTGTTTCAAGATGCCTGCATCTTGTTTACCTGCACAGTGCTCTGTCTCACTTAGCCCTTTTTTTCGAACAACGTTGTTGTGCGGAAATCCATTTCATGATTGTTGTCTGGCCTGCAAAAAGGAACAATGATTAGTGCAGTGTGTCCAGAGTATAGTCAGGAAGCTGTCGAACCAGTAGACCAACATGGCTTCATGAGCCGTTGTAGAGGAAAAACATTAATGTTGTTCACCTTTCCCTAATCAAAAGACTTGGTTACGAAAATTGCAACTTGTTGTGTGTTTCCGCTAATTTGACAGTTGTGCTGGTGCTTGCGTTGTAGATATTTGTTCAATTCAAAACTCAAGCGTGCACGCACTTATCAATATACATGAGCATTTCCCCGCGTGTGAATTTTTCTTCCCATGTTGTAAACTTTCTCGCTTCCTGCATGTGTGGTTGGCTAGTACATGAGTGACACACATATGGGAAACAGCTTCATTTTGTACAGTGGAGGCCGAGTCTTCAGTTGCAAGACTGGGCGGAAATATGCCTCGAGTGGTAATGGCACTTTCCGGTGTGCATTGCACGCTTTGCAGAATGCAGTTCGCTGTAGTCGGACATAGTTGAAGAAGTCCGTATTGGCCCTTCTTGAAATACTGGAGCACAGTGGCCAATCGCTCCGTGAACAAAGAAGTAGTCTTGCTCACGGGCTCGGCAGCATGCTCCGAAAGCGGTGTCATCGACTGCATAAAGCCTGACAGTAGTCTGGAATGTGCACCCAATAAAGGATGTTTCTGTGCGTGCGCCATTGATGATTAAATGCCACAGACTTCCGACAATAGACTTGGCCTTGTGAGAGTGAAGGGACGAGAAAGTGTTTCGTGCTTATTGCGAGAAGTCATGAGTGTAATGGTGCATGTTGTACAGGAAGAAAAAAAAAAGGCAGTCACTGTTGTATCTGTAGCTACAGAATCTCAAAGGCGTTTTTCAAGGTGTCTCTTTTTTTCCTTTTTTGTCATATCTGTCATGTTTATGCAGGTTTACCAAGGCTTGTAAATAAGGTTAGCATGTTGGTGTGATTTAAGTCCTGCCTAGGTGTGGCTTGCATCTCTTGCCTAAATTCTCACTCTCTTTTATAATGTGTTCATGTTAGACGAATCTTCACTTTGAATTGTATTGTTTTAATCCACAGAATTGCGCTCTCTGCCACAAAGTATGCTGTTTTGCTTGTAAACTGTTGTATATTAGTTTATCGAACACTGTGCTTTCTTTATTTCATCTTTCTGAGTCTGTTGCTACGAGGGTGAAAAACTAAATTCTTTATTGCCCTCCTGATTTATTTGTGTACAAAACTTTGTGTGTGAAGTAGGTCCCGACTTTGGCTGTGGGTGAATGGGTCATTGCAAGGCGTCAAGTGTGTCTGCTGAGCATCGCAGGCGCACTTTTGTGGACATCTTGCAGCGTAGCATATGTATTGAATATCTACAGTAGTAGTATCTGCGTGGAATGCAATTGTGTGGCGCATCTTTACTCAGTCTTGGGATTATCGAGGCACAATACAACTCCCAAAGCTCATATCACAGATTTCTTGTGTTACCTATATCCAACTTTTTTTTTAGACAGCTTGAATGATGAGCATTTGACTAGCACTTGTGGGTCATAGCAATTTTTAACATATTGCATAACATATGTACTTTATGTAAACAGAGTAAAAAAAAGGAGATTGTCTTTATCAACCAATTCTAGTGTACTTTAACCCTTGTCCCGTTATATTGCCCAGGAAAGTAATTTTCCACAAACTTGCAATACGTTAGGGACACAGAAGCCTTTGCAAGCAAAACTCAGTTAATTCATTGCTGTAGTGGAGCAGTGCGTGGAATTTTGCTGCTGCATAGCTCGCTTTGTCAAAATCATTCCAACTCATAGCCGAAGGCCTCACTCTGGGACTTATGGAATCAGTGTGTATCGAAAGCTACGTCATAATTGCCTGGCGGAAGCACCACTGTTAGTCAGCTCGGCAGCAGCTAGCACACGAGATATTGGCATGCAACGAATGTCACAGCAGTCAGTGCGAGTGCATTTTACACAACATGTGCTATAGTGTTATGCATGTGTGCTAGTGTTTTAGCAAGTAGGACATGCCTGTCTGTCAGCAGGGGACGATCAGTCCTGTTTCATATCACTCCTGAATAAGCTCTTTTTGTGGCACTTTCCCTTTTGTTTTTATGCGACACTAGATTTTATGCAACGCTATGCAACAGATTTATGCAATGCTAGATGTATACTGTGTGTCTGAGCCTCCCTCTGCATTTTTTTGCAATGTTTGAGATGTCGTCTTTTTGTATGAATAAATGATTGCTCTTGAAAGTGGTCCTTTCTGAAAACTGGTGCAAATGCTCTCTCACTATTCGTTGAGTCTCACTAGGTTTTTTATAGATTATTTTCTTTTTCATTGTGAATTTTGCAATTCGTGTATATGTACAGCTTGGCAGCACAAACCTGAATATAGCAAACATGGATATAACAAAATATTTTGGTTAAAACAAACTAAACGAAAAATAGTCTTGTAATAGATAGTGCTATAGGAACAACTTTTATAACGAATTTCTATATAACAATCTTATTTTTTCTTATGATGCAATTTTGTTATAATGAGGTCTGAGTGTACAATGCGAGCAACCTAGTGTCCAAGGTAGGCACATACGCAGTGCTCGCAGTCTTGCACCAAATGTGCCAAACAAGATTCTTTTTTTTACGCCATCGCGATAACAAAAAAGTTGCATAGTTTGCACTCGAGGTGCAATGCTTAAGAATAAGTGCAGAGCAAGACAGCCTTCCTAGCTTCTCCTAAGTTTTAGTTCTCTTCTTGTGTATTTTCTGTATTTCTTGTCAGTTTTCTTTTTCTATGTGTTTTTTTATTTGTCGCTCTGGATTCTTTCTTTCTCTCTTGTTCTTTCTTTTCTTTTTCTCTGTTTCCTTGATTCTCTTCCTGCATTTCTTTCTAACTTTTATCATTTTTATATGCTGCGCATTACTTTTTTTTCGGCACCTTAACTTTCCTTTTCTGCCTGCAACCCCCTTGGTTATACCGTGGCGCCACCATGCGGAGGCATCGCTGTGACGTGCAAGGTTCGTTTTCAGCGCCAGCACTCTTGCACAGCCCACAGCCGCTTTCGCACCTCCTTTTAGCAGCGAAGCATCTTAAAGGATATATATTCACATGGGGCACCAATCTTAGGGGAATAAAAGCGGAGCGTAGTGACGTCAGCTCGCGCGGAGAATTCTACACAAATTTGCCCCACGGACGAGGTGAACGAAGGGGGCATCACTCTGGTGGCTTGTGCCGCCCATTTCACCTGTTCCTGAAGACGGAACCACCAGCGCGCCGCCTCTCTCTGCCGGAGCAAGTTCGACAATGTGGCCAAACACGTGCTTGAAATCCCGCTACAGGGCGCAAGGTCCAGCACAGGAGGCGCTGCAATCGCTGTTACATTCAGGAATAGGTCACGAGATCTCGCGTTTCTATGGCGAAGGAAAGCTGGCAATTAGATGCGTTGTTTTTACCGTAAATTTGCGGTGTTTTCAGTTTTGTACAGCGTTGTTTGTCTCCGAATTCATGTGTGCGGACTTCTGCAGACTACAGAACAGAATCCTTAAAGTTGCAGTAAATGTTACCGGTGGCGTGCCGCAGTGCGCTACGTACGTGATGCCACTGTCAAGGCCGCTCGCTGTGTCACCGTCACTTCTCTTTTTCAATGTTGTTTCGAGCCCATGAGGCTCCAAGGAGCCCTAACCATGAATGTTCACATAAAAGCAGAACGTTTAAGTTTCTCCATGAGAGCCTCGTTCAAAACGAAAAAAATAAATGTGCAAACAGTCTGATATGTATATTTTAAAATAGGACGTGGCTGCGTACTTTTAGGGGAAGTTGCCATCATTACTTTCAAGAATGTGAATTGTCACAGAGTCAAGATATAGCTAAGAAGTCCAGTTTTTTCTGTTTATTTAAGTTTTTTTTACCCTATTTTTGTCTATTTTGTGATTTCGTGGCTGGTTGCTTCTGCGTGCTCGGCCAGAGCGTTCGACGAAACCATCTGTCAGTAATTATACATGTGCCACTCCAGTCTTTGCTAAATATTACTTTTCTGGTCAAGGTAAACTTTACCGCAGTCTGCGCCACCCCCATTCTCCTCCTCTGGTGTCCGTCCCGTCCTCTAGTGTGTACCCGGCTACACGGGCACAGCCGCTGGATGATAATGCGCACAGTGCGCTCTTCCATCCAGTGGCCGTGACACGGGTTTGCGTCCGCCAGTGGTGTAGCCAGACGGTGGCGCACTAAGCCCGTGCCCCCCTCCCCCCAATTTTTGCCATGGTATATAGCGCACAAGGTCGCGGTATTCCACATCTGCCTGCCCATGCCCAATTCTAATCAATGGGGTGCCCCCTCCAAAAGAAGGAAATTCTGCCAACGCCCCTGCCGTTCACGACTTCAGCTCACGGGGTTCCTTGCGTATAGATTGCGTCTTTAGAATGGGCCCAAGGCTACTGTCACTTCCTCTGAATGTTATTTTGAGCTGCAGGCGGAAACGTGGTCAGCTTCAAAAACTGATTTATCTGCCCCTTACAATACCCCTACATTTTTAAGCCCCCCCCTTTTTTTCTACCCACCCATGTCCATGGCCAGTAAATGAAGCCAGCAACAGAAATTAAACAAATGGAGAAATATACAAAAAGATCACACACGTAGGATTACACTTACTGCTTGATGCCATACGGATGTGGTTGCTCCCTCCAAGTTGATGATACAATAAAGAATTAGCGACGAGTACCACAAGCTGACAGCGTACGTGCGCTCTTGTACTCAGTTGTACCCGCTGCAGCAGCTGTGGAGAATACAAAGCAACGCAAGAACGTGCATACACGGATGGATGGGGGCCTCCGGCACTGAAACTCTCCAATGATACTGTTGCATGACAGGCTGCAATGGGTTGAGGAAATCGCTGACGCTTTCTATATCAAAATGAAAAAAAAAGATTCGTGTTTCAGCAGGGTGTCGATTATCTTGAGTGATAAAGAATTTGATTATCTCGCAAGTACTTGTACGAATCGAAAGCTTAGAGTTGCAAGCTTCTCTGGTGTCGTTTTGTCTTCCTAGTTTTTAGTTTTTTGTTTCCGGACAACGTACTTGTGATAGCTTTGACAATTCTTATACCGATGATCACGTCGATGACTGTTCGATACTGTATTGAAGTGCTTAGATTGATGATCGTCAGCAGGGTGTTTATTATCTTGAGTGATATAGAACTTGATTATCTAGCAAGTGCCTGTACGAAACGCAAGCTGCCATTTGCAAGCTTCTTGTTTAATTTTTCAAGTTGTATTATTTCTTTGAAGACAACGTACTTGTGATAACTTTAGAAATTCTGATACTGATGGTCACATCAATGACTCTTATATGCTATATTCAAGGGCTTATATAATGGTTGTCAGAAGCGCGTCCGCTTCTTCATATTGTGGTTTTGGTGACTATGGTATTGGCGGCCGCATGCATCAATATATAACCAGCTATCTTCAAAAAAATGAAATATATATTTATATTTACGGTCAACGGTGACAGAAGTAAGCATTCTGCCTGTCATGGCGTGCCTCAAGGAGGAGTCCTGAGCCCAACAATGTTTAACATCGTATTTGTTGGCCTGGTTAAAAAGCTAGGAAGTAAAATCTCAGTGTCTGCGTACGAAGACGCTTTTGGACCAGGAGTCTAAAGCCCGTTTCACATGCGAGCGATTTTGCTCCAAGAGCGGAGCAGCAGCCGCCGCGCGAGGCCAAAACAGGTTTCTACCGCGCTGACTAGACGCCCCTGTTAAATTCGCCAGAGTTGGAAAAATTCGCTAGCGGCACAAGCGGCAGAGCGACCAGTGACGTCGTTTGACACGTGATGACGGGGGTGCAGTCGAGAAGTTGACGCGCGCGCTGCGAAGAACTGGTTCCACAGAACAACTCGCTCCGACTGAGTAGCAGACGACATCCGTCCTCTCCCCGGCTCACAAATGTTTCGCGCTGCTTTCAACAAGTCGCTGATAGAAGATGTGAAACGATCTCTTCTTTTGGGACGTCAAGATGGAGGATTTCCGCAAGAACCATAAGAAGAGCATTCTTTGGGAAGAAATACCAAAGTCGCATACTACAATAAAGTGAACGTCGTGACTTGAACTGGCCATGTTCACTAGTGAAGTAAAAGTGCAACTGTTTTCCTTTTCTTGCTCTCGACGATGCTTTCGCCGTAGTGACAATCGCGTGCGGTGCCTTTTTTATTTGAATAACATTATTACTACTTTCTTTTTTCTGTTTTTGCGTTTTCAGCGAAAGTTGTTCCAACGTAGAGGAGCCGCATGGCACGCCGTACTTTTATGTCGCAGCAATTGTTGCTGGTTTAACAAATGATGACATTTGGTGTCACGGTGCATAGACAAAAGGCTTCACACGAACGAGAGAGCAAGGACGGCTTCTATGGTAGTCGACTCGAGAAGTAGCATTCCACACAGGTCACTGAAAAGAAATTTCGCGATGTGACTCAACAAAGAAGGGGCGCGAAGCTTGCTGTCATAATTCGGTGAAATAAGGCACTCATCAGGGGCCTTTACTTTTGTTCTCCACTTCAACAACAACTCGATTTCTCACTAATACCCTGGCTGACTTGTCCGCGTCCTCTGCGACGCTTTTCTCGCAATGAGCAATTGCACCGCAGAGCGCTGAAGTTTGCAGGCTGTCGACAGGTCCTGCCACACTGGTCAGCTGCTATCCGTGACACTCAGTGCAGGAATGGGCGGCTGGCTAGGCGAAAATAGATGTTCGGTCACGAGCACAACATACACTGCGTAGATAACGAAGAACAGCTGTTGATTTCAGGCACCAGGGCAGCAACACATGCCTAGAAACATGCATCTAAATTACACGGTCGAATGCTACCAATTGAATGTCACTATGTTCCGATGGCAAAGGTGTGTTCTGTGAAATGATGTGATGCTTCGGCTTTCCTGCTCACCACCGCAGCATTTATGGCCGCAAATGCAAGATAAAGCTAGAATTACTGCGTAGTACCTTACCTGCGCCGCGCACAAGTGTATATCCAGCAGCCAAAGAACCGGGACAACGAGCGTATCACGTATATTATGCTACCTGCCATTGATTAAACTCTTCCTGGAGTGCTTTACTGAATCATTGAAAAATCTAAGAGGCTTACTGTTTAGGGTGGAAGCATACGAATTCGAGCGCCAGAAGAGATGTAGACCATTCCGAAAACCCCAATGAAGGATGTGTTCGCATGAGCCAAAGGGTGACCACAAACACTGCCGAAGCTTACTACTTAGAGTTTTTATAAAAACTCTTACTTTGACTCGAGCGAACAGGTAAAAAAATTTAGGTATAAATTTTGCGAGTTGTGTATACTGGCCTGACAGAAACCTCTTTCAGCGTCCCAATGTTAAATCGCTGAAAGCAAAAGCAATGAATCGGAGAAACATGGAAAGTGCTGCGCGAAACACGCTCGCAGTTCTTAAGCATTCACCTAGCTGGAACAGCTGTATAATAAAACCATACAAGCAAACTCTTTTTTTTTGCTTCTCCATGGTCAGTTATATCAGGTATATGAGCGCGCAACAAGAATCATACGTGAAAAAGCCAGGACAAAACAAAAAGCAACTGCAAACGTTGCTTGATTGTTGTGAGATACATGCTAAAACTAGTTCAATCAGTGTACAGACGCGTAAAAGTCGAGCGGCTATTGATGATGAACCTCGTAGCACAGGGGCGCCAAATGAAGGACACTTGGAGGAGAGCACGGCTTTCAGATACTACCGAAAACAGCGATTGACCGGCGCCTTCCGCGGACCATGTGCAATGAGTATCATATGTTACTAAAACTACGTGTTCAGCGGTGACGGCCTGGCAAAATGTTCCAATGCTCAGGAATGACATCGACTTTTATTTAGTAAAGTTGAGCTTCTTAGGCGTTTCCGCATTGCATCGTGTTGGTGAACAAGCTGGTCTCACCTCACAGTCAGGCACCGTGTTTGTTAAGCCTTGTTACCTGTCCTGCTCGCATATGCACCAGATCAGGTATGAATAAATTGACCACTACGAAATGAATGCTCGGAGGAACAGTTGAAATCACTAGCAACACATTGTATACCTGTTCTATATACAGTATAGTGGAGCACCCTTCTTGTCTACATAGCATTACTGACACATTATTTTTTCCAACTGGTGTGAAGTCGTCGCCTTTTTAACCACTACTAATTGTGTATACATTGCTGCAATTAGTGCCGTAGATTCCACGGTGTCACCTCTGGCATGATATCGTGCGGCTGTTGGCTGCTCTGTTTTGCTATTTTCTGTATCAAGCTCAGAGCTGGCCGCACGTTGCATGGCGGCCGTGCATTTTAAAGCAAATGCATATGCTTGTCGTAGCTGTGTGGATAGGAATTGTGGTTGTGCTGATGAAAACTACACATTCAAACGACTTTTGTACTTCAGTCTTGGCGCCTTAGATTCTCTTTCGACGTGCCATTACGTTGATGGCACGTAGTCAACGTGCCATGGATCTTTGCTTGGAGCGCCTATACATAAATACCGAATGTGTCAAACGAAACCATCCATGCAGGATTTTCGATAAATATTACTCACCTTACGCTAGGCATCCAAAGGCTATACCACTCACCATGTCTCTCCACAAAATCCACTTCAATTTTCTATCTTTGTTCCAAGGTAATCTGAACATTTTTTCCCGTTTGGCGCTGTTTTCGACAGCTGCACAGCCGACTATGATTGTGAAAATGACTGGATTTCAACACAATTGAAAGAAAAGCCCTGTCTACGTCTCCAAAAGCGCGGCCAGCGAAAGAGCGTGCCACAGATATCTTGAACTAGAAGCCGATGCAGATGGCGAATCTCATGAGTCTTTGTGGGTCTATGCCTCACCTACTTTATCAAGAAAACACTACCATTATCTCCCCAAACACAGCAGCCATGCACTTCTTCTTGGAGAAGGTTCCCTTGAATTTTTTTGCGCTCATCGGAATGCTTCCGCTGTTTGTATTGCACCTTTATTTCTTCAGTTCTGGAGTACATCATGGTAGTGCTAGAGAAATGTCAAAATGGCACCCGTTTGTCGTTTTATTTTCATGACCAGTCAGCATTTTAGGAACTGACTTTGCACGCAGTTTGCAGCACTAGAGTCTCTCTCTGTGTCCAACCATGGTATACCATCTGTGCTGTATTAAGCTGACTGCAGTATTTTGGGAAATGATATACTCAGCCCAAAAACTCTGAACCAATAATTTTCCCGAATTATCTGATCCATTCAGTCAACAAAATCATTGTTTTACACTGGCTTCATTACCACTCAGTCTGCATTGTAGATATTGTGCATCATGCTTCTAAATTCCTACACTATTGCAGTGCCTTGCTGTCATGTATTTAAAGTCGTGCTGTACACATTTCTCAATATTCGATGAATTTCAGCTGCACTGAACTGTTCAGCACCCCGAAATTGAATTCTAGCACACACTTCACACTTATCCGAGGCATGCTTACATGGGTGCTTTGCGTCAAGAACTGAAAGCTGTGACCTCATAAGATAGACAGGCACACTAAAGAAATCGTACAACACATATGCGTTGCATCATGAAATTTTAATTGCTTTTTTTTCGGGGGCCATTTTGACTTTGAAAAATATAGGCATTGTGTTTTATGAGCTAAAATGTATCTCTGGAGTGTCAACATGCCAAAGCAAGCAGTTAATTTTGTAATGATTTGCATAAATTCATGTGGCTAAATCACTGCATAAACATCAGCCTGCAAATATGATGTGCAACTATTGCATAGTTATAAATTAAGGAGCACATACAGCTGTTGCGGTCAGCAACACAGCAGACAGTATGATATTCGAGTGAATATTCATGGCTACCTATGAAGTAATATATGACTTAGGAAGGTAGCTACTGAAACTCTAGTTTTGAGGTACGTGTTACTGGAAAGTACAGACTTCGTAGTATGTTGTGTTTATCGAAAAATTCTCAGCACGTGCTCCTGGAGAGTGAATGATAATTCGACAAGGTTTGAAGAGTAGGCCCTTGCTCAGTCATTGGTCAATATATAACGTGGAAGTGGAAGAATCACCGAGAATTCAAAATGCACATCTGTGCGTATACTTAAGCACATTCTTGAATGCCCATGCATAAAAGGCTTTTTTTCGCATTCACTCGGCAAATAAAAACAGTGAAAATGGTGGTGGAGGCGACGAGGCTACTTATTTAACACCTATTGAAGAAAGTAGGGAGCTGCTTGCTCTGGTATGAGTGCTTACTCTGGATTTTATGGCATTGAGAGCATCTCTACTCAGTGGTAATATTTTGGGTTTATATATACACTCCCAAGACTCCCTCTCCACCCTCCAAAAAAAGTCGCAGAAGGCAGCGATTCAGGAAAGAAAAATAGCCCTGGAGGATGGCTCTGGCAATTAGAAGCTTGTTTGATTGAGCCTCCTCCAGAAAAAGAAAAACTTTTTACAATGGAACGAGTGGATTAAGCAACAAATAGAGACTTTGTAAGAAAGGAATGGCAGACTTTAGAACCCCTCTCAGTCATAGGTCGGCAAACTCTCTCAGAAGCCGAGTCACTCAAACTCGGATTGGGCTATTAATGAGAATCTGAATGAGCTATATGTGCCAATACATTTTGCGATTGAGTGAGCTTCACACTTTTTTTGGTCGGCGTGTGCTTTCAACACACCTTCGACAATTTAAAGCTAGAATTTTCGGACAGCCTGTAGTTCGCGCTCTCTTCTATTTCATTAATCTCTAGTTAACACTGGCCCATCTGCTCTATGCAGGTATGGCCGAAGCTAAAAGGAACGTTTTACTTTGCGCCTGTATGGTAATCAACAAAATTTTTGGTGTGTTTACGAAACAAATGGGAGTCCAGCTTCTTGTCCCCTCTCATTGTTTTTCAGCATGACATTATATGTCACCTAGTACCTAGTCTATTGGTGGCCATAATACATTGATGTTGTATCTATTTATCACTTTCTTTAGCCCCTGAGCTATGTTGTGAATGTAAGGACTACCCACGACACACCCGTTACATGCTACGCTTCTCGCTTATTATGTTCACAGAAGTTTAACATGAATCTCTACCAACAAGCTCAGCTGTCCGTCACTCTAAGTTGCAAATTTCTATAATGTAGTGAACATTCTTTTTCATGATTTCTTGGTACCTATTATTTGTCACCCCTTAGGTTTCAGTCATATCCTCCAGGTCGGGCACCTTCGGCACAAACACTGCAGCTGCTGCTACCACGACCACGGCCTATATTTCACTTCAGCCATTGCTGCATCACAACCAGTATTACAACTTCTGAGCCGCTACCACAGTCCTTCCCAATGATGCCTCACCTTGACAGGGCTTCACATGCCCCCAAAGGAAGCTATCAGGCGAGTGTGTATTGTTAAAAAATTTAGCTTGCAATGGCATTGCTGTTTTCAATGGGCAGATTATTTGACAAGTCTGCCAACTTCATGCTTCTTGAACAGGGCTGAAAATACATGTGTCTGTCAGTGCGGGGAACCAAGTATATGTAAATTTCAAAGTTGCTTATTTTTATTTTATTTTACGATACTGCAGGCCCCTTCTCGGGCCCATGCAGGAATGGGTTGAACTTGAATACACAAAAATATGAGGAAAAGAATTAGAACTTATGTACAAAGCAAGTAAGAGCAAGAAATATGCAGATTGTACAGTAAACAAAGAGTTCACATAAGTTCTGAATTCTGTTCATGAATTTTACAGAAGAGCGGTTCACAATATCAGCGGGCAACATATTCCATTGCGAAATGGTGTGCAGAATTAAATAATATTTGTAAGGGTTATGTTATTGTTTTGTGTATGAAGGAAGCAGGGCAAGCAAAAATTAGAAGAAAGTACTTTTTCATTGTTTATTAGATACGAAAGCAGATTATTTTTCCACAATTTTCATGTACCATGCAATCCTGAGCAAGTGCTCTTACTATAGTGAAGGTGACGAGAATCGGAAGGGGGGTGGTCTTGCTCGGTCTTGCATCAAAAATCAAGATTGTGGTAAAAAAGTCGTATGTTCTCCAGCGAAACTGATACACTTTAATAAATATGCATGAATTCACTATGATTCTGCAACCTCGTTGCACTTTTAAATAAAGAAAGTGAAGGAAACTGCAGGAACTGCAGGAAAACGGGGGGGGGGGGAGGTGCTTGCTCAGATGTTCACGCATGTTTTAAATATCTTGAAAGATAGAGGATGGAACTTGCTTAGGTGGGGGCGCTTGCTTGAGATATTACAGTGTTGTCCTCAACCTGCGTATCTTTTTTTTTCAACTGAAAAAAGCAACCTGAAAGCAAATGGCCCTTTTACAGATGGTATATTTGTAGCTTCTTTTCTCTGTAAATTGACAAAAAGCATGAAGTTTAGCATTTTTTAGGGAAAAGAAAAAGCTGTCCAACTAGTAATGTGTAAGTATTTACCGAAGTCGGACACAGTGAAATGGATAAGGTGGCACAGTAAAAAAAAAATAGGTCAGCACAGAAAAAATTGTTGAATTTTCATTGCATAAGTAGAACTCCATCTTCTCGAAATGTCATTTTTTTGTTATGTCAGTATGATAATTTTAAAATGGCAAAAGATGTCATGCTGATTGTTTGTGCACATACTCAAGCAACACATAGTGGTGTACTGAACTGAACTTGATCCTTTAGTTCATTTTTATCTCATTTCATTTGATCTAAAATAAAATGTGCAAAATGTCCAACATCATGTACAGGGGCAAAAAAGGCATTTTTTTAAGAAAATAAACCATACTTTCGTTCAGTCAATAGAACACAAGGAAGGCTCTGAACAAATTAGTATAAAATTCTGGTTGCTATCATTATTACTTGCTCAAAAATGATTACAATAGGATAAAAAATACGTGGAAGTCTGGTACTTGTCGGTCTTCTCTAAGCGACACAGGGCTCTGAAATAAGGCAGTGTTTACATACACCCGCAGACCTGTCTTATTCAATAATGGCAAAGTAGATAGATGTTGCAGAAAAGTTATTTGCTCAGTTACTCATGCGTTTGTACACCGTTCAATTCTGTGTACCAGTATAATTACTGACGTATAAATAAGCTACTGGCAATCATTTGAAGCAGTGTGTGACATTTATGCTTCTTTACAGAAATAAACTAAATTGTGTGCTAATTTTTTTTCACCGCCTCTACTTCTCGTTTTTACGAATCTTTCAAATTTCAAGCTCACAATATCGGCAGATTGATATTAAAATTCTCAGAGTTTGTCAATTGATTTAACAGGTGTAGTAAACGCTAATATGGACTTTATCATTGGTTCCTTAGTGAGGTGGTTCAAAATACTACCTTCATTGAAATAGTAGTAAATAGTATGCTCACACTACATAATTTAGGTTATGTTGAATTGTTTATACATGTTTTTTTCTCTAAATGTAAACCTTCTTTTCCATACTGCTCCAAATTCGCTATGTCATGATAAAAATGCATGTTCTTTTTTTCCATAACCAGCTCCAAACTTGGAATTTTGTGCTCCAAAAGTAACATTTTGCTGCTCCGAAAATTGCTCAAAATGGTATTTTGGCTGTCGCACCCCTGTTTTCGCACGCCAGCAAATGCCGGTTGGGGTCCAAAGATAAAGTCTGAGCTCAGAGTTTTGTTACAAGCACGATGCAATGAATGAAATAGGAGCAAATGAGAATGCTATACAAAGATTAGCACCTAACTCTTCAGATTCAATCTCAGAAAACGAAACGCTGGTTAAAGTCAGTGTCAGTGCTGCTGAGAGTGAGTGAGTTTTTTGTTGTCAGTAGTTTCAACGAATAGAAAGTGCTGAGAGCACCCCGTAAACAAGCCGTGTAGTGATATTTATCCAAATAGCACGCACCAGCACTCGTAACTGCGCCCTTATGTTCAATGGCAGCAGCTGTTGAAAGTGTCCATATAATTGCCATTGCAATATTTTATTCTAAATGCACGGCTAGTTAAATCACTGGACAACTCAAATGGGTTTAACAATGATGGTGAAACAATAAAGTATTGCTCATCACAATCATGAAACTCAGGCACTCCAGAATATTCAATCCTTCAAGCAATGATTTCATCACCAGCCCGACTAGTCCCTCCATGCAGACTGCAGTATTGACCAGGGGCTCCCCTGCTGCAGTCGGTGAATACTTGTTACTCCTCAGTGTCACTGTGTGAGACTCTCTTTCAAAACACCTCCTCAGTGACTGCACAGCATCATCTATAAAGTCTTCATCATAGACTGACTGACTGATGCCCTAATAAGGTGCTATTAGGATCTGTTTGGTATGCAAAACATCACACTGCATTGTTTCAAATTTTTTCTGGTCAGTGTTTTTCTCGGCAGCGATGTAAGATTATCGATGGTACTACTTAATAATGTAACACTTCTCTGGACAACCGAAGAACTCTTCTATATCATAACACATTGCCTCACCAACGGAACCACTTCTGCATTTATACTGTCTCTGTGTGCTTATATTGAACAGCACCCTGCATAGGCTAAAAAGAAATCTCGTAATCATTCACACTCACTCATGAAATATAATTTTTCCTTAGGCCTTACTAGTAGACTCAGACTCGTGGCTCAATGCAAGTCTGACAAATCTGGTGAGTAAACTTCCGAGTCCGTTGAAACATGATGATCTTTTCCACACATGGTTTCAAAGCTCCTTAACAGCAATATGTTGCATATTTGTTGCTCCAGTTGATGATCTTTTCCACTCATAGTTTCAATGCTCCTTAACAGCAATGTGTTGCATAATTAGTGCTCCAGTTACAACCTTTCAATCTCAGACCTTTATATAATGACTGCGACCAAGTAAAGTCATCCCTATTCAAAGAAATGGCGCCTCAGATATTTTATGAAAACGTCCGGGGAAGAAATTCACAGGAGCGCATGTTAAGGAACCTCGACTCCCCCCCATCCTTGTAGTTCTGGCCTCTAAGCTATAAATATTGAGTAGGTGCACAAATGCTTGGGCATTCAGATATGTGTGAGCTGTGAAAATTCAGAGCTCAAGGCGCAATTCCATGTGGAGGGAGGCCACTACACTGCCACGAGAAACTGAAAGGTGCCATCTGGAGCACCTATTATGCAATATATTGCTTTTATGGAGCACTGGAACTATAGGTGAAAAAGATAATTATATTTTAATAAACTCGTAAGTCGACTCACCAGACTTGGTCATTGGTCACTAACAGCACAAAAAACCCTTCACTCTTGGGAGCACTCACATTTGCTTTAGCCAGGGTTTTGTCTTGTAGAATTAAGTGAGATTGAATCCAAAAGAGGTAACTGCTAATCTCGATTCTCAATTGCTATAATTCTTGAACAAGGGTGCGAATAGTTGCCATTTGCACCCTGGTTCAAGGAATATTGACATGACTCATTCATACATAGCAAAACAAAGGCAAAGCCTTCAAATGACCAAGTTTCTTGCATGCTTTTCTCATAGCACTGTAGCGGCTTCCACATGACATTGTGTCCCGAGTTCTCATTTTTTTTGGGGGGGGGCTTTTGTACCAGCATTTGTTGTGAAGCATGCTGGCTACTTCGCGGTGCCTTCTTTCAGAGGAGGGTGCAGAAGCATGCATGCGTCAGAGAAACAGCTGTTGATAGCTCGTGTAGCTGCAAAGGGCTCATTAGGGGCTGTGCTTGGGGGCTTGTTTCTTTTTAAAGTTGTTTAAGTTCTCAGTTGTGTAAGCTGTGGTTGCATGCTTGTGTGGAATCATCTTATTTTATGGCTGACTTAACTATCCAATTTTTTCGCTTTTCGGGGGGCAGCGCCCAGTGGGGGGACTGCCGCTTACAGTTCTGGCCCTCAGAAATAACAAAGTAGGCAGATGTGCTTTTTTTTGAAAATTTTTGTTTGCTGTTGATGCATTAATACTCATCTTTACCAGTTCCACGACATTCCTCATACAGCCTGAATATGCCATTTATACTCCTGCTGCTTGCACTTATCTTTTTTGTATCCATGTACTGTATTTGCTCACAGAATAATTGCATTTTCTTCATTTTTGGATAACTTACTGAATTAAAGGTGTGGTTTGAACAGTGGGTAAATTTTTGGAGCAGGTTGACTAAATTTAAAACTGGAAGCTGGAAATGTGATGACTACGTTGTGCCATAACAAAACCATATCAGGTTGAAAAGTTCCTACCTTCATGTTACAAGCACATGTTCGCATTGCCTTGTAATGAAGAAGCCCTGAAAAGCCTTTCCAAGTAATCATCAAATGTCTTCATTAGAGAAACTTAATTCATCCCAAATTGACTGCTGGAAAAAATTTTGCAATAGGTGAAGTACTAGCAGAGCTACAGGATTTGTCACATGCTTTACGTGCTTTCTTTCACCTTTCGTTCGAGTGAGCTCACTCAAAGCCACGCAAAAGGGGATGACTAGGGGGCAAGAAGCTATGCCTATTTATCAACGTGCGTCCTGAACTTGAGCTCTTTTATTCACCCCCCTTTTTCTTCTTCAAACATGGGGCTTCTTCTCAGTGTAATCACGAACAGGTGCATGGGCATGTGGCAGCCTCCGGTTGCGGTTGTACACATTGCACTTGAAGCAAAGTCAGTTGAATTTGGAGCCTTATTCGTTGAGGGGAAACAGCGTTTTTCAGGTGACTGATGATAAATTTTGAATAACAGGCTGCGTGTTGCCCTATTATGTCTGTCTCACATGCTCTCAGGTGCCTCTACTACCCTCAGCAGCATTTTTGACCATGCTCGAAAAGGGTTGCTTGACCACTTAAATTGCCTCCATGGAGAGTGTTGTGTATACTATACTGAAATAGTAAAAGAAATGCCCATTTTGGCATGCCTAGTTCCTGTATATCTGCCATATGCTACACTTTATACGAACAATTTGAAAACGATTTAAGGGATGACACTAGGTGATACAGGCCCTTAAATTGCTGGACATTAATCTTACCGTCAAGGCACTTGAAGAACAGGAGAAAGAGGTCTCTCTGGTGCAAGTGTGCCCTTAATTGTAGATGCTTTATATGGTGTTGCCTGCTACAACATCATCAAAGTGCTTGAAGAACAAAAAGTATAATTCTCTGTGGCACGAGTGCGCGATCATATGCTCAACTATTTCTGGTTTTCCCACTTCTCTTGAACTTTATTTTTATAGTATGGGTGCCAAAGTGAATTATAATATTGAAGTGTGAGTGCAAATTGAATATTTTTCTGAAATTTCTCGAATAAGTCTAGAATTTTTTTCAAATACTTCATGTGAAATTCTAAAAAAAGTTGGAGAGGTTTCCAAAGTTTATTCTTATGAGATGAAAGTCTTCCTTGTGGCTAAATTGATAAGTGTTGGTAAGGTAGCGTTTCGTAGTTGCCTTACGAAGAATAAGGCAATGCACAATTGGATTTATATATGCACGATTTTATGCAGCCAAAGAGTTGATCAAATTTCAGGTCAAAAATCACTATAAATAAGCCCTTTCTTCTCCACATCTGCCCTATCATCTCCTTGTTAGAATCAGCCTTTTCTAGAGTCAGTACATTTGTGACCGTAGCAGAGCGAGAAAGGCAGCTTTCACGCAATACGAGTGTGATGAGGTGAAACATATAAAAATTTCGAGGGGCCCTTTCAGTCAGACTTCACCGTATTTTGGCCTTTGGTAAGTTAGAATAGTTCAAATAGCAAAATTTGCAATACGAATTGAATTGAATAGCAAACATTATTCGAAAGATATTCAAAAATATGAATATTTGCATACCCATACTTATTGTTTACATCACATTTTTACCCCACTTTTGTTCTCTGTAGAAAAGACATGGGCCGTTCTAAAGGCTGTGCTAAGGCCACAGATCACAACTCATGCACGTGCCTAGAGCTCCACGCATATTCTTCTGTGAAACCTTCTATTTAACTGTTTGAATTCAACATTGTGGAACCTCTTGGATCAATTTTCACTATTGAAGCTTTATTCTTTGAAGTAGTTATGCTAGTGAGTTTTAAGTGCTAAAGCAACAATTTGAGAGTGAGTGTAACAATGTTAACTCCCACACACAAGAAAAAAAGATCACAGAGTTATTTTTCCAATGCAGGTTCATCTGAGAGGCAGAAGAAGGAGCAGTGTACTTGGCTGCGGTCGTGATGAAAGGAGGCCACAAAGCTCCTGTGGAGTGTCCTTCAGCGTCAGAACAAGAGCCTCATAGTAGCTCCGCGTTGGAGTATTTGCGCATCAAGGGGACAAACAGGTGCCCCTGAACGGGGCCCTGACAGTGAGAAATTGGAAGGTTGTGGCTAGTGATTAGTGCTTAAAGAGGTACTGACGCAAATTTTCGTCTTGCAATATTAACATTGTTGGCAGCCTATTAGTCACAATGTGGCAGATTGCTCGCTGCAGCATGGGGCAGATGGACAATTGCTGTCTGTTTATTACAGACTAGTTTTATTTTGGCACAGCTCTTAGAACATGAGCCACGGAATGCAACAAGTGCCAGCTAGCGTGCGAAATGGTACACATAAAACCGGGCTTCCTGGTGTAAGTAGCACTTGCACAGCAGGTCTATCAATAGTGAAAGTGGGCGGTGACAACCGACACAGTAATCAAGGCACAGGGGCAAACAGATCGCGCTCAGCGCTTCTGGCTTTAGAGATGGCCCACCATGGCGTATCGTTCTTCCTCCTTAGAACACTGATGCACTTCCGCGCTGCCTGCATCATGTGCTCACATTCTTTTGCTGCTGCATATGCAGCACAATGTCGTTGTCGTCAAGTTCATCGTTCTCGTTCGGGTGCAAAGATTTTCTTGAGGCATCCTCACGTTCCACATGTTTACATCAGGCATGGACACAGCAGTCACTGAATAGTAGCCTGCTAGCATAAGTGTGGCCAAAAGGCAACAACAACTATGATGTCAATAATTCAGCTGTGCCAACTCTGAGCTCGGCAACAATTGTGGCACCTGGAAGTTGGGACTCAGCTTCAGGTCACTTTCAGTGATTAAATGATGCGAGATGTCGCAATGATGCGAGATATAGCACTGGATCAGGCACGCAAGCTTTATTATTCATGTCATTGGCCGTCTGATGTATAATTGTTCATCCAATTTGTAGATGTACGCATGTTCAAGGAAATCGATGTCACAGGATATATTAGCCACAAATTTTTGTGTCAGTACTCTTTATGGTATTTTGATTTATGTTTTAACTCACAGGTAAACAAATAGGTAAAGTATTTAGTAAGTGCTGCATGTATTTGCCCATTACTGTGCAGATGGTTTTGCAAAATTTGTGAATCAGCCAGCAGATATGCATGCACCTAGCAGGTTGAGATAGATAAAAACACTTTCTTGCAAAATGTTTATTCTTATAAATAGATTCGAGGATGCAAAAATATTTGTCTCCTCGTTTTTCTCAAATGTCCCGACACTACACTACATACAACACTTCCACCCATTCAGTCTACTGCACTTTCGAAGCACAACTAAATTGTCCATTGTGGCATATTCGTATTTTTACACTCTATAAACTGGCAAAGCCTTATTACCATGCTTTGGCAAACTTTACTTATGACCCTTACTACTTGCCCAAAATAACGGGGGTTGTTCTGCAGAAGGACTTGTTCTTGGGCTAGTTTATGCTTGCTTAAAATTATATGGTGTGTGGTTTTGTGTGACCGTTCTCTCGTTTTTGCGCTATATTATGATTTTCAGCGGGAACCGGAAAATTCATCGGGCCCCTATCACCTATATTACCCACAAACCCCATAACTCCTGTATGGCCCATATACCCCATATGCCCCATAAGCCCTGTGTCCCCCGTATGGGCTGTAATCCCTGTATCACCTGTATCCAATAACATCGTATGATACGGGTCCTATCTGTATAGAATTTTTCAGTAGAGCTGTTAAGACACGACTATGGAATCACCCCGATTATCATCACGAACGCATTTAGAGGCTTGACTCTGGTCGTGCTTTTCGTCTTCCGTTCCTACTAAGGAGAGACCAGGTAACACTACTATCGGATGTTGCATATATGCGATGATACCTTTGCAAGAATGGACAGGATCAAAATCGTAACTGCAGTGTGTGTCACACGTCTGAAACCACTCATTACATCATATGCACGTGCCCTTTATACGTGGTCAAAAGACAACCACTAAAGTGCCTCATAGATTATCTAGATTTCTGGCCCTTTTCTTAGGAAAAGCTTTTTGGTGCTTGGGTGCCCAACGCAGCTTAGATGACTTGCTACCATCTATCAGCAAGAGAGGTTACGATTCTCGTTTTTAGAGCACGTACCGATGTGGGGAATTTTTGTGCTCGTCCTACTCCGAACGGGAGAATGTGCAGTGAGTGCTGTGCTATACCACAATCACCTTTCATCATGCCTCCCTCGTTCTCTTTCTTTCCCTACGTCCTTTTGGTGATAAGAAATACGCGTTTATCTGTCAATCAGAAACGGTAGCGTGACTCAGCGTGTTTGAGAGGAGGCAGAGGAAAGGAAGTGGGCGGGGCTTGGTATAAGAGCAAGAAATCTATTTGCAAAAGTCCAGTTTGTTAATTGAGTCACTTGTGCGAAAGTACTTGTGCCGAGGTTGTAGAAGACGGACGTGGAGAATTCATGCAGTTTGTGGTGCTTGGCCAAGGTGCAGGTCTCTGCGAGCTGCTCAGCAACGAAAACGATAGGTGAGTGTTTGTGCATTCTTTGTTCCTGCCTTTTTCCTTTTCGTGAAGTTAGAGATTAGCTCAAACTTATTTATGATATAGTTACCGGATCACTGACCGTTCTTTTTTTCGTATTTTTGCGTTTTCCTCACTTTTTTCTTGTTTCAGCGCATGTAGTTCTTGTCGGGTACTCTTGCGACCGCGTGTGTGTTCTGATATTCTTGATTTTTGATTAGAATTTTGGCGATTAGGTTGGCCATAATCAGACAGTGTATATGAGCTAACTGTTTGTGATTTTCGTTCACTCGGGCTTCTCCAAACAGTACGAAAATGTTATGCCTCATTCTAAGTAGTTCACCCAGAAAAGTGAGAGAAAGCTATGGCACGGATCAGTGGTGAATAGAGAGAATGGTTTGGAGAATTATCGATGATTCTACGAGGTGCCAATTAAGTGGAAGATTAAGTGGAGTGAAATAAGTGGAGTGAATTAAATGGATGAAGCGGGGCAAGAATTCGCATGTTTTGCAGAATCGAGCTAACCATCCTCGAAACATTGGGGAAACATGGCCTAATAGGTCGCGTGGTTATGCCTGTCCAAAGTTCAGCATGACACCCGCCACAGCAGTGTAGTGGTTATGTTACTTGAGTGCTGGGCTCAGAGACGTGCCACTGTGCCCACATAAACATATCAGAGAAGGAAGGAAGGAAGCAACAAAAGCGGGAAGGAAGGGAGGTTAACCGGAAAGGCATCCGGTTGGCTACCCTACACTGGAGTATTGGAGAATAGGACAAAAAAAGATGAAAAATGGGGAAGAAAAACAAAGGGAATTTATTGTAGCGCGTAGAACTTGACCGCTACTCAGAGTCGTTCACACGAACCTATCGTCCTTAAAAAAAAACACAAGAGAGCTTTCTCTGTCTTCCGGGCTGTCAAAGGATGTGGACTGTGCTGTAATAGCACCTGCACGTAAAGTGGCCGATCATCCAGTCGCCGGAATTCGATGGCAAGTACTTGTCTCTCTGAGACAAATCGAGGGCAGTAGTACAGCAGGTGTTCGATGATTTCATCGGTGCTGCAAACATCGTGTGCCGCACTGTCAGTCATTCCGATGAACAAAGTATATGCTTAAGTAAAAGAAATTTTCAGCTAACGCGATAGAAAAGTGAAACTTCACGTCGATGTAGGCCGGGCGGAGGCCGCAGTCGTAGTGAAGGGTCAAGTTCATGTAGTCTGGTACGTCGTATGCTTGGTGTGCTCCACGCAGTCAGTGTGGGACTGCGGGCCTTTGACAAATCTGCCTCGCAGCGTCCGCTCTTGAAAGCGGATTCAGAACGCTGTTTGCGTCCTGATGTGACGCTCGAGCAGCATGATCTGCGGAATTATTTCCGCGGATACCACAAGGCCGAGGTAACCAGTGAAAGACGATGTTGTGGCCCTTTTTATTATGAGATGGTGAAGTTGCGTGTTTGGATAGGTCAGCTGGTCATTGCATCAGCGTCGAAGAACTGTCTGCAGGTATTTTAACGCCGGGTTCGAGTCCGAAAACACTGCCCATTCACCTGGTCTTTATTCAGAATTGATGAGTTCGAGCGCACTACACATAGCCTCGAGTTCTGCCACCGTGAATGTCGTCGCATATGTGATGTCTTAAAACACAGTTACCCGTACAGTTAAGCATGGTATAGCCACTGCTTCACCAGAACTACACGACGTAGTCGAGCCATCTGTGTAGATTTGCACGTGGTTACTGTAGTTCTGGTCCACTAGGAATTGACACAGTTGTTTTAGGGCATGTGTCGGTAAGTCTGACTTTCTCCGCATTCCTTCGATAATTAAGTACTCACGGCCAGCTGAAGCCCTAAGGAAAAATCAGTGACTTTGATGCGGCTGCGTACGCCTCAGTAAATGATGATCGGTGCTTGCAGACAGTGGCGCTGTATGTCGTACGGGAATTTCAGCAGCAAGATCCGCCAGGTGATGGCAAGGGGTCCTGGCATAATGATTGAGGCGCATACGCATTGTCTCGGTAATAATATGTGCCTTGACTGCATAATCTTGCGGATGGCTACGGTTCCAGTCGCTGAAGCACTGCGGGGTAATCCAAGGTATATCTTAAGTGCTTGGGCTTGTATGCTCTGCATTGTGCGCAGGTTAGTTTTGCCGGTGTTAAATATTGCAGGTAAGCTGTACCGTAACATCCGATAAATAATGCCCTGTACAGTTGTAGCATAGACGATATGGGCACTCCCCATTTCTTTTGAGCAAAGAATTTGAACGTGTGACATGTTGCGGTCAGCCGCTTCTTCACATAGTTCACGTGTGGAGTCCATGACAGAGCCTCACTATTATGAGTGCAAAGAACCTTGACTTCTGCTGAACGATATGTGAGTGCCGTTAATCGATATGCCGTAGGCAGGCATTTATTTCCACGTGAATGGTACCACTGCAAACTTTTCGCAGGACACATCGAGACCTTGTTTACAAAGGTAGCATGACCTCATTGTGGCAGCCTTCTGAAGGCGGACGCGAAGCTGAAGCCTTGCCACACCTGATGACCAATTGCAGATGTCGTCAGCGTAAATAGAAAATTCTACAGTGCTTGGTAGGTGATCTACCAGTCCAATGAGGGTTAGATTGAAAAGCGTAGGGATTAGCACTTCTTTTTCAGGGGCTCCTCAGCTACTGAAATACTCAGGTGTTGAGCTATTCGCTGTCGTCAAGTAGAAAGATTTCAGCTGTAAGTAGCTGTACATCCACGTATATATTTTTCCACCAAGACCTACTCTTTCGAAAGCGACCAGGTTCTTTTGAATGTTGGCTTGGTGGTTGACATTGTCGTAAGCCACCACAGTGTTCAGAAACACGACAGCGCAGTCTCTTACAGATTTTTTTCTGTTCAACACGTGTCCCTACTTCAAGAACGTTGTCGATTGACGAATAGACGAGCCTGAATTCGGTCATGGATACTGGATAAATTTTGTAATGGATGCTGGATAAATTTGGTAGGGCTCTTGATACCACTCCATTCATGTTAGGATCATTCTTTCCCTCTTCTTTCCCGCACAACTGAACAGCACGATAGGATGGTATGAGGCAATATCCGTAGGATATTTATCATCTTTGAGAAGTGCAACGTCCCTGCAGGATTCCGGCTCATGAGCAGGAGGCGCGCTTTCTCGCACGGTGGGGGCAGGGCCCCGCTTCACTCTACGGAACCGGAGAGAAAAAAATAATAACTCCTCTCCCTTTCTGATTTTCTCATTGCTTTCACAGTTTCAAGTAGCAATTATATGAACCTTTCGTTTGCCGGAGTTACAGTATTGTAGTTGCAATAGTGCGAGTTCCCCAGCCTATTAAAAGATAATGCAGAGCGCCTATGGGCGCTCTCGGAATTATTGGCATTTGAATCGCTGCAGTGGAGACGTGCTTGAAGATACCTAATTGCTTTCTGGGATTTCGGTACTGGCATATGTCTAGTTCTTGATGGTATAGAGCGTGTTTGAATAGCGTGGTAAAAAAGTTTCCTGGCCAGTTTCGTTCAGGGTGCGACAAGATAGATAAATGGATATGGCTGTACCCTTTACATCGGGCGGTGGCTAGCACCACCAAGCCGTCAAGCCCTCGTAGCTCCATCAAGCGTTAAGATGGTGTACTCTACGGTGCCACGTAAAAATGAAATAGGGAATGCGTGAAAGAGAGGATTCTTATGGAAGGCACAATTATGACCCCGCGAAACAATATTTAGGGTTCGTTGAAGTAAAGATCGATCGTAGAGCACATCAATAGGGTATTGTTAAAAAAGGCGAAGGGTGCGTTTCCGCACATTCAGTGTATGTACCACATAAACCCCTCAGTTATCAGCACATTCTAGAGTTCTACAGGTTACATGGTAGTTACAGGTATCTACTGAATAGGTAATTAGTGCTAATTAACTAACGCACCCCTGGTCAGGCATTGAAATCGCGAGTAATATTCACCGGGCGCGATATATGAACGGTGGTATCCACTCGCCGTCCGCCCTGCCTAAATTTGGCATAACTCAGGGATCCGTCCTCGGGCCTCTTTCTTTTCCAGGTTATATCAATAATGCCACCAGTGATATTCCAGCAAATCTAAAGCTTTTCGCAGATGCCTGCGTGCTTTAAAGTAGTTAATGCTTCGAGCGACCAGGTTCTTTTAAAAAACTCTTTAAGGTTTACGATGGGTGCACAAAATGACAGATGACCTTTAACGGGAGAAAATCTTTGACAATAACCATTACCCACTAAAAAGATCCATTTAATGCCAATACAACCTAGGCAATCAATTCTTGTCCTTTGTCTCGCAGTATACGCACCTTGGTCTTGTCATAACATCTAAGGTGGAACGAACATGTGCCTTATACTGAGAAAAAGGCTTTGAAAATACGAGGCTACCCAAGACGGGCACTCGCTAAGGCATGCAGCGGACCTAAATGACCTCATGTGAAACGTACGTAATACTAATCCTAGTATATTTATCGGCTGTCTGGGAGCCGCACACGCAAGCTAACAAAGATAAACTTGAATCAATGCAGCAAAAAGCTGCGAAATTCATAATCAATGCCTTAAAGTAAAACATCTTCGTCAGTTCTTCTGGAAAGCGCTAAACTAGAAACCCTGGAATAGAGACGTTATCGCGAAATAACGAAGCTGTTATATGTTATACATATTGTAACATACTAAAAAAGGTAGAGAAGAGAAGCAGAGGAAGACGAAGAGTCTTGGCACGACCGAAGTGCGCTGCCGCAAACGACCATCGTTCACCTCCTGTAAATAAAACCATCTTATCACAGCTCGCTGTTACAGTTGTGGTGGACGTGCTGGGTAATTGTCACCCGAAGACGGAAGGTGAACCGCAAGTTCTTCGACGGAGCCGTCGCATTGCTGGACTTCCACCGAATCCATCTGGTCTGGACATGTCCCACAACGCAAATGAACACCGACCCCTCTCGACTTCTGCGCCGACCAGTTCGGCTCCACAACTGAGAGATGCTCGTCCCTTTGCCGGCAGACCAGATGAAGACGTCGATGCTTGGCTCATCCATTACAAACGGGTGAGCGCCGCTAACAAATGGGATGCCGCTTCTCAGATTTTGTACGTCGTGTTCTTTCTGACGAATACTGCATTAGTGTGGTACGAGAATCGGGAGGAAACGCTAACGACGTGAGACAGAATTGTTTCTGAAATCAAAGAGCGCTTCGGCGACCCAACAATGATAAAGAAAAGAGCAGAACAGACGCTAATGCAACGCGCTCAAGTGCCAGGTGAAACTTGCACGACCTACATTGAGGAAGTCCTAAAGCTATGTAGGACCATTGACACCGGATTGTCTGAGGAAGACAAAGTCGGGCACATCCTAAAAGGAATCGCCGAGGATATTCACAGTTTACTCATCGCGAAAGACACCTTGACATCTATCACCGATGTCATTCGTCATTGCCGCACTTTTGAACAACTAAAGACGAGACGCATCACGCCGAAGTTCGGAAGGCTACCCAATGTGACGACCATCGCGAGCATAGACAGCAACCAGGCGCTTGATCTTGCAACAACAATCCGGCAGATAGTACGTGAAGAACTCAGCCTGTACGCGCAAGTGGCAAACCGCCCAAGCACTCATCCCCCCTATCAGCCACCAGAGTTCGAGCGAAACGTTGCTTCATTCTCCTCGCACCGAGTGGCGGAGGGCTTTGAGGATTCTGATGCCACACCTCAGTATCAGCCACGTCTATACGATAGAGGCCCTGCCTATGACGCACGATCACGACGAGCACAGCCACATTCTTATACTCAGGGCTCTCAGCCAGACTACGTCCCGCTGCGGCAAGGACAGTACCAACCCTACTACCAAGATATAACTTACGGCGAATACAATGAATTCTAGAGAGTGGCAGAAACCCGTTCTTCGCGTGATAACGAACTTCCTCGCCGACAGCAGCGGCCCAGGATGCGTTCTATTGAATATAGTATAAACCGTGACCCTCCCGTGTGCTACAACTGTGGTTTCACTGGGCATATCGCGCGGTATTGCCGCCAACAACGCCGCCAATCACGAAGGACACCAGCCATGTCTTCGCCACCAAGACCCGGTGCTTCATATGACCTGCGGACAACCGACTTGTTTCCAAGGGACCGTTTTTCGCGCGAGACCAGACGCAGTAATTTGCCAGCATCCGAGCGGAGTTTGACACCACCATCCAACCGTTCTCGTCGCTCGCCGTCTCCTGTGTGTCGTTCTTCTCCTGTGTGTCGTTGACCTCGTAGTGGGGCCTCTACGCAAGAACTGTTTTAAGAAGGACATACTAGTGCCTTGTTCTGTTGTGTGCATGACAAAAGGAGTAGTAACATTGTGGGCGCTGAACTGTTCTGCCACGCCGGTTGTGCTTCCTCGCGGGATGAAGATAGCTCTCTTTGATGAAGCCTCATGCAACTCGACAGCAGAAATAGCTACGGACCTCCCCACCTCTTCCTCTGCTTGTGATATTCACCATAATGAAGATCTAATGCTCGCTATGATCAGCAAGACTCTCAGTACGACAGAATGGCAAGCACTGGTGCAGGTCCTTTCCCGGCATGTTGCTGCTTTCGACTTCAAACATAGAGATGCACCCCTTCAGTTACCCTCGTCCCGCGCTCGTCACAGAATAGACACTGGCTCTGCACACCCCATCCGCCAAAAGCCCTACCGAATGTCATCCTCTGAGCGCAAAGTTATCGCCGAACAAGTAAAGGACACGCTGAACAAAGGGGTCGTGCAAGAGTCGTCCAGCCCGTGGGCAGCCCCGGTCATTCTTGTTAGGAAAAAGGATGGTTCCTGGAGATTCTGCGTAGATTACAGGCGTCTAAACACTGTGATGAAGAAAGATGTATATCCCTTACCGCGGATTGATGACGTCATAGATTGCTTGCTTGCCGCTTCCTATTTTTCAACGCTTGATTTGCGGTCAGGTTATTGGCAAGTACCTATGGAACCCGGCGACAAAGAAAAGACTGCTTTCGTAACTCCGGATGGCTTATTTGAATTTAATGTCATGCCTTTTGGCCTTTGTAATGTCCAGCCACCTTTGAAAGATTTATGGACACAGTATTACGTGGTCTAAAATGGGAGATATGCATGTGCTACCTTGACGATGTTGTGATCTTTGGTCGTACGTTTGAGGAACATAACAACCGTCTCAGTCTTGTTCTCGACTGCATCGAAAAAGCTGGGCTGGTTCTGAATTCTAAAAAATGTCGCTTTGGCAAACGTCAAACTCTCGTGCTGGGCACTTGGTCGACAAGGATGGCGTCAGACCCGATCCTCGCAAGATAGAAGCAGTGAGCTTTTTTAAATCACCGAAGTCCGCACGAGAACTTCACTCATTTGTCGGCCTATGCTCATATTTTCGTCGTTTTGTTCCACGATTTGCGGAGATTGTGTATCCGCTGACAACCGTCTTGCGACAGGATGCAACCTTCAACTGGACACCAGAGTGTGACGCCGCATTCTCACAACTTAAGTTTGCACTAACGTCAGCACCACTGTTGCGTCACTTCGATCCACCTTGCCCGACTGAGGTCCACACGGACGCTAGTGGTATCGGTGTAGGTGCGGTGCTTGTACAACGTCACAAAGGCGCAGAGCATGTCGTGGCATATGCCAGTCGTTGCCTGAGCAAATGAGAACGCAATTACACAGTTATGGAACAGGAATGTCTGGCAGCTGTTTTCGCCGTACAGAAGTTTCGTTGTTATCTTTACGGGAGGCCATTTAAGATAATTACCGATCACCATTCGTTATGCTGGCTGGTCGGTTTGCGTGACCCCTCTGGCCGCCTCGCACGTTGGGCGCTGTGACTTCAGGAATACGACTTTACGGTGTCGTACAAGAGTGGCCGTCGCCACGCTGACGCAGACTGCCTCTCTTGCATTCCTCTTGCGACTACTGACTGCGATGCTGAGAAGTTTGACGACTGCCTTGCTGCTGTTACAAGCACGTTCCCCCACGCGGCTGATTTCCAGAGAGAACAACGCACAACGCAACGATCTCAACTTGGATCCTCTTTTTGCCACCGCACGTGCCTCCCAACACAGCGGTCGCTTTACTATCCGAGATAAGTTGCTCTATAAAACTAACTACTCCAGACCTGGAGCACGTTTTCTTCTAGTTGTCCCCGAGAGCCTTCGCTCCGATGTTCTACGTGCCATGCATGACGATGCGACGTCCGGTCACTTCGGCTTCATACGAACGCTGAACCGCACGCAGGAACGCTTTTACTGGCCCAAGATGTACGAAACGACGAAGCGTTACGTCGCTAGCTGCGAGACGTGCCAACGTCACAAGCGCCCGGCCACCGCTACACCAGGTCCCCTTCAGCCGTTAACACCACCCAGCACACCTTTTGAACAAGTAGGAATTGACATTATGGGTCCATTTCCATTATCTAACAATAACAAGCGTTGGATAATCGTCTGCGTAGATCATCTTACGCGGTATGCCGAAACCGCAGCTATTCCCTCTTCTACCGCTGCATCCGTGGCGGACTTCTTGCTTCACTGCGTGGTCCTTCGCCATGGCCCACCGCGTGTTATTATCAGCGACCGTGGCCGCCAGTTCACAGCCGATGCCGTTGAAGAAATACTACGCATGTGCACAACACACTTCCGTCATTCCACACCGTATCACCCGCAGACGAATGGTCTCGTTGAACGGACAAACAGAACGCTGATCAACATGCTTGCCATGTACGTTTCTTCCAATCACAAGAACTGGGATGAAGTGCTGCCTTTTATCACGTACGCGTACAACACGGCAAAACATGAAACAACGAACTTCAGCCCATTTTATCTGTTGTACGCCAGGTTGCCACTAAGCCCTCTAGACACTTTCTTACCCTTCTTTCTACACAATGACGACTCTGTATCAAACACCCTGTGCTTCGCGGAAGAAGCCCGTCGAATCGCTCGTCTTCGTACTCTGGCCTCTCAACGTCGTTCGAAGGAACAATACGACGACCTTCACGAACCGGTTTTATTCAAAAAAGGCGACTTGGTGTTACTTTGGACACCGCCACGCAAGCGTAGATTGTGTCAAAAGCTTCTGTCACGATATTCAGGCCCATTTGTAGTTTTGGAGCGTCTAAGCCAGCTCACTTACGCAATAGCTCGTCTTTTTACCAATGGTCGACGATCGAGCAGAACGCAGCTCACTCACGTTGCTCGCCTGAAACCTTTCTACCCTCCTTGTGCGTCATAACTCGCCCTACGGGCTTCGTCTGCTTTCAGGGCAATGTAACATACTAGAAAAAGGTAGAGAAGAGAAGCAGAGGAAGACGAAGAGTCTTGGCACGACCGCAGTGCGCTGCCGCAAACAACCATCGTTCACCTCCTGTAAATAAAACAATCTTATCACAGCTCGCTGTTACAATATTATTATGTCGCAATACAAAAAACTAATTATATCGAACAGATCTTGTGCCACGAAACGCGTGCCTCCAATCTTGAAAGAGTGACTGAGCCCCTATGTACAGGTACCTTTTTTTTTCGCACAAGCAGACAGTGGAACAATTTGCCACCAGAGATTCATGAAAGTGTCGATCTCAATTAGTTTCTTCGTGCGTTAGCTGTTTCATATGGCTCATAATTACACCTTCATATATATTACCGTGCGCTTCATTTTAATGCCCATCTTGATCAGACTGATTGCTTGAGGTTCAATGCCTTGCTTCTGCATGATTCTTCAATGCTTCGATTCTGCAAGGTCTCGCTTCTCAATATTGCCAACTTTATTTTTGCTACAGTTGGTATTTGAGTTCTTTTTACTTTTTACCCAAACAACACAACCTAGTGGGCACTGTTTTCATAGTTTTTGTTTTGCTCATGGCATTGTGGACGATATTTCATGTCATTTTTTTTGCGTTTTGAATCATCGCGTTTTCGTTCAAAACTGTCTATACTGCTGTACCTTCTACACATTGTTGCGTCCGCTGCTCCACACACTCCTGCCCATAGTCTGGCACTAGAATGACAGTTTTTCTTTAAAAAATAACAAATCTATAAATAAATAGGTCCACTTTTTTTTACGCGACTCAAAAGGTTAACAATATAAACTAAAAATATTAGGGGAAGTAAGTTAAAAGAGATATATATAATGCTGAAAGGCGGGGAGGTAAATTTTCTAAGAACAAGTAACCCTATTTGCACTGTGTTATGTCCACGGTAGCCGGAATAACAAGCATACGTAATAGGGAACTGAGTTTACTACTTTCAAAAAAGGTAATTGCGCACAGCATGATCCGAATGGTCCGAGAGTTGACTTTCGAGTCCGCTGTGGGTTATAAAAGGGGCGAGGAGCACAAAGGAGAGGCAACCAGTGCGCGGGTACCCTAGCGCGGGCGCACTGATTGCCCTGACAGTCAGTCAGTCCCCGGGCGCGTGGCGTCAAGTATCCTGGAGGAGGGGAGGTCAGGTAGAGGGCAGGCCGCATCCCTGCAGCTGGCTGGAAGCGGGAATGCACGGTGAAAGCCCCTCCATGCGTTTTTCGGTAGAAGATGCGATGGAGGGGCTTTAGCTTCAACAAGCCAAAATATCCTGCCGAAACTTTTACATGCGGAGAATGTTATACAAGGGGCTAGTCATGCGCCGTCATCGTCTGCAGCCTCCCCTCCTTCTCCACCAGCCATATGTGCATCTCTTCCTCCTCTCCACACAGCGCGTGCCGCGCGACCCTTAGTTTTACGTGCGCCAGCTGTATGCTAACGCGCGCATGCACAGGCTGAGGCCGGCACTCGCTATAAATAACCGAGTGTCGGGGCGCGGCGCCCTTCGTCGGTTAGTTTGTGCGGCCGCTCCACGTCCGATGTCGCTGGTGAAAATGTATGCTAACGAATCTCCAAGCACACTTACTGACGTTCCTTCCAAAAGCGTCAGCCAATGTGTTGGCGGAACCGCAAGCAATTCTGAAGACACTTTTTCCGGGGACAAAGCCGCGCTGAGAAGAGCTCGCGATGCGGAACGCAAACGTAAGCGTCGATAGGACGATCCCCGACGCGAAGCAGCTGCGATACGTCAACGTCGAGCGGAAGATTCCCTGCTTCGAGAACGCGAAGCCGCTGCGAGGTGTAAGCATCGTCAAGAGAATCCGGATGGTGATGCCGCGTGCAAGCGTCGACGCCGCAAGGCCGATCTCGATGCCGCCCGCGAGCGCGAGCACGCCGCGATATCGGCGTGGCGAGCCAAGTAGAACGCCACGCCCAACGCTAGCTTCACGCGCGACTTCCTCAACCACTTCGGCCACAACTGCAAGGTGTGTGATCGACTGTGGTTCGACAACAACTTGACGCGGATTGGCAACATTCAGAATGAACTGCATCGTTCCAAAGCCTTGTAACGCAACGACGACCCTTCGTGATAGTCGGCGACTTCACCGTCGACGTCATCAAGGACGATTGGGTGGTCGACTACATGGAGTCGCGGCATTTGCTGAAACGAGCAACGCATGACGGCAAACATCAACCGACCACGGTTCGCGGGACGTGCATTGACCATGTCTTTGAAAATTTAGACCTTCGACCGTTGCAACCAGACCCACTCACCCTTCACTTTACGGACCATAAAGCCATCTGGCTCAATATACTGAAAGCGTCTCATGAATAAATATTGTCTTCGCAGCATACGTGCGTGCGTGTTCGCTCATGTTCACTCATAACACACACGCATGTCGCAAATTACAAACCACATTTATCGCAGTTCAACATATATGCTCCGCATGATAACCAGTGTTTCTAAAGGGAAACTGCGGTCTTTTTTGTTTTTTTTACGATGGGCGCCGTTCATTCGGGCATTTGTGAAACTGGCGGGTGACCACTGCTTGTCCTTTGGGGAGTTACCGGCGACGCAAAGCGCCGACTGGTCGGCGCGCCGCCACCGAGAGTTTGTGCCATGCCGCCACCGACGCCACCGAAGCGAACTGATCAGCGTGCCGCCGCCGCCGCCGACGTTTTTCATCAGCGCAATCAGCCCACCATTTATGCCCCAGTACTGACTTCTCACAGCTTTGTCTTTTTCTTTTTCATCTTGATTTATAGCTTCGTTTCAAATTTTATGCAGCTAGTAAAAACCAGGCTTCTTAGTTATCTTCATCCAGCTTCAGACACCGAGAGTACCACTATGAACAGCGGCACAAGTTCGGCGGTCGCTGCACAAAATGAATTGACAAAAAAAATAAATGTAACAGTTACAGTAAAGCATAGACGCTGCCATATTAGGCCTAAAAGCAATTTTGACTGGTTTTTCTTGTCGTAATTTTGTAATTAGCAATAATGATGGTTATACGACGATGATTGTGCTGGCCCAGTGTGTTGATGCGTGCGAGCTCACTGTAGCACTATTCGAATATTCATACGAATGCAAACCGCAACATTATCCGTCCAAGATGGCAGCCTATGATCGTGCCCGAAACAGGGCGTATATACAGAAGAAATGAAGTGGTAGCAGTGCAGCACGAATGCAGCACGTTACATGAAGAACTACACAAAGCCCGAAGGATGAAATCGAAAGGGAGAAGTTTAATGGAGAATAAAAGCACCGAGGCCTAATACATGCTCGAACCTACTCAGGGTATATCATCACCTGTCCGTGATGTTAAAGTTGATAATTTTCAAGGATGACCACTCATATGCAGCGTCTGAACATGCTGCAGAAAATATTCACCATCTGATTTATTCTTAAACCTCCGTTGGTACCAGCCTTTTCAGGCATCAGATATCCGGGATGAAGATGCCAAGGCAGTAAGATGGCAAGAGAGAGAAAGGAAGGCTGGGGGATTAACCAGATCTTGGCATCCGGTTTGCTGCCCAGCACTGGAGGTGGAGAAATAGGGGCAAGAAAGGGGGTGTAGAGAAACAGAAAAGAAAACGCATGTGCACTCAGGAGTGGGATGGCAAACTTCACAGAGGATTTATTACATTCTTTACAGACAGGGCAAGAGATCTCTTGTGAATGAGCAGGGTGGCTCATTTTAATGTGTGCATTTTGACTAAATCAAGAAATGGGTCCCGATTGCGCTGTTGAATCACGGGGAACACACACCATTTCTGACGGTGCCACTCACAGTCGCTCAAGTCAACGTTTTTGATTGGGGCGTGGCCACCACACTGCATCTGTGACACCAAGAAAGCATTGTGGTCCTCTCGTCGAACGTCTTATGGTGTCGGAATGCCACTTCACATCCCGGCAAAGATGGAAAAAACACGGAGGCCAGCAGGCTGGCAGCCCTTCGGTGACTTGTTTGATGAACAAAGAACGCCACTCTCCCCCGTGATAAGCTTGTCTGGGGCCACCAGTTTTAAAAAGAACAAAATAAAAATCTAAAAACTTGCAGCAAAAAGTTTACAAAAGATGGCTGGATTCGTCAGTAATGCGGAGACAGACGCTTGAGCGACATGTCATATATGACGTAGTCCAGCAAACAGGTTTTCATCACGTAACTTGAACGGACCTACTGGCACTAGGAGAGATGGATAATAATTGTCGCGGACAGTGGTGATGTACTTCAGTTGCGAAGGTAATGCTCAGAATCAACCAAATAAATCTTGACATTATATTCAGTTGTTGATATATTCAGTCAAGTTAGAAAGCTCCTCAGGTGGCCAAGTAATAAATTACTTCACCAAACTTTATAGTGAAGTAATTTAGAAATAAATAATGCAACCACTGTTTATTGATATTAAATGACATGAATGCAATCAACGGTGTGTCATCACTATAAAAACTGGAACGTTATCTGCGGACACGAGCGGGCGAATGCAGCGGAGAATGAATATGTCACAAAATAAAAGCGATGTGGTGTCACACATTTTTTCCAGTACAACTCCGTGCTCTTTTGCTTGCTCGTGAAAAATTCGAAGGAGCTAACCAAGTCTTGTGTAGAAATTGAGCAAAGTAGCCGGGGCTGATAAGAGGAACGTTTATATACACTATTTACACACTAAAGGTAGCGTAATACTATATGTATGGTAGCATCATGGGATCTTGATGGGAGCTTCTGAGAGTTGGTTAAGCGCCTCGGTGCTCGCGTTTTAAGCCCTGGTCTTCCTAAAATTATCTGCAGGAGAAAACAATGGACAGTTTGCAATAATCTGCAAGGCAGCTTTTCTGTAAGGTTAGTTTTTCAACCAAGAACTCTCGTTCATAGACTGCTTTCTCGCTCATTTCGTTTTTGCCATTCCACTTTTTGAGATCTCGTTGTGCTCGCATGCCTTCGCTGGAATTCGGAGAGGTGACATTTTGTTGTACTCGCGTGCTCAAAATGAGGGAGAAAGAGGAGTAAACGTTTATTTTGAAACAGTGCCCCGAGCAATACCCGGTGTCACCCTTAAGTGGGAGGGCTCCTTAGTCCAGGAACCCTCTGGCTTCTACTGCCCTCTTGGCCCTGGCGATGAGTTGTTGGTCTTCCAGGTCCCCGAGGGTCAGCTTCGCCTCCCACGTTTCGGTTAGGTCTTCGTTCGTCCGTCCTGCTTCGTTATCAGTTGTGTGTTGTTGCAGATTACGTCTGGCAATACAGTGGCATGCAAGAAGCAAGTGCGCCAGGGTGTCCGGTACGTTGCAAAGCGGGTACATAGAGCTATATCTCGTTGGGTAGAGACGGTGAATTAGGGCCCCATGTGTGTATGTGCTGCTTTGCAGGCGTCTCAGTATTACGCTTTCCTCTTTTGTCAGTTTTGGGTGTGGTGGAGGATATACTCGTCGATCCAGCCTGTAATGGTGGAGTAACGACGAGTAGGTGTTTTGAACAACTTCCGTCTCTTTAACGACAGGTCGAATGTTCTGTGGGAAGAAGGCAGCCCGGCTGACGTGCTCGCTGGCAGCGGTGTGGACCGCTTCATTTCCCTGCAGACCCTCGTGTCCTGGCACCCATAATACACAAGTGTATCGAAGTGGAGTGCTTCGCCGTTTCAAAATATTGATGGCGTTGGCTGAGATACGGCTCTTAGCGAAATTCCTGCAGGCGGCTTGTGAGTCAGTGAAAATCACTGCGGCGTCTGTACATGTTATGATTGCTAGAGCAATTGCCGATTCTTCTGCGGCGTCGGAATTTAGTGCGTTGACCGTGGCCTATGCTAATTTTCGGCCTTGAGAATCGACGATGCTGACAGTGTACGCGTCTCTATGCGGATACTTGGCCGCGTCAGTGTAGCGGGCATCCGGGTCTTGCTTGAACTTTCGTCGAATAGCGTTAGCCGTAGCCTTGCGTCTACTTTTGTGGAAAGTAGGATGCATGTTGCGTGGAATAGGTGCGATGAACAGCGACTCTCTTATATACAGCGGAACGCGCTTTTTCCGGTCTGCATCGGCGATGAACGTGTCGCTGTAGTTGAGGTACCGGAGCACCGACCTCCCTGTGGGCGTCAGCTTGAGCCTCTCCAGCTGACTGTTTCTATGCGCTTGGATGAGCTCTTGCCACGTGTTGTGGAAGCCAATGGCCTCTACCATTGACGTGTGGTAGAGGCAATTGGCGGAAGTCCCAGGGCTACTTTAGTGACCTTTCTTATCATGATTGTGATGGTGTAATGTGGGCCCAGGATCCGGAATAAATCAACCGGCAGTCAGGTGACTCTGTACACACAACACAGACTTTAACACAACCGATAACTCTTACAATTCACACACAACACACTATCGCGTTCCTTATTTACATGCCAAACGTCTTACGCGCCTCGGCACACAAACTGTCCTACTCGCCGTTGTTATGACTGTTGCCGCTGCGGCGAGGTCAGTCGTAACCGGTGTTCCTTGTGCATACACGCTGCCTTGACCGTGGTGAGGTGGTGGTGGTGGTGATGGTGGTGCTGCAGGCTGGTAGATCACCAGGCCACTGCAGTGCAGGTTAATGGCCCGTCGCCAACATGAGCCGCGGCCACCTCGTGCCACCGCTCGGGCCCCAGGACCTCAGGTCACGAACAGATTATGCTGCTGGTCCCCCTGTCAGCGCCGGCCACAGAGCGGGAAGCCAGCTCACCAGGTCCGCAAGGCTGCGGACACCTGGTTGAGTGACGCAGCCCGAAGCAGGAAGCCAGCTCATCAGGTCCGCAAGGCTGCCGGACGCCTGGTTGAGTGACGCAGCCCGAAGCAGAGAGCAAGCTCACCAGGTCCGCAAGGCTGCCGGACGCCTGGTTGAGCGATGTCGCGACCCGAACCGCCGACCAGCAGCTGCCGTTCGAACTATGACACGCTCCAACTGCTCGAGCCGCACACCCCGCTCGCGCTTCCTTTTCCTTCTCTTCACCTCCAAGGCGTACCGCAGAGCAGAACTGCCATTCCCTCTTCGCCCCGTCACGGGCCACACAATCCACATCATCACAATGATATTAGGTTTTTCAATTTCAGCGGTTTTCAAATTTAGGTACGGCATGCCATACGTAATGCGGCTGGTGAACAGAGATTGTATTATATGTAGCGTATCGTGCTCTTTGAGTCCGTTTTGTTGATTCGCGATCCTCTTGACGAGGTGCGTGAGTTGTGATAGTGTTTGTTGGTGTCTCGGTATGGTGGCAGCTCCTGATCCATTCTTGTAGATGTGAACTCCAAGCACTCGCAGGGTCTCGAATTTTGGAATTAAGGTCCCTTTCAGCGTTACGCTAGGGTCAGGCTCATCATATAGAGGGGGTCTGCCTCTTGTTCTCGCTTTGAGAACGAGGTGCTCGAATTTCTCGGGGGCACAGCAGAGACCGCAGTTTCTGAGATACCATTCGATGGCATCTACGGCGGTTTGTAGGCAGGTATCTTGTCTCCCAGTGTTCGAAGCCCTGATCCAGAGCGTGATGTTATCAGCGTAGATCGCGTGCCGTAAATCTGGTATTTTGTCGAGAATTTTTGGCAGATTGATCGTAGCCACATTGAAAAGTAACGGCGAGTTGACCGAACCCAGCGGCGTTCCTTTTTTCGGTAGTTGGAAGCTATTGCTGGGGATGTTGCATATGCCCACAGTTGCCGTACGGTCCGTCAGAAAGTTTTTGACATACGTGTAGGTTCTAATGCTGCAGCCAACGCCTTCGAGGTTGTTGAGGATCGTGTTGTGGCTGACGTTATCGAAGGCCGCCTTGACGTCGACTCCAAGTATGGAATACTGTCTTCGATGGGTGAAGTAATCAAGGAGGTCTTCTTTGAGTAGTAAGAGAACGTCACGTGTCGAAAGATGCTGCCTGAAGCCAAACATGGTGTCTGGTAGGTGTCCACTATCTTCCAGGTACTGGGTTAAGTGGTCGTGCACCATGTGTTCGAACAGCCTTCCCACGCACGAGGTGAGAGAAATCGAGCGTAGGTTTTGGATGCCGACTGGTTTGTTAGGCTTAGGGACCATGGTGATTTCCGAGTGCTTCCATACCGCAGGTAGCTCTCCTTTATCCCAGCAGTTGTTGTAATATCGGAGAAGAGCCGTGGTGGCCTGGTGCTGTAGGTTGCGTAAATGCTTGTTGAAAATCCTCTCTATTCCGGGGCTGGTATTTCTTGTCAGCTTCGTTAGGGCTGTGTGCAGTTCAGCCAGGCTGAAGTGCCGGTCGAGCTCAGTGTTTGGTGCGCCAGCGTATTCTTTGGTGTGAATTGAAGCCCCAGTGGGTGCATCACCACAGAGCTTCTTTTGTAATTCTTTTGGGAAGTGTTCTTCTGTACCGGCGTAGTTTCGAATAAGCCTCTGAAGGTGCTGCTTCTGTGCTGTTTTGGATGGTTGCGTGGCTAGAAGTGTGCGCAGCAGATGCCAGGTCTTATTGGTGCTCAGAGTCTTCTGCAGCTTGTCACAGAAAGCGTGCCAATTCTGCCTGGCCAATTGGTTCGCAAAATCTTGAGATTTCTCGGTGAGGAGAGAAATGCTTTTCCGTAACTTTGTGTTCAGTTTTTGCCGCTTCCACCGTTTTAGAAGTTCTCCTCTAGCGTCCCAAAGGTGGAGGAGATGCGCGTCGACGGCGGGTGTATCGGCGACAAGCTGTATGTCCTTAGTGTAGCGTTCGGCTATCTTGAGCACATTCTTCAACCAGTCTTCAATGTCGATTATGGTGGTTTCATCATCGAGGTCATTTCTAAAGCATTGCCATTCCGTTAACCATGCTATTCCAGTCTTGGTTGGGTTACGAGTGTGCGCTAAGGAGAATTGGATGATGTGATGATAAGTACCTAAAGTTTCCGGTAGCACACTCCACTCTGCCCCAGTGACATTCGCCGTAAATGTAAGATCGGGATTTGTATCCCTGGAGACACTGTTCCCGATTCTCGTCTTTTGAAGAGGGTCGTTCCACAGGGTTAGTCTGTGATTTTGAGCAGTATCATACACCCTAGAACCCTTCCTCGTGGTGATATGATAGCCCCATGCTATGTGAGAGGCGTTAAAGTCTCCCAATATTAGGATCTGGTGGCCATTCGTGCGCTTCCTGATTTCTCGTATGAAGTGATCGAAGTCTGGTAGTTGGTCTCGTGGGGGGGCTGTATATATTGGTTATGAAAAGACTTTGCTGCGTCTTTCGTTCCGGCAGAATCTCTATTAGGGTATGTTCTATTTGAGTGTCCTCGATTTCGTGTTTTTGCGTTGAAAGTGCGTTCTTGACAAGTATGACAGTGCGTTGGATTTGTGCGCAGGTCGTGTACCCTTGCAGTCGTACATTCTGCGTGTTGGTTTCCTGAAGTGCAATGATGTCTGGTTGGTTAAGCTTGATGAGTTCTTGTAGACTTGCGTGTCGAAGGCGGTATGACCGACAGTTCCATTGCCATATGCGTAAAGTTGAATGGTGGTTCCTATACTTATGGTTAGGGACTGCCATCTTCGATCGATTCGATGTCACGCCTGCCATCGCGACTCGTCGAGACGGAGCGAGAGGCATTGTGACTTTTCGCTCATGCCTTCTTCCGATTCATTTGGCGTGGGTTGTTCAAGCTGTCGAACTGTGCCATGGTCACGTAAGTTTTGTTCACGTGCGCGATGAAATTGTTGACTTGCGCAGCAATCCCATCAATTTTGGCATTAAGCGTAGTGATCTTGTGTTCAAACATTGAGGCTGTTTTTTCTATTGCTGACTGGACAATCCTTTCCGTCGTGGCGTGCATGTTATTTATGAAAGATTCTTCGAATATCGTGCACTTTGCGTTCACTTGGGCTTGGACGCCTACCTTGGTCAGCGTCGTTGCCGGCTCTGTGCTTGAGTTTGCTTGTTCTTGATATTGTTGTTCTGCATTGTCCGAATGTCCTTGCTGATGCGTGAACTTTTCAAGTAGTTTATCAATGAGCTCTTGTTGTCCTTTTTGACTCTGATCGAACCAGTTTATTTATGAGGCTTTGTTGGCTTTGCAGTTGGCTGTGCTGATCCTGGAGCTTTTTTTGCTGGTTTTTCAGTCTATCTTCGATAACCTGTATGTATGACGTGTCCGACTTCGAGGAGCTTAAGCTGCTGCTGTCGTTAGATCCACTTGCCATGGTAGCGTAGCTCGCACGTTTAACGGAACACGAGCGCGCGCGAGAGTGGGAGTGCGAACTGGAACGCAGTATTGATTTGGATCTGCTGCGCGTACAGACGGAACGCGTGCGAGAGCGGGAGCGCGAACTCGAACGCAATATTCACTTGAAACTGCAGCGCGTGGAGACGCGGCCCTCATTGTTACTGTTAGAGGTAGCGGCCGATATGCTAACCTCAGGGAACTCTTCTCCGCTGGCGTTCCAGTTGTTGTATATTTCTTGAAGCTTGTTGAGGTGCTGCTGTCTTACGTCGAATAGTGGTGGACTTGGCATTAGACTCTTTTTGCATTCCTTACTTGCTGTTTCGTGTCCTTCCCCGTAGATCTTGCAGATGGGTGCACATTCATGTCCCTGCGTTTGTCCGGCCTTGCCACAATTATAGCAGAAATCCGGGATAGGTTTCGGACAGGCGTCCTGGCAGTGACCCGTATTGCCACAAGGTTGGCAATACTGCACGGACTTACGATATGGTCTGCAGCGTAAGTCTACGCTCTAGAAAATTATGTAGTACGGAACGTGCGGTCCTTCAAAGAAGACGACTGCCGCGGTCGATTGACCTAGCATTCGGGCGTGAAGAACTGTGTATCTTGCCGGCGCGCGAATTCCAGCCATGAGTTCTGCGGTGCTCGTACCGGGTATCAAGCCACTGATGACGCCTCTGGAGACATCGTCCGGTGTTCTGATGTTGCTGTTCACAGTGTAGAAATTTCCTCAAAGCTGTATTTTCTGGATGCTTACCAGCTTCTTGGCGTCTTCTTTGGCGGCGGTGCTTGCGATGATTAGGTTTTCTATTCTCTGGACTTGTACGCGCACCTTGTCATTAAAGTCTTGCTGTGATAGTCCACTCACTCTGCCGATGGCATGCGTCACAGCAACGGTGTTTCATTTGGCGAGGTCAAGACCTGCTCGTGGGCGGTAGACGATCTTAAAGTCATAAAGCGGCAGAGGTGGCATCTTGGGCCTGCATTGTTGCTGCATTGGTGATGACTTTAGCGTGGTTGGCCGGTGTCCTTCGATTGGCGACAGTCTTCTTGTCTTTCTTATTTCTCGTAATCCAAGCGCTTTCCTTTGCAATTCTTCTGCCACTGCCAGCGTCATAGGTCCACAAATTTCCTGTTGTTTTGTTTGCCTCCACTTGGTCACTTTGCATTGTATTATCTTCGTCTGGCTGGTTTCTTTGCATTTCGCTTGCTGCGGTTGCGTCTCGGCTCATTCCAAGCTTTTCGCCACGGCGAGCGTGAGCACTCGTGCCGTGCCGTCAGGAACGCCTGAGCGCGTTGTGCACGCGCCGCGCAGCTTTGCTCAGGAACGAACTTGGCGTTAGGCTTAATAAACTGGACGTGCGCCTGTCGGGAATTAAGTCTTATATCTTGAGACAGGATGCACTCACCCAAAAGAAGCTATTGTCCGCAATTCCTCGTGTCTGGGCGGCTGAGGCTGTGAAACTCTTGGGTTCGTCACTGGCCTTGTTTCGGGTTAAAAAGCACGAAAACAGGAGCCCATGCGAGACGCGTCTGGTCTATACGGCCCCCTAGCGGTGGATCAAATGAGGGTGAAAAGCAGTCTGTGAACGAAAGTTTTTGGTTGGAAAACAAACCTTACAGAAAAGCCGCCTTGCAGATCACTGTAAACTGACAGACTGCATGTCCATTCAGTTCAAGGCAGTCCAAAAAAAATTTCTCGTCTTCATCTCCATCCGACAAATGTGGGGGGAGGAGGTAGTGGTTAGAAGAAGGCGCCTAATTTCTACAGCTCAGCAGGGAGCGCAGAGCGCAGCGAATAAGGAATTAAAAAAACGAGAAAGTGAGAAAAAGAGAGAAAGTCAAACACCGCCTTCTTTTCAACCCAGGAAAGAGAGAGGATGCACGTTCAGTTCATCACATGGCGAGAGAGAAACACAACGTAGGTCACAGTGCAGTAACGTTGCATCGCACGTGCACACTAGGGTCGTCAGCGCTAAGCAGGCTGGGGCCTGTGGGAATGGAAGACTTGAAAGCACCACAGAGTGTGGGAAACATACCTGACGACGCATCTCAAGCTCTCGGCTAATTTTTCAGCGCGTCTCGTGGCACGTCGAACAAATCAAGCAGCCTCGATTTCCAACAGCTTTTCCTAGGCGGTCAGTCAGTCAGGCATGTCCCAAGAGTTTTTGACGAGGGGAGCCAACAGCCCTAAAGAATTCGAAGTATGCTTTCGTGTTGTCACCACTTTTAGCGCACCTCGAGAGCGTTGATCCGGAACAAATCAGGGTAGGCTTAGCTGCCATCGTCCCCCGCGTCCAAGCGGCACCGAGCCAGGGAGGCTGATTTTCACATCTTCTACAGACACACGCACACAAGCACGCACAGTTTCACTGCGAGAGGGAATCGGTAGTGGTCGCAATGACGCACGTAACGTGCATCTACTATAAAAAGGCGTGTAGTGTATGTGATAGCCTCTTTTCATTGAAAGTCTTTTAATTCTAGTATATTTTCATTGTATAGCCGACGTATGAGGCGGTTGTTAGCCGCATATATTCGGGTTAAAGTACTACAAATATTTATTCGCCGCGCATGACTTCTAGAAATGATACTCCAAGAAAAAGGAAATCGCTCCAACATTTTTTAAATTAAGTTTCTAGTGGGAGTACTTGTTCTCTGTCAGCGCTTTTCCATGGTTCATGAGTGTTAAGCCCCACTGCCGCTTCTATAGAATGGTGTGCAATAAGCCATATCAACGCAGTGACTGAATTTCTTACAGACAATTAAGCATTCGATCACAAGGCAATTTCCCTCCGGCGTATTTCGATTAAAAGGAACGACATATCTTTGCTGAAAACCCGGTTTCTGCCCTGGGGCCCGGTGCACAGATGCTGCATATTGCAACTCTTGATGATCGCGAGCGCGAAGACGGCAAGTCTACCCTCTACCCTATCGTCTGTACGGCCGGTGTAACTAAACCCTCTAGTCTTGAGGGTATTGGGTTAAACCATGCACTTGCACATTGCTATTTTTCATCAAGGCGTTTGTCTAATTAACTGAGTGGTGCTATGTGGAGCTCGCGGTAGTAGTGCCGATGTGCTATTTAGTGCTGGTACAAAAAGAAAACTTGCATGTATCTCCTCTTCAATGAATCCTTTAAATAAACCTATTCTAGGGCGTTGGATAGAAGACTTTACGCCTGACACACTTGAAAAAGTAAAGCACATTGTAAGAAACCACTTCTGCTGATTGAAGGACTTGTAAACCATCACCATCTAGACTGTGGTGTTCTGCAGAAAGATGTTGAGCCAATGACGCGCCGCATTAGGTTCTAAATTTAACATTGATGTGTCCAGACAGAAATACGCTAACAGCGCATTTGCTAGCAGCCTACCCTGTGTGCCGACTGTAGGTTTTTTTTTTCAAAAAATGCTTTTTGTGTTTAGTGAGTTAAATAATTTTGAATTGGTGTTCTACTGATCCCAGTCCTCGCATGTGTTTATATGAAGCTGGTTGGTTTATACCTTAAGCAATGCATCCTAGCATTACGTGCAAGCTGAGCGAGCGCGAGAAACATCTAGACAACATATCCAGCTCTCTAAATACTAATTCAAATTATTTCTGTGCAAGTATAAGCTTTAGTCAACGAGGAATTCGAATACTTTTATAGTGCACCACGTGGATATCTTGTGACACTATGAAAGGATACCGACGCGTCAAGCACCTCGTTAATTACACAAGATTTCTAAATTGATAGAGCACAACGATCAAGCAAAGAGTTTGCGAAAATAAAAAGAGTATGCTTCGCGGCGGACAAGTCATAATTAAAAACCAACACATGATTACTGGTTCATTAAACATGGTCCCTCAAATACTATTCAGTTAGTTCATAACTGTGACTTCTTTGCCATACAACATTTTAATTTTTATTTTCATGGATTCTTTGCTTTTGTCGCACAGGTTTGTATCCCTTCCCATTAAGTGGAGAGCTGCACGTTGTTTACATGCATCTGCGTAGGGTTCGCATTTATTGTCGACTAAACCTATAATAATGTGGCACTCGAAATGCCGAAAATCAAAATGACGAACTATTGATATGCCAAATTTTAGAACACCGAAAAATCAAAAAGCCGATTGTACAAGACACCGAAAGTGCAAAATGTCAAAAAATCAAAACACCTAACTATCCAAACGCCGAAATATAAAAATGTCTGCGTCACCTAGCTATACTGCGAGATGAAGCACCTAGCTAACTTAGAGGTTACACCAGCACACTCTTTCATCCTCATTTCCAGTTGTCTTTTTACATTTATCTCAAGCCTTCATAAAAATGGCAAACCATAAACTTTTACACCTCCAATCACACATCAGAGTGACTTCTTGCTTATCGCAAACAGCTTGTGTGCGATTCGTTGTCGAAAACTTGAAACTTCGTCATTGTCCGGGTTGCCCCGAGCAGCATCAAGCGATAATGCGTGACCCTTGTTTCTTGCTCTGCAAACGGCGGAGTTTTCGCTCCCTTGACGATGTCTTCCAGTCTGGCTTGCTTCCTCTTCATGGTAGCAATAGGCCGAAAGTTCATGGCTGTCGTAGATCACTTTCTTCGAGATATCCATGTGAGTACCTTCTACAGGAAGGCCGGTAGTCACTCTGGCATTGCAGTCTCCTCACTTGTCGCACCTACATTAGTGCCTAGAATACACCTTCTTGTCAAAAACATAAATATAACCACAACTGCAACAAAGTATTGGTTTTCCTTTCTGCGAACACACGCCGCCACATCTTCATCCATTTTCCTCCGAATTGGGGGTATTCGCGTGCATGGATCAAGGGATTTTCGGCAATACGTGTTTTCAGCATTTTGATTTTCCAGCATTCGTTGTTTTCGGTGTTGCGATTTTATGGCATTTAAAAATTTCAGCTTTCTGACTTTCGACCTTTTAATAAATTGCCGTCTAGATTTTCAGCATCTTGATAGGGGCCCAAGCTAACACTCCCTAATAAATCACCTTAATTAGCCGGAACAAAGCTTAATATGTCATCTAAATGCTCCTCGCGTCCACGCAGCTTGTACTTCATGCTAGGATCCCTTGTTATAAGGTATAAACACGTGGAAGCATGCAGACAACTTAGATAAGCCGAAGATAACTAGTGAATAATTTTCTCACATAAAACAAAAAAGTAAACAAAAACTTTCAATCAGCACGCAATGAAAATCACCACTAAATGGAATGTTCAGTATATTTTTACCTGGAACACGTCAATGTTAACTTTAAGACCACTTATGAGCAAAAAAAAAAGCTTTTGTAGCAAAGTTCGACGCCAGTTGTCCAAGCTATTTTGAATTACGTGCGTTTAAAATTATTTTTAGCCTACAGAAAAACTACTTGGCAATTCGTTATTACAATATATTTCATTTACCTATTATCTGTCTATGGGAAAAATCTGTAATCAGGGGCATAATTCTCTTCCTTAAAGAAGCAATAAACACCCAGGAAAGGGTTCTTAAAAAACATGTCTAGTTAAAAAGACACCCTGTTCAATTGGACAAACTTTTCTCTATTTTAATATAGGAGTGAGTTAGTAAAACTTTTATTGAGAATGTAGAACGGATTTTTCGGCAATACATTTTACGAGTCAAGCTTCAAGCTTTCTGAAAACAATTCGGATGCGTTTTATGGTACTAAAAATGTATGTCAACGAACATTTCAGGGGAAAAGCCATTGCTCTGTATATAGATGATCCTCAATTTTTTAAAGCTAATCTCTAATGGTCGAGCGCCAAGGTTTGGAGAGATGGCGTGGAAAAGCCCGGTGAAAACACTTGCCACACGAAGCTGTTTGTTTGCTCTAGATTGAGGTATAAAGTTAATTTCCAATTGGAGCCCCACGTGGTGTAAATTTCGTCTCAATGTTGACCGAAATTACGATTTTCTTAAGCCCGTGTTTTTCCTCACAAAATAAAAAAAAACTTTAGTCTCCTAAAATTATAGGCATAATATAGCGCAACAACACAAAGAGATAAACTAGGGCAGCGTCAGAATTATTTTACTAGTGCGGCACTCATGATAAGTAAGTTCCTTAAGCGTGGGCAGGGAGGCAGGGAACTTAGTTATTTTGTTGTGACTATGTTCTCTCTTGAGGAGGATGGGCTATGGAGGGCGAGTGAAAATTGAGGGGGGGGGAGCTCCTGCTCTCCCATGCCCACCCCTTGTGCCGCTACGTGGAAGAAATGCAAACAGAACATTTCGGCAAGATTTTTGGATGCTTGTGTGACAGAAAAATAGCAGCAATATTGTTGAGCTTTTAACACCTGGCACAAACAATTTTGCTTAACATGAAAACCAAATTCGCCATTCAAATGAGCAAGGTTATAGAAAATTTCGCAAACAAAACTCAGACTACACTCTGCGAAATACGGAAAGATCCCACGTATGGCATAGGTTGACAAAATGAATGGAACTCACTCAGTGTAACTAAATAATCATATATAAAATATTTTGCTTTGGACTCACTCGGACTGAAACTAACGAAATTTCCCTCTAATTAAACTCACTCAGACTCAGACTCACCGATGTTTTTGTCAGCCGGATTCACTAATACTTTCCTCCAATATACCCACTCATACTCAGACTCATCAAAACGTTCCTCCAGCGGATATACTCGGAATTGAACTCACCAAAATAAAACAAAAATATAACTCTGGCAGACTCGGACTCACCGAAATTTCCCTGAAAAGGACTCGCTCGGACTCATAGACCCACCAAATGTTTCTAAAACAGACGCACTTGGACTGAAAATGAGTGATATTCGACTTGGTCCGGCTCATACAATAAACGTCGAAGGAGCACCATTAAAAAACACATGTGAAAGAATTGCAATTGCCAAGCAACCTAGAAAGTTTTCGTATATGTATATATATATATATATGTATATATATATATATATATAAATATATATATATATATATATATATATATATATATATATATATATATATATATATATATATATATATATATATATATAAGCTTTTAACATACAAAAACTAGTCCTTTCCCGTGCCTCTAAATATTAATAATAAAGAGAAGCTTAACATTACACGCGATTGCCGTGACAGGCACATGCGCGCTGATAGCACTAAATAAGTAAGTACCATATGAATTGGCTGCTGTAAATAGCTGCGCTATTTTGAAATTTGGTGATACTATGCTGGTCAATACATTCGCCCACGTTTGTAATTTCGTAATTGTGCGGAATACTGTAATATAATATTTTTGTCAGCAGAAAATGTGAGAACCATGACTTGACAGGGTCGCGTTCTTTAAAAAGTCTGTTACCTGTCCCGAGTGTCGAATAACGTAAGGTGCATTCATGGTTTATTATTCATCAAGTCTTCCTGCAAAACACTGCAAGAAAAACTTGTCTTCATTGAATGCACTGGTGTTAGTGCACACGTACGTGTTATCCTACATAAGCGGAGTCTTTCGACAATAACTCATCAGTTGCAATACAGCGCCTGTGTTTGCGTCTTTTTAGGTGGGCATGAATGTGTTGTATTGTATTCTGCTTCCTCAAAAAGAAAATAATGACTAGGTCGTTAGCTACCTGCTGCAACAAATAAAAAAGCAGGATGCAACATTTTTTTTGTCAGTATATACTTCTCTCTCTCAACCCCTCCCAACCCCACACACACGCGCACACCAGAGCTATAAACGTCCAAGAAGGAAGAGGGGTTGTTTACGGTTGCGCACCTGTCATTCCTTCTCCAAATGTTTTGGTGTGAGGGGGTTTGTTGGAGTAGCGAGGATATAATGTAAGACTGGAATCAAAGGTGAACATTCGACATAAGTCTGGCTGTTTTGGATAGAAATTAAAGGTATGAGAACTCTAACCAAAATGTATGTAAGGAAAAAAAAAACCTGATGTTTCGAAGCTGCTTCGGCTTTTTCCTGAGAGGTAAAAGGTTGACTTCAGAACGTCGTTTTTTTAACTATGTTTTGGTTGGAGTTTTCTCATTACTTCGATGTACGAATAGAAGTGGGGATGGTGGTTAACGAAAGGGTTGCCCCAGTGGCTTTAGCAATACTTCATTAGGCAAAATATCTTCTCTTTTCATCTTGCTGTGTAATCTCCTTGCCTTCTTGTGTTTCTCGGCTAAGCTTTGTTTTGTGCTCGGCAGCTCAGGGTGAGGTGAGTTTCTGCGAACCTTACCTGCCTTCCAAACCAGTTACTGAATGCAAGCTTCCCCTGAATGGATGAATCTGTGGTTGAAGAAAGTTGTGGTTGAAGAAAGTTGAAGAAAGAGTTTAGAAGTAGGTAGGAGAATAAGGTTTGGAAGAACGTGACGGCCATGGCTGCTAGAGCAGAAAGAGAATATGGGCCGTTGGCAGGGCAGTCCGAGTCGTATGACTTAGAAATGTGGAGCTGCAACCACGTACGCACATACCTAAGGTCATTACCACGAGAAAAAAAAAATGTCCTAGATCACCTTTCTTGGGTAAAAATACAGAAAACTAGCTAAACGAGAAAACTAAAATAAATAAAGAAATAAATAATATTCCAACCACCAATTGTCACCACAGCTGCGGAACAAAGAAAAAACGTAATCCGGGACCTCGGCACCAGTGGCTACACAGAGGCATTCATTCGCAGAACACTGTGTATAAGAAAAGACACGGGAAACACGACACCAATGACGCCGCAACGACGCCGCGTGTCGACCAAACTTGAGTGCAGGGAACAACGAACGGAGCACAATGGCAGAACACTGTGAGACCACTCGCAACATGTCTGCCCCACGGCACAGTGTAGAGCTCGTTGCGTTGTTTTGTAGTCTTTCTGCATTCCTTGAAATGCACAAAGAGCGCGAAAACTTAGGTACGAGAAACTTGAGCGTGGAAAACGACTTTGCCATCAAGCCTTTGCAGTGTGAACTGGACGAACGCAATGACGGCTGAGGGACGACAGCAAGTTCTTACACGTTTCAAAGTTGAGTATGAATGGAAAAGGGTTTGAATGGGAATGAAAAAAAAATTCTACAAAAACACGGGCGTTGATGTGTTGTGTCGGTACAACAGAACTGCAGGCCTGTTGGAAAAAGAGGGCAGCAATATCTCATACAGAGACTCGAAAATTAAAAGCCTCTCTGATCCGAGAGGTAAAAGAATTATTCGAACACGTTACAGCTTGAACAAATTTATTTTCGCGAGTGATGAAGGACCACGTACGGCATGAACGGTGTGTTTCTGCCTCCTTCCGTCTTGAAATATGGCCGCGACAATTTTCGTGGTACCCTAAAATACGCAGCCATTGTTTAATCGGTAGCAAATGACATGACAAAAACCCATGGTCTGTGTCATCACTACATTTTAACAAAACTTGAAATCCAGCCAGATGGCGCATTACTATCGGGAAATTTTTAGCGCAAACTGATGCTTTCTCACGACGTTCCCAAGCACCCGTCCTGTCTCTCTCGTTCTTCTTAATGTCTTGTTTGGCGCTCACAACTTTCCCAATCGCCACTTTTATTCAAGAAAAAACTGAAGTGGCATCTGAGGGCATAAGCAGTTCAACGCAATAGAGAGAGAGAACGGGTGCTCGATTGCTCGCGAATCGTGCTGCTTTTTCGTCTTTAAGCCACATTAATAATGAATCTGGAGCTTAGCACTTATTCTCCGCTGATTAGGTACATAATCACAGATCTAGCTCAGTGTGAATTCCGATGTCACGTAATAAAGGTGACCATAGGTGGCACATGTGTCACAACAAGCTGCAGAACCCAATTCCATGCCTTTGTACCGTCATGCTCGTTTAATACGAACGTTTGTAGATTGGATTACAGAAACGACATTAAAATACCGAGAAATTTTTAACTCCTCCGTTTGTTAGTAACGCACTTCGTTATGCATTCTTCTGTTCTCTGGGAGCAGATCACGTGAGTTTTGTAGCATGAATGAACATAAATTGCTGTTTTTATTTCCCACAGTCATCAAACGGTGTACTCTATAAACACATCATCCAAATTAAACTTCGTGCCAGCACAATGCATACAATACTCAATTACATCGCCAAAAAAGAATACGGGTTTCACGGAAAGAATTTCCTAATGCTTCGTTAGATATTCAAACGTTAAATTTAGAAATAGCACCACCATGAACGGGATTAACTCCATGGCCAAATTTCACTGCTACAAGCGCTCGAATAACTGCACCTTGCAGGTATGCATTTTACATTGGATGAGGTTTTAGAGGTGTGGTGCTTTCATTAGTTCAGGTTACATTGTTTCAGCGTAGAATCACCTCTTTAGTCAGGTTTACTATGCTTTTTAATGTTATTTATTTCACCTCACTGGTCATTTAGCGACGGTCATTTCATTTCCAGATCCTTAAATGACAGTTATGAATAGTTGATATCCAAGCATTTTTTAAATATATATGACTTGTATTTACCAAAGGACCAACCCTAGAATGAGTTCAGGGGAGGGAGGATATGAACAGTTTTATCATTTGGAAAATAAAATTTTGGCTTGACAAGCCAGAACGTCAATACGACAACAAGGCACGCCATAGTAGGAGGTTTTAAATATTCGGAACCATAGGGCGGCAAAATAAATGAAGCCCACATAGACTCGCTCAGTAAATGTGCTTTTATCTTAGGACTAGATATAGGGCCCAGCCTAAAGCTGAAATTTTGGTCACATATAGGTGACCAAAAATATTTCTCTCTGCAAAACTTTGTTGAAATAGACTGCTTTCAATGAAGTAAATCAGCCCGACATTTTTCGAATACACCTGAGGTAGTCGCCAAAAAGCATTGGATGTTTGGCGTGGAATGGCCAATCAAACTTTACGTCGATACCTGTCACTTTTCATCTCCACTGTCCCTTTTCAAGTTCGTATTCTTCCTTTCTTGACATTCAACTTCACAGTATTTTAACTAATCCGCATCATATTGGTCTGTTAGATGAAAATAGCTCGTAGTATACGCATCTTAAATAAAACTTGGCCGTGCACTTACGCCCCATCTCACTGTTTTGTATCAATCATTTCACCGTTCTCATCTCACTTACCGTATTGACACGTGGTTGTGACGGCAAAGAATATGCTACTTGGGTTGCTCAAGACGACACTTTTTATTGAGTGAACATGTGCCTAGAAATGTACAAGGTACTAGAAATTCACGCTTTACGCAGATAGCGGTTATCAGAAGATTAGTCATTGGTAATATGATCTGCGCGAAGGTACGTCCCCATATATACACGTGGCATCAAACATCATCCATACTGTAGGTGTCTCAAGCTTCTCAGAAGATTCTAAATTAATCTAGAATTTTCGCAGACAGCCAAGTGTGCTTTACGCAAGGCAATTGATCAATTGAGTAATGCAATTGGCAATTGGCAATTAATTAAGGCAATTGATCGAAAATGCAGCCGCCGCAGGCGGGATTCGATCCTGTGGCCTGCGGGTCAGCAGCCGAATACCTTAGCTACTGAACCACTACGGCGGTGCCTCTGCACAAAAGAGTGATATAAAAATACAAGCGAGCGTGGCAGTATAATAATGTTGCGACAAAATTTCAGCAGATGCAACACGTTCTACTGTGGATGCTATTTTCATACAGAACCGTAAGCGGGTAGCCACGCATTGCAAGGTAGATCGACGTCTTTGGTTATTTTGAAAAGGCTAAATTTCTACCTAAAACACACGGCATGACGAGCACTCACGTTGACTGTAAATCTTAGCGAAACGAAGTGCACGCTTCGGTGGGATGACATGCATATCATTAAAAAGCTGTTGTGTGTTCCTCAAAGTCCGAGATCCTTAATCGTCGAGCAACCCTTCACTGTCACATGCTGAATGAAAGGAATCTATCCATGTAATGTGTACAGCCAGCCTATAGACCGCAACCACAACTGACGATGTTGGTCGACATCACTCCTGTAGGTCCATATATTTAGTGCTGTATCCGTTACAGTAAAAATGTAACTAAATACGTTAGTCGTTGCTCTAATAAAAAGGGAACGTTTCACGGCCCCACGTTGTATATATACATAAAAAAAGGTGACACATTACCGTTACCGTAACCGAAAAAAAAACATAACAAATGGTATGTTTTCCGTAAATCTGCCGTAACTCCGGAATCATCAATTTTAATCACTGCGTCTTTGCTTCAGAAACCCACAATGAGAATTTTTAAATCTCAAATTTACGTTTCACACGTACTAACCCAAGCAAGGATTATACTGAATGTTCAGTTAAAGAGAATTATTAGTACAAATGTACTGAACTTTAGTAATGTTATATAGAAGCCTAATGACGCCTCCTCATGTGATGGCTTCTGACTCTGCAGTGACACAGGGGGAAACCATTGTTTTTTTTCATTGGAGCATTATACACAAAGTGAGGTTCAATAATCTACGGTATTCACAAAGAAGCTATTACTGAACTCTCAAGAAACTTACAACAATTGGCCTTTTCTTGATCCTTCAGCACCTTCAGTAAAGCATGTCAAAATTGGTACTGTTGGCCCTAGCCACCAAAACGGCCAGCCGCGCGCTAGCAGGCAATCACGGAGGCCTACAGAGGCCTACATTGGTGCCTTTTTATTGGGGAGGGGGAGCTTGTGAGATGTCATGGGGAGGAGGGGGACACTTGCAAGTTTGTGACACCAAATGTGCCTTGCAGACGCGTAAGTATAGAAAAATCACTAAGGGGTACACACATCTTGCAATAGCAGCCATTTCGTTTTAATATGTTGCAGGTTTTATTTTTGTTTATATAAGAAATAAAATCATGTCTAGAAATAAAATTGACAAACGAACGTAGGTTCCCGACACTCGTAATCGCATTCTTCGATTGAGTTTTTTTCCGGAACCAGTCGAGTGGAGCAGTTGTGATTTCAATTGTCTCACACAGCTGGTGGGTATTGAGCACGTGTACACGCTACAAAAAAGCATTAAAAAGTTGAATGTTTTATACACACTTATGAAGCATTCTTACTTGTGAAGTTTTAGGAGAAATTTTAATGGGGCCCACTTGAAAGGGGTGTCGCCCTCCCCTGACGAAGCACAAAGGGGTCGGGGAGTCAACATTCTCTGCAGGCGTGGTCAACGGGTGTTCAGGTCGTGACCAGTATGGACTGTGTATCTGAGCAAATATTGAATTTGCTCTCATCTGCACATATGACCATCGACATGTTTTTGTCTTAGGGGGATGCGAACCCTTCTTGAACTCTTATCACGGTTGAGGGAGGGGGCCGTGTTGGAGTTTAGAGTGGGTAGCAAGTGCTGGTGCGGCTTGAAGGCGTCAAGTGCCCCCTTTCGCACCACCCGCCTGGCCCACGCCCATGTCTACATTTGATTCATCGAACACTGCGGTGAGGACTAGTTGACTAAATGCGCAGATTTGTTTTCTCCAGCATCTTATACCGCTGCATAAAACATTCTCACATTGTGAAAAGTACGTATTTTGATTCGTTTGAAGGAAAGAAACATTCAAGGCATGACCGATACTCAAAAGAGCGTGTCCTGCAATCGCAATAAGAAAACTCGTAGCAGAGGTGCTCCTTTTTTCGTGCAGCGTACAATGTAAAAGTGAGATCCGATTCGGAAAAGGCGAACTGAGTGACGTGCGTTGGTGCTTGCTCAATGTTCAATGAAAGAAGGTTTCATGAAGTATGACGTAGCCAACAACAGAAACGAACTGCTGCATCTTAAATAAAAAAAACAAGCAAAGTGCGGCACATTCGTGGTAGAACATGGACATATTGAAATCGGCGTATTTTGTCATGAAATCGAAATAATAACTATTTTACAAAACGCTATGCCTTCAACGCTATGTCGACACATCTGTGTATTGTCATTTATGCTATTTTGATGAAAATCCTTGAACTTTAACCAATTCAGTAACCTGTGGCAGAAGAGCCTTTTGAATGTTTAGTTTCGGTTTCCGCGCCGCTAGCGCCGCCGCCGTCGACGACAAAAATTGGCCGCGCGCCGCCGCCGATAAAATAACCGGCGTGCGCCGACAACGCCGCCGCCGCCTACTTTGAACGACCCCCACGCCGCCACCAGTCGAAATCGCCTCGGCGCACACCTCTACCCAAAGAGCTTCGTCGCACCCTCTGGTCCACTGTTGGGTGCCTAAGCTTCTTGCTGTAGGTCACCACTCTATCAGTGACAGAAATATTTCACTGTTCTCGAAATATTTTACAGGCTCATTATTCTCGGAATATATACATGACTCAATTAGTACTAGAAGTTGGGCTACTGTGATTCGGTTCGTGGTGGCAGCTATAAAACTCCGATGACAGAGAGACTCATGAAATGATACGAATGACGACATCACTGCCTTTCTCATTCCTATATTTGCTCGAGTACAAGTGTTTGCAGAGTATTATACACTGCTCCATGATTCAGACGCATGGCCTCAAACGGACGGGACTTGGACAATCTCGGTAAAAGATGGATACGTAGTTTAGATAAACTGGATTTCTACGCTGAGTGATGACACACACACACACACACACACACACACAGATATATATATATATATATATATATATATATATATATATATATATATATATATATACGACGTTTAAGTAAATACTCGTAATTGAACATTTATAAAAATTGATTGTGAAAATCGTGGCCACCAAGTTCTATGACCTGCACAGTAGAAGCAGCATTTTAGCAGCCAGCACTAAACGGAACATCTTTTAATTTTTTCTTGCTTTTCTTCTGGAGGTCGTTAATTTGTGGAGTGTGAATTCTATAAGCTTAAATGTAAGCATTTTGACTGACATTTGTTGTGCTCGGTAGAAGATTTAAGAAATAGGGAAGTTCATAGAGGGCCTGAGGTGACAGGAACGACTTGGTAACTTTCTCGGGATCTGCCTGTGTTTGTCACAAAACATCTTTGTGTCTTGGTTTTCCAAAACTGCGGCTTTCCGTTTGCAACACGTTTCAAATGCCGTGAACGTATACTCAGGAGATTTTTGCTAGAGAGCGGTTCAAGTTTGTTGGCGTGTTGTAAATGTGCCAGGATTCGCGCAAGGATCTCCTTTCGAAATTCCTCTCTGTTTCTTGAACAGAAAAGCTGTAGAAATCGATCATATGGTCGGGTTGCTCAAGGGCTCTGCAAACGTGCCGCTTGCACTTCTGCCTTCCTGACATCGTTCTTAAGCTGGCGTAATCTTAACGAGCGGGCTCGAAAGTTTATTGCTGCCCGGCAAGACGCACGTTAGCGCTGAGCCGTTGACTCCCACGTCGAGAACGCCAGTCCAAGCCTGTCAGCTGCTCCACGTGGGCGTTCTGAACCGAACCATTGGCTTTTTGCCTACGTAGCTGGCTGGACACTCTGGTTGTGGTTATAAGAGGGAAAAGAAGAGAAAAGTGAGCCCCGTAACTATCTTCATCAGCGTGCGACACCTCAACAGTAGCACACAAGGGATGGTGGTGAGGTGGGATTAACAGGATAGGATTATATATATATATATATATATATATATATATATATATATATATATATATATATATATATATATTGTAACAAACAAATACAGTGCCCGAAGCTAAAACAGCTATTTATTAATGGCCAACTTGTGCCCGTCAACTAAATACACAAAGGTTATGAGCTCACTGGTCAAAACCTAGTCAACTTCTCTTGCGTCTCGCCACGAGCTGCTCCTCGAAAAACCGTCAGCGTTCCTTGTCCAGCGCGTGATGTGGTGACACGTGCAGCCAGCGTTGCATGGCGCGTTTAGAGCTTGGCGCGTTTGGCTTGTCCGTTGGTGTGGCAGAATTCAAAGCAGCAGGAAGCGGCGCAGGACTTCGGCAGGTGCCTAACAACTTGTGGCATTAGCCCCCTCCTGAAACGCATAGTCCCGATGCGTACGCTGCCGTCGAACAGTTTTGTAAAGGAGTATTTATCTGATGTTTGAGCACACTTATCAATTGTCTAGTTCAGTGCCTTTCGTAGTACGGTTTCATTCGTACGACTTCTGGGCGATTCCTGCGTCGGGTCGAGCACACTTGCCCTTCAGGAATTACTTCGTAGTTTAGCGTGCCTAACTGGCGAAGTACTTTGTAAGAGCCGAAATAGCGCCGCATCAGTTTTTCCGATAGGCCAGGTGCGCGTATAGGCGTCCACACCCACACTTTGTCTCCGGGGTTGTACTGTACGTCTCTCCGCTTCTGATTATAGCGACTTGCATCGGAGCCTTGTTGCAAAATGATACGATGTCTTGCCAATTGCCGTGCCTCTTCTGCCCTTTCTATGTAGTCGCTGATGTGTGGGTCACCCTCATTTGAATCGTTGACAGATAGCATCGCGTCTAAGGTCGTTGTGACCATCCGACCATAAACAAGTTGAACTGGCGTGAAGTGTGTCGTTTCTTGTACTGCGGTATTATACGCAAATGTTGCATAAGGCAAAATACTGTCCCATGTCTGGTGCTCAACGTCCACATACATCGAGATCATGTCGGCGAGAGTTCTATTGAGCCTTTCGATTAATCCATTTGTTTGCAGATGGTATGCTGTAGTCATTCTATGATCGGTGTGGGAGAGCTTCTTAACAGACTGCATCAAACGGACAGTAAATGCTGTTCCTTTATCTGTAATGACAACCTGTGTTGCGCCATGTCGTAGTACAATCTGAGTGACGAAAAACTGGGCTACTTCGTTCGCCGTTCCTTTCGCGAGAGCTGATGTCTCAGCATATCGAGTCATGTAGTCTGTTGCTACAACAATCCAGCGCTTTCCCGATGAAGAGAGAGGAAATGGACCAAGCAAATCCATTCCCACTTGCTGAAATGGCCTTTTTGGTGGCTCTATTGGTTGCAACAGACCCGCTGGTTTCGATGGTGGTATTTTACGTCTCTGGCAATCGCGGCATGACTTAACATAATGGTGCACCCCATCCCTTAATTTCGGCCAATAATACTTCCGGCAAATTCTGGCCAAAGTGCAGCTACTACCCATATGGCCAGCCGATGGGTCGTCATGACACGCTTCTAAGATTTCTGCTCGCAGTGATGATGGTACAAGAAGCAGAAACGTCTCACCGGTGTTTACGAAGTTGCGCTTGTATAGGACGTCGTTCCGGAGGACATAGGATGTCAAACCACGGACGAGAACTCGTGGTACCTCAATTTGGTGACCCTCTAAGTATTGGATAAGCGGGCGTAGTTCCGGGTCCTCTCGCTGAAGACGAGCCATCTCCGACACATTCAGAACTCCAAGAAATGGGATGTCTTGCTCTTGGTCAGATGATGGAGACTCCACAGGTGCGCGAGACAGGCAATCGGCGTCATTGTGCTTGAGACCGGACTTGTAGACCACAGTGATGTCGTGTTCCTGCAGACGCAGGCTTCATCTAGCAAGTCTTCCAGAAGGGTCCTTGATGTTTGCCAGCCAACACAATGAATGATGATCACTGATTGCTCGAAACGGTCTGCCGTAGAGGTATGGGCGAAACTTGCTGATGGTCCATATAACTGCGAGACACTTTTTCTCTCTCGCTGAGTAATTAGACTCAGCATTTGATAGAGTGCGGCTCGCGTAAGCAATGACCTTTTCTTCTCCATTGTGCCACTGAACGAGGATGGCACCGAGGCCAACGTTACTCGCGTCGGTATGTATGTCTGTATCGGCCTTTTCGTCAAAATGGGCAAGTATTGGAGAAGACTGCAAACGGCGTCGCAACTCTGAGAAAGCCGCTTCTTGTTCCTCCCGCCAAGAGAATGGTACAGTTTCTTTCGTTAGCCGTGTCAAAGGCTCAGCGACCTTAGCAAAGTTTTCAACAAAGCGTCTGTAGTAGGCACATAGTCCCAGGAATCGTCTGACGGCCTTTTTGTCTTGCGGTTTCAGAAAATTTTCAACTGCTGCAATCTTTTCCGGGTCTGGGCGGACGCCTTCCGCACTAACTATGTGCCCGAGGAACCGAAGCTGACGAAATCCAAAGTGACACTTTTGCGGTTTGATGATCAGTGCTGCCACGCGAATGGCATCCAGTACCATTCTCAGTCGGTGGATGTGCTGATCGAAGGTAGAAGAAAAAACCACTACATCGTCAAGGTAGACGAGACACAATTGCCACTTGAGTCCGGAGAGCACAGTGTCCATTATCCTCTGGAAGGTAGCGGGAGCAGAGCACAAACCGAAAGGGAGCACTTTGAACTCGTATAGTCCGTCTGGGGTCACAAAAGCCGTCTTCTCGCGATCTCGTTCGTCCACCTCGATCTGCCAATATCCACTTTTTAAGTCCAATGATGAAAAGAAGTGAGCATTGCGTAACTTATCCAAGGCATCATCGATCCGTGAAAGTGGGTAAACATCACGCTTTGTGACTTGGTTCAGCTTTCTGTAGTCAACGCAAAACCGCAGAGTGTTGTCCTTCTTTTTGACTAGCACTACCGGTGATGCCCACGGACTGTTGGATGGCTGGATTACATCATCATTGAGCATTTCCTGCACTTGGTTCTTGATGGCTTCCCTTTCTTTTGGCGCTACTCGGTATGGGCGCTGATGCACAGGTCTCACGTGTTCTTCGACCACGATACGGTGCTTTGCGACGGGAGTACGTCCGACTTTCGACGAGGTAGAGCTCTCTGATGAGGTCAGCAATCTGTTGCTTCTGAGATGACGAGAGCTCTCTGTCAATGTCTACTGACTGGAGTACGTTATCTACTGTCTCTGAAGCTTTATCAAGCGTGCAAACATCTGAGACTTGCACGTACTCATGCAGCGATGCTACGGATGTTCCCTTCGCAACATGCTGCAGCTCATTTCGAAAGTTAGTTAATAGGACATACGCACATCCATCACGAAGGCTCACCAGGCCTCTTGCCACGCATAGTCCTTTTTCTAGTAGCAGTCCGATGTTTCTGTCAGCTAAGCCGTCACAGTCACGAAGAACTTCACTCCCCACAAGAATGGTCACACTGGAACGTGGTGTCACGGTTACATCTTCGTCCACAATGCGGATAGGTAGAACGGTTGGTTTCTCCGCATGACAGAAGGCGATGGCATTCTCCGTAGAAAACGAAACCTGGGACTCTTGCAAGTCAATGACTGCATTGTTTGTTTGCAAAAAGTCCATGCCTATAATCAGTTCCCGGGAGCACTCAGGAAGCATAATAAAGCTGCCGACATACACAAATCCTCTTATTCCTACCCTTGCGGTGCACAACCCCATGGGACTAACTAAGTGCCCTCCAGCGGTACGTATCTGAGGTCCGGTCCACTCAGTCATCACCTTCTTAAGCTTCTTTGCGAGAGCATTACTGACAACGGAATAGTCTGCACCAGTGTCTATTAGCGCAACGGCCTCGACGTCGTCGATCGTGACTAATATCTCGGAGGTAACGTCGCTACTACTGCACTTGACCGTCGTTGCGTAACTGCCACCGTCCTGTCGGGCTAACAATGGAGGGTCTTCAGTTGTCCGTATATCAGCGGCCTCACCTAGAGAGGTCGCTGGCTCTAGTTTTCCCGCCGCGGGCTAGGTGAACGTGATCTTCGGAGATTTGATGACGGACGAGGACTCGGTGACCGATAGCGCATCGGTGCTGTCAAACGCGACTCCCGTTGTTGCGCGTCTTGAGGTGAATAGCGTGAAGACAAGTATTCTTCGATTTCGTAGGGCCGTTCACCGTTCCGTGGGCATGGTGCATTGACTGGAAAACCACGCAGTCCCGCTCGACGATACTGGCATGCCCGGTAAAGGTGACCTGCTTCTCCGCAGTGGTAGCTTAGGGGGCGCCGGTCTACAGTGCGCCATACATCGCTCTTACGTGGTCTTGCTTCCGGCATTCGTAGCGGCGTACTCGGAGAAAACGTCGGAGGCATCACAGCAGTCGCAGCCGTCCGATTCATGCGTCCGAGGTCCTGTCGTACAGCTCGTGCGTACGACAACTGAGGAGGAGGCTCCGGTTGTGTGCGCTGTAGTACCTGAGGTTGTGGTTGTAGAACCGCTTGCCGCACTTCTTCGCGCACAACGTCGGCAAGTGAGGACATCGCTGGACGAGCTTGAGTCATGCATATTTTCTGCAGTTCTTCTCTTACGACAGCCCTCACCATTTCACGCAAGAGATCAATGTTACTCGTGAGGGTTGTCGGCGCCGCGCTAACAGGTGAGACGCTTACGTCCCTGTTGTATTGGCGCGCGCGCTGCTGCAGGGTCTTTTCTATCATGGTCGCCTCTGATGTGAACTCAGCAAGAGAGCGCGTGAATTACGCACCAGGCCTGCAAAAAGCTCCTCCTTCACTCCACGCATCAGGTGCCGCAACTTCTTTTCCTCAGCCATGTTCTGGTCGGCCCGGCGGAATAGTCGAGACATGTCTTCAATGTACATGGCGACGCTCTCGTTGTTCCGTTGGTTTCGCGTCTGAAGGGCGGCTTCTGCCTTTTCTTTGCGGTCCGTGTTTGGGTACGTAGCAAGAAACTCTCTTCGAAAGTCATCCCACGATAATAAGGACGCTTCGTGGTTTTCGAACCACGTACGTGCAGAATCTTGCAGTGCCACGAAGACGTAGCGAAGTTTCCGGTCTTCGTTCCAACCGTTCAGTCTGGCAACGCGTTCGAAACCGTCGAGCCAGTCCTCGGAATCCTCGAAAATATCACCGTGAAATACCTCTGGTATGCGGGGCGGGTCCATGACGATATGCGATGGAAATGAAGTCGCTTGGGTGGCCATTGCAGGGGCTCCGGAACTAACGTCCTCCGCTGGTCTGGAAGAATCGAAGAGGGCACCAAACTCGGGCTGCTCACCTCGTAGGCGACGACTCGTTCGTTGGTGTACGGGAGTCAACAGTGCTGGCTCCAACCTTCGGGGTTCTGGGCTATGTTCCCTATGCTGAGATGGGCTTGGAATCATACCCCGCACCTCCACCAGTTTGTAACGAACAAATACAGTGCCGGAAGCTAAAACAGCTATTTATTATTGGCCAACTTGTGCCCGTCAACTAAATACACAAAGGTTGTGAGCTCACTGGTCAAAACCTCGTCAACTTCTCTTGCGTCTCGCCTCAAGCTGCTCCTCGAAAAACCGCCAGCGTTCCTTGTCCAGCGCGTGATGTGGTGACAGGTGCAGCCAGCGTTGCATGGCGCGTTTATAGCTTGGCGCGTTTGGCTTGTCCGTTGGTGTGGCAGAATTCAAAGCAGCAGGAAGCGGCGCAGGACTTCGGCAGGTGCCTAACAACATGTGGCAATGTATATATATATATATATATATATATATATATATATATATATATATATATATATATATATATATATATATATATATATATATATATATATATATATATATATATATATATATATATGTCCTAGATGCGCTAGGACAGCGAGCGACGACATATCAGAGATAGGAGAGATAGGAAAGATGGAAACACGGTCACAGGAGTTGGAGGACGGGGTACAACTTGCAAGAGCTTTTGTCGGCGACAGGAGATGGCGTAGGGCTAGTCCAGTCGGCCAGAGCTGCGCTGTCGTCGGAGATCGCGAGGGCACAACCGGTCGGCACGGAATCGAGCATTCGCTTTTTGCCTACGCTTTTTGGCTGGCTGGACACTGAACAAAGCAACTTACAGACTACTCGATGGTGTTGCTTCCTCCTTCGGCCGTGGTAGCAAGCGGGTTAGTATCGAAGCAGGCTTGTAAACCACCTCGACCCCTGATTTTCCGAGAATCGCGAAGAGCTCTTCAATGGCACCCGGCACATATGAGATGACAATGCGCTTGGCTGGCTTCAATTATTTTTTGCCAGTGGGGTGACCAGGGAGGGAAGGTTGTCGCATAGTGTGTCTTTCATGGGTCCATAAACACGGTACAGTGGCCGTTCTCTCAATACGCGCCATGACGCCCACGTATAATATTAAAAACGCAGGCACAAACGGAAAGAAAACAAAAGCCATCTAAATGCACAACGCTGGGCAATATTTTTGTCAGTCTTCACCTCTCGAAAGGGCTCCACAAAAGTGTAAAAAGTGAACATTTTCATTGATAAATGTAAAACCTGGTTGCTGAGATGTACTAAAAGTGATAAGCCAACTGAAAAAAAATGTTAGGAGTGATTTACACGGTTGTATACCATAATTGAAAAGCTGCCGTAGGTAAATATCGTGTTACTGTGTTGCTTTTCAGCACTAAAACTCAGCTGTTGCTCCAGTAGTTCGTCACGTACACCTCAACACCAAGAACGTAACCCTACGATTTGTGATGAATAATTTATTATGAGCATTTAGTGTGACAAAAGCCGCCTAAAATGTCCATTGCTTTCCGCAAAAGATTTGTTTCTCTGCCACTACACTAGTCTTCTGATTAGGGCAGGCAAATTAGAGGGGCTCTGGTGACTCAGACTCAAAAGATGACAACGACTGATTCCATGAAGCAGACCTACCTGTACTGTGAAGAGTTTGAAAAATAAAAAAGAGCAAGGCTTGTTAACAAAGTGCTATTCTTGTTCGACGATGACTTCATTGTAGTTTGCCTTTGTAACATTTACAAACTAGACTACTTCGGGCGCTGTAGCACTGTAGGAAGAAATGCGAGTTATATAGCAATAACAAATGAACGAATGTTATTACTGAGCTAAAGAAAAAAAAAGCAGATTTAACTGGCGCACACGAGAAGACTGTGGAAGCAACGGTGCTGGTGGCCTACCCTAACTCCTTTCCTTTACCTCTTCCTCAGTTTCCTTTCTCCCTTCTTGCTATATTATACAAGGACAATAATAACGACAGTCTATCGACTCGTCATTCACATAGCAATATTATATAAGGCTATGCTTTGTTTCCACTTAGCTTGACGCATGCGTTCTGAGTTCGGAGTGGCCGTCGGCAAGGCTGGAAATTAAGCTTAAACATCCTGCTATTGAAAATGAAATGCTACATGTATCAAGCGCTTAATTCACCTAGATTTTCATCCTACACTCTTGTCTGAGCTGTGTGTGGATTGAGGGTGTAACACTGTATACGATGGCACCAAACGTGAACATCAGTTTTCTTTTTCCTGAAAGGAAAACAAAAGCATATCGCTGCCAATAATGACAACACGTTAGCAAGTGATAGAATATTATCAATCAATAACTGCTTTCTGGACTAATAGAAAATGTACTGCATCACTTTTTTTTTCGTTTCTACAGCATGATTAGTGTTCTTGCCATTGCCATGTGTACACATACATCAGCGAGACCATTGGGTAAAAAGGTGGATTATCACCAATACTTTCGAATTTAATGTAGGCAATATTTAGGGTGCATTCACTCTTCAATCGCAAAATCAAGCTCTGTGAATTCTGACTATATCCGAGCGCGAGAGGAAGCACTACGTACTTGAGATGTACACATAAATAAACAGTGTGGGTTTAAAATTGCTTTTAAGTTTAACATGTTAGCCCTTACATCGTACGCCAAGGACCCCTTTCGATAGCTGCTGTATTGGCGCGCAGACCTTCAATACACACATCAACAACGCGTAGATCGTTGCACATTCGACTATCTGTAGCATAAAGCTCTTGTAATGTGCGAAATAACAGTATGAAATCTACTTTCACATGTCGCAATGAAATCTCGCCAGATGAAGTGTTACATAAGCAATTTATCTATTACTATTTTTAATATATTAGGGTGATTGGAATGTGCCAAAAACATAGATAAAGACACAATACTTTTAGGTGTAGCAAATCTTTTGTCAAACACGCGATGCTGTATAATGTGTAGTTGCGAAGATCGTTAATTAAATATTGTCAGGTAGTAGTGCAAAAACAATCAGGGTCACGCTGTCCCTTGAAGCACCCATTGTTTGAAGCACATTTTATGGAACTATGCTTGGTACCTTATGAAATAAGACACCGGCAATGAAATTACAGTAAATTAGATGCTAACACTAATTTCCAAAAAGGTCTACAAAAGCCGCTCCTCCAGCTTACACTGTAACTGTGCTTTCCGTCCCGAGCGTCTGCTGTTTTCTTTTCTATAGAACTATACTTAGCTGATTATGTACATTTACGCAAAGAATAAGCGCTACGAACGAATAAGAAAGTGAAAGAGCTTCCACAAGGAATAACTGGACAGTACAATCTCGGAGCGTTTACTATGTGGTTGCCTAGCATATTCCTTTCCTACCCCATGGCTAGTGAATTGAGCATATTATTTATTATTACTCTTCAATTACAGTTACTACATTCATCATTTGGTGATTTCAGCAGGGTGGTACACCTACTTAGTATTGACAAAAACACGACAAAAAACTGATGCAGAAAGGAACGCACAGCTACGGTTGGAACTGTAGCTTCTGTAAGAGTCGAGTAACATGTTTTTAAGGGTAGTTAATCTTTCAGCCCCACCTATTTATTAGCTGCCCTCTGCAGTGGTCTAGTGGCTAAGGTACTCGGCTGCTGACCCGCAGGTCGCGGGATCGAATCCTAGCTTCGGCGGCTGCATTTTCGATAGAGGCGGAAATGTTGTATGCCTGTGTGCTCAGATTTGGGTGCACGGTTAAGAACCCCAGGCGGTCGAAATTTCCGGAGCCCTCCACTACGGCGTCTCTCATAATCATATGGTCCATGGTTTTGAGACGATGAACCCCCCATACCAATCAACATATTTATTGACCACCAGAAGTAATTGCATAATCTACACGAAAATTCGTGTGCACAATGAGGTCAAGTATACAAAAATATTTCAGAAGACATCTTTGCACTATTGAAATCATTTAAATTGTACGAGCTCTGTTATGTATTTTCGATACATTGTTGCGAAAAATGTAGCCTTTGTAATCAAAACTTTGCTGGCAATGTGAGAATTACTTACGTCCAGTGCACTCGACACCAAGATGCATTTGGTGCACATCGTGCTCAATATAAAAGGAAGAAAGAAAACAGGAGGTGGCTTGACATGACACTCTTCAAGCCCAGTCATAGAAAAATCAAATCGGGCATGCTGGAAATCTATCAACAGCGTGAAGCACGAGGGAGATCGGCCTGAGGTGAAGTTGAATTGCGGACAAAATAGGCACTCTCTCTTCTACGTATTGTTTCCTTTGTGATCTGAGCACTATGTGCTACATCCAACCACGAGAACCTTTTTCTCGGTTCGAAACAAACCTCGCTTGTGTTGTATAAGACTTATAACTGAACAGGGCCAAAAGCAGAGCTCTTTCAAAGAGAATAGCAGAATGTGTGTACCTATATGTTCAACAAATGAATCCGTGTCCAGTATAGTGGACATGGTTCTGTGAAAATCGTTGTACTGACATCTTTCTTAATTCTTTGCATGCTCTTCAATAGCCTATTAGCTAAAAAAAAGAAGATTAAAAAAACTTAGTTCTGCCCTAGAAAAAGTTCAGGTCAGAAAAAAATATGGCGTAGCCACAAATTAATTATTGAACCTGATATTATGAATACAATAGATTACCTACGACGAGAAAAAACTAAAGAATGTTATGCAGCTGGTCGTAGCTTTCTCGTATATAAATTATCTTTAAAACTTTGAGAACTCGAATTCAATCGAGTCAAAGAAAGAAAGAAATCCTTAGTCTGAAAAACCGTTCAGGGACGGTTCGGAACATGTTCGCGTACTCTACACCAGCCGGCTCCTAAACAGTGCGAGTGCGGATGCGCTGGCAGCGGGGCGCTTTTCTTTGGTTCCCACAATAAGGGGCGGGCGAGAACAGGTTGAAGAGCGAAGCTATTTCCGCAGGGAACTCGTCAGCGTCACGGTGGGAGGAGAAAAGAGTGAGCAAGGGGAAGGGTTTAGAGTTACTGGAAAGAAATTTTTTCCAATCACTTTAAACTAGGCCCTCGTGAGCCAGAATCCTGGCTTCGTGAGTCGAGTTGGCTTCCATGCTTAAGGAATCGTACCAGTCTGCCAGGAGTCGTTTTATAGGCACAAGAGTGCCTTCCGAGTTTCGTCTCCAAGGTTACAAGGAGCAAGGTACGTAATGTCATCAGGTCCTGGTGCTGAAGAATGCCGGCAAGGTGCCAGTGCCGTTTCTAGCTCCTCCATAGAAAACGGGCACTCCATGCGGGGATCACGTGAGAGCGGTGGGTTGTGAAGTGTTGCCATTTTTATTTCCGTGAAATTGGGCTCGCCGACAATTCTGTGACCTCAACGTCTCTACACTGTATGGGAAGTGTCAGAAATGTAAACAGTTGTCACTGACCAAAGGTTGTGCTAAGAACCCGGGCAGTTCTCCATATCAGTGATACGGGCTTTCGTGAATCCAAGGACTCGCAGAAGGATGCCCAACGTCGCCAAGCCGTTGTGCCTTTGTATTATGTTTTAAGTGCGTTTAGTCCATATAAAATCGTCCACGCCCTTTGTCCGTTTGTACCTACGTTCCACACGACGACGTATTGGGCGAAATTTCTCAAGCTCGATGCCGAAATCTGTGCGATTGTAACTAGTCAAAAGCAAATGCGTGGTGTTCTGCAGGGCATTCTTTACCGAGGCATCTAGGTTATGAGATGAGCCGGCACTACAACAGGCTTTCATTAACACTTTAAATGTCGGCCATGCAATCGGTGTATCTGAAGGCTCTGGAGTACTTGGAGAGTTGAAATATGGTCACTGGCCCTCGTTTTCAAATCCAAAAACCAGTGCACGTTTCTGGTAAATGAGCGAGAAAATAATGCAAGGTTTAGGCAGCTACTATATGCTGATCCGTGTAAATATGTAGTGCTTCCATCATTACAAACGCTAAGTTTGTACTCAGAAGCAAAAAACACCAACTTTCTTCCTCTAGAGGTTACCCTGGAGCTTCCTGATTGGAAATGGTGGGTATTAAATTCACCAATTTTCACCCATGGGCATTGAGCTCATGTCAGAACACCGCGTAAGCGCTCGCAGTCAAGGCGGCTTGATATGTAAGCTCCGAGAATCGTGAAAGTAACCTTATTCTTCTTCACAGTAAGGTACACATATTGATTCTCTTCGACAGGTGAGATAATGTGGCGAACGTAAGTCAAGTCACGCCGCATGAGTACAATAATCTTGCTGCAGTCTCTGTGGGTGGAGGACATAAAGCACTCATATCCTGACAATTTGATTGAAGCAGGCAGGTTGGGTTCACAAATCAGAATGATGGGGAAATAGTTGACAAATACAAACTGCCAAAAATCAGACATGCGCAACTCAATACCTCTGGTGTTCCACTGAGGGACAGATGCATTCTTCACTTCCAATAGAAACGATTGTGCCTCGCTGGCCATGGTTTTACCCTCGCGCTGCATACACCGGACTCAGGGTGTCAAGAATTTGCAATGCGCTCTGCGCAGATGGTCTCTTCATCTTGCTCAGTAGAACATGGCGCTCATCAGCAATTACAGCAGGCTTATTACTTGCGATCTTCATTCGTCGCATTCGGGCATCTCTCTGTCGGTAGAGCAGTCTCTTCGGGATGGTCTTCGGCCTCGATGACGTCGTCGGCAAAGTGTAGTGGCCGCTTCCCTGTGCGTTGAAGTGTCGCGCACCATACACTTTCTTTTTTTTTCAACTCATGAGAAAGACTCGCTTGAGATTTAATTTTTAACTTCGTATGCATTGCGGTCAGATGGTATAAATCATTGTCTGGCCTAAATGATGCAGCATTATTTATCCACTCATGCGTCGAGTGACTTAAATATGCGTGTCTCCCACAAATCCACGCCCGAGTCATTCATCGACGGGTCACGGGAGACAAATGTTTCTCTCGGAAGTCCGCACGTGGACTTGGCATTTCACTCTATGAACATGAGTTGGCATGTGTGCCCATGATTGCAGAATTTCCACCATTTTGTGGTTTTCACGGAGGAACCACTTGCCGCCATTAAGGCATTCAACTGCTTATTGCCCAGCATTTTCATTGATACTGACCTTTTCTTCTATTCTCTGGTCACAGAGAAGAAGCCGCCGGGTATGTAAACAACATTTCCAGGTGGCATGGTCACAAAGCATGGTCACATTTTGTAACGCATATTCATTACTGATATAATGAAGGAATAATGACAACAAAAGGGAACAGCAAGCATCATCGCAGAGTAAGGCACCACGAGATCGGCGCTCGAGCTCCTCCATCTTCTTCGTCCTGTCGCTATCTCCAATCTCCCACCTGCCCGTTTGGTTCGCCCAATAAACCTCTTTACATTTGGTGGATCGTGCTGGGTAACCACATCGCCTACAACCTGGAACTCCGATCTCGCACCCTGCCGTCGACCATGCAAGTGTACGCTGCCCAACAAACAATACCTCTCGCGGCCGCTACTTGCCCCGGCCCGGTTCATCAGCGAGACCCCCCGATCTTTGCCGGCACCGAAGACCAGGACGTCGAGGATTGGCTGTTGTCATACAAGAAAGTCAGTGGACCCAACAGGTGGGATGACGCTGCTAAGTTAGGCACTGTCAATTTTTATCTCACCGACGTGGCCAAGCTGTGGTATACGAACCACGAAACCGAGTTCGCGAATTGGTCCACCTTCAAGGAGGCAATACGTGCCGTTTTTGGTCGTCCTGCCTTACGGAAGCTACGCGCCCAACAACGTCTGCACACACGGGCACAGGAGAGAGGTGAAACTTTCACATCATATATAGAAGATGTGATTGATCTCTGCCGGCGTGTCGATGCTTCTATGAGCGAGAGTGCGAAGATACAGCACATTATGAAGGGCGTCGACGATGACGTTTTCCAGATGCTTCTCGCGAAGTCTCCAAGCACTGTGGCAGAAGTAGTGACTTTGTGCCAAAGCTATGATGAATTGTGGAGGCAACGAGCTCAGACGCGACGCTCATTCCAGACAATCCAACCAGTGACCGCACTGGACGCTATGACTGACCAGACAAACCTTCTCGCACAAACGAAAGACTTCGTGCGAGAGGAAGTGGCTCGGCAGCTTTCTCTGCGGTCTTTTGCTCAACGCCAGGAGCTCTCGCACCAACAGCCACTGCGACACCCACCACCATTGGCTCCCATGCTCCGACATGTGGTCCAGGAGCAGATTTCCGAGGCTATGCCGGTGCCCTTGCAGCAGCCCCCCGTCACCGCGCCTCTTACTTACGCTGAGGCACTAAAGCGGCAGCAGCGACACCACCCCCGTTGTTCCAGGGACTGCCGTATACCTCAGCCCCGACTCAGCCGTCCACCGCCTGGGTTCCTTCCATTGCCACCACAGCCTCGACTCACCCGTCTGCCGCATTGACGGGTCCCCTCGTCGCCAATACTTGGAGAACGCGCGATAACCGGCCCATCTGTTTTGCGTACGGCGGCCCTGGCCATATCGGCCCGTTACTGCCGTCGTCGCGTGCTGGGATACACAGACGCCCGGACACAGAACAGCTTCATGGACCTTTCTCCATCCCGTCTGGAAAATTCTGACCCTCAGTCGAGCTCGTCTTCACGGGAATGTCCGCGTACAATGTCTGGTCGCTCACCTTCACCCCGTCGTCGCTCCCTGTCACCCATGCGTCGTCGGCCAGCTCCTGAACACGAGGGAAACTAACCGCCGCAGTTCAGGAGGCAAGAACTGCGCTGTCGAAATGCTCAAGTCCTCGGACATTGCCATCGAATATTGTCGAAGTTTTTGTAGAAGGTACTCGAGCATATGCTCTAGTGGATACTGGTGCTGCCGTTTCCGTGATAGACGCTAAACTTTGCCGCAAGCTCCGAAAAGTGACGACGCCTCTTAATATGATGTCCTTGCAAACAGCGAATGGGGACCCGGTTCAGCCTGTAGCCGCCTGTACTGTCCGACTGATGATCGCGAAGGACCACTACACTGTTGAATTTATTGTCCTGTCATCATGCTCACACGACATCATACTTGGATGGGATTTTTTATCGCGTAACCATGCCGTTATTGATTGTGCAAGATCGGAGCTTGAACTTTTCCCGTTTTACGATCAACCAACCAGCCGCATTCAGCCCGCCGTACAGAAACTCGCCGTCAAAGAAGGCACTGAAATTCCTCCGACAGCAGCTGTGTTGCTCCCCGTGTTCTGTGACGGCATTAGGAAGGAAGCTGCATTCTTTGAGCCATCAAGCCTCATCCTTAGTCGAAGATCACTTCTTCTGCCTTATTCAACTCTCCATATTTCTGAAGGAAACAGTTCAACGGGATCCCCTTCCGTATCCCGTTGAACTGTTTCAAGGTGAATTTCTTGGACGCGGGCATGCCATTGATAAAGAACAAATTTTTACCATGCCGCCAGATTGTTCCGGTGACTACGACGCCATCAGTGCCCTCAACCCTTCCAATATACCACCTTGCGAGCTTTTCGATTCATCGATTGCCGACGGACTATCGCCATCTGAACGCTCTGAGCTCCTTCAGCTGCTCTACCAGTTTCGTGAATCCTTTGACGTTGCTCAACCTACCCTTGGCTGAACTCCCAGTTTTTTCCACCGCATCGACACAGGTTCCAACGCGCCAGTACGACAGCGACCATACCGTGTTTCCGCCACGGAACGTCAGGTTATCACCGAACACGTTGACGATATGCTCAAGCGCGACGTTATCCGACCTTCCCAAGTCCATGGGCATCAACTGTCGTTCTTGTTAAGAAGAAGGATGATACAATTCGCTTCTGCGTTGATTACAGGCGCTTAAATAAGATCACTCGCAAAGACGTATACCCTTTGCCCAGGATTGATGACGCCCTTGATTGCTTACAAGGTGCCGAGTTTTTTTCGTCGTTAGATTTGCGTTCGGGGTATTGGCAGGTGCCCTTAGCAGATGGTGATCGTCCAAAAACAGCATTCGTGACACCGGACGGGCTATATGAGTTCAATGTCATGCCCTTCGGCCTCTGCAATGCGCCGGCTACATCGAGCGCATGATGGACTTTGTTCTGCGGGGTTTGAAATGGAACATATGCCTCTGCTACCTCGACAATATTGTCTTTGCACCCGATTTCGCAACACACCTTGTTCGCCTGAAACATGTCCTCACGTGTCTGAAGAATTCGAAGCTCCAACTGAATCTCAAGAAATGCCACTTCGCTGCTCGGACGCTCACCATTCTCGGTCACGTCGTATCAAAGGATGGTGTTCTTCCCGACTCGGCTAAACTACGCGCTGTTGCTGAATTCCCCAAACCAACGACTGTAAAACAGTTACGCAGCTTCGTAGGATTGTGCTCCTACTTTCGTCGGTTTGTGCGCAACTTTGCCTCCATAATTGCCCCTTTGACCCAACCTTTAAGCAGTGCCAACGACATCTCATCATGGTGGTCCGAATGTGATCACGCATTTACCACTCTTCGCCGTATCCTGACATCACCGCCTATATTGCGCCACTATGATCCCACGGCTGCAACTGAAATCCATACAGACGCCAGCGGTGTCGGTCTCGGTGCAGTTCTCGCTCAACGCAAGCCTGGATCCCCTGAGTATGTCGTCGCCTACGCCAGCACAACGCTCAACAAGGCTGAGGTAAACTACAGTGTTACCGAAAAAGAGTGCTTAGCCATACTTTGGGCAGTTGTGAAATTTTGCCCATACTTATATGGCCGCACCTTTGCTGTAGTTACAGACCATCATGCCTTATGTTGGTTGTCGTCGCTGAAGGATCCATCAGGTCGCCTTGCTCGTTGGGCTGTGCGACTTCAAGAGTATGACATCCGCGTCGTGTACCGTTCCGGCCGCCAACATGCCGATGCTGATGCGCTCTCGCGATCACCACTGTCGACTGAGGCTGCCTCTATATCTTCTATGGAACACGCGCTGTCCGCTCTTGACATCGACACAATGACCTCTGCACAGCGCGACGATCCATGGATAACTTCGCTTCTGGACGTCTTATCTGGGGTACCGACACTTCCCATCACTCGAGCAATGCGACGCCAGGCTTCGCACTTCACCATTCGAGGTGGCCTCTTGTACCGGCGCAATTACTCACCAGACGGCAGGAAGTGGCTGCTCGTTATGCCCCGAAAGCTGCGCTCTACAATCTGTGCATCATTTCACTCTGACCCGCAATGCGCTCACGCCGGTGTCTTTAAGACCTACGAGCGTTTAAGGAAGCGGTACTACTGGCGTGGGATGTTTACTTTTGTTCGACAGTTTATTCGCGGCTGCCACGAATGTCAGCGACGAAAACAGCCACCGAATGCAGGAGCATCTCCACTACAGCCGCTTGCGTGCCCTGACCGCCCATTCGATCGCGTCGGAATCGACCTTTATGGACCACTGCCATTGACCACAGCAGGTAACCGGTGGGCTATCGTTGCTGTAGATCACCTGACACGGTACGCCGAAACCGCTGATCTTCCTACAACGACCGCTCAGGACGTCACATCTTTCATCCTCCATCGGTTTGTGTTGCGTCATGGCCCTCCTCGCGAGCTCCTCAGTGACCGGGGCCGTGTATTTCTATCCGACATAATCCAAGCACTTCTCCGTCAGTGCCATATTGTACACCGGATGAGTACTGCTTACCACCTTCAGACGAACGGCCTTACTGAGCGGTTTAATCGGACCCTGGGTGACATGCTCGCGACGCATGTGGCATCTGACCAAACGAACTGGGATCTGGTTCTTCCGTTTGCGACCTACGCGTACAACACCGCTACCCAAGTCACCACCGGCTTTTCTCCATTTTACCTTCTATACGGACGACAATCATTGCACACAATTGACACTTTGCTGCCATGCGCACCAGATGTATCTGAGTGCACGACCGTGTCTGAAGCCGCCCGTCACGCCGAAGAATGCCGCCAACTAGCGAAGCAGTTTACTACGGCTGACCAGCAACGCCAGAAAAAGGCCCGCGATGACGACCACCCTCCTGCCGCCAAGTTCGCCCCTGGAAACCTTGTATGGCTGTATGTACCACCCTGTGCACCTGGTTTGTCTACCAAGCTACTTTCAAATTACCATGGCCCGTACCGCGTGGTAAAGCGCACATCGCCCGTCAATTACGCCATTGAACTGCTTACGCCACCCGGCGACCATCGTCGGCGTGGACACGATATTGTTCACGTGGACCGCTTGAAGCCGTACTTCGACCCACTCGTTCCTACTTGTTAGATCGCCAGGATGGCTTGATCTTTCTCGACGGGGGCAATTATAATGAAGGAATGATGACAACAAAAGGGAACAGCAAGCATCATCGCAGAGTAAGGCAACACGAGATCGGCGCTCAAGCTCCTCCATCTTCCTCGTCCTGTCGCTATCTCCAATCTCCCACCTGCCCGTTTGGTTCGCCCAATAAACCTCTTTAGACTGACATTATTACAGTCGC
>WOVY01009719.1:0-35650 GCA_013436015.1 Rhipicephalus annulatus
TTCTCTTGACGCTGTACTGCCTTAGCGTGAATGGTGAAGGTATTAGAAGCTAGACTCATTATGTTTCATAACTTGAGTCTACACCTTGGCATAATGTCCTGGTCTAACGAATTATACAGAAAAACACTGTTTGTAGGGGCACCATAATTTGTCACTGTAACCCAATGCCCGGAATATGCAGAATTTGAATAAAGTTGTCTCGCTTCTCAAATGTCAAGCTCGCCCCAAGAAGAACATCCTGATAATTGCACAGACCAGGAAACGACGCGAAATAATAAATTGCGCTGCATTTATGATTGCATCTGACAGCCATCCCGTGCCTCGTAAGGCCACTAAATCAGAGGAACTTATTTGTACGGTTTGCATTGTTTGGACCACAAATCGCGTCAGCTATGGGGTCACTAATTCTTCCACTGTTCTACCAACGACTGTCACAGGTACCTTCTCTTTAAATTGAGAGTTTTCAAAACATGCAAAACGTAGTCTTTTTTCTCCCCGCTTCGTATCATGTGCACATCTCTTCACGTGTCGGCCGCGACGGATTTAACTAGAGGTATGCTAAGCGCTGTCAGTTGCTGTGCAAATCACTAGGCGAAGAGCTAGTGTCCGATGTCTTTGCTAGAACCTGACATACCTTATCATCATGCGAGGCTATAGTAAGTTAATTTCATCTTTTGAATCAGATTTAACTTGACCAGATTGCACTTTCATTTCCGATTTATCTTCTGTGGAGCCTTCTTCTAGTGTCATCATCTACAGACTTGGCCATAGATAGTCGTTCAGGTCTACACTCCACGAATTACTTACTTCTTTGACTTTTCTTTCTAAGCTTTTTCCTTCCCCACTAACTTGTTCATTACTTTGTGCTATTTAGGAAGGGGTGAATCATGTTTCTTATTTCTAGAGTAAGTAACAAGATTTTGGAAAAAGTCCTCACACTCGCTCAATTTTCCGCAAAGTTCAGTTGCGCTACATTGGGCTAGTACATTAGCAGCTTCCTTTGAAAGTTCCAACAGACGTGCATATGCATATTTATATCTGGCCTCTGAGTTATCAAGTTTTGGCTGTACCTTTTTTTACCATGCTTGTGGTTAAAATGCTTAGTTTGTCTGGTGACACTGTCTGGTCGGTCTGCACAAAATCATATTTTAAGCCAGCGCTTTGACACACAACTTTCATCAAACAGTTCCATATTGTTTTTTGATCTAGCTGCAAGAATGTGCCTGCAGGGCAGCTGGTACTGCGCATTAAATGTGTATATGCATGTCCTCATATTATTAGTAACTTCATAAAGCTTACTGCCAACAAAAACGATGCATTTGGCCATCAGAGACAACACAGTCTCCTGGATATTTCATAAACAGCCCATATTCTTTACATACCAATTTTCTAGCATATTTGGTGCATTTTGCTGACACCTCAATGCAAAACTTATCAGTATTACTGGTGTCAATGCAAGTTCTCATTTCTTTATATTGCGTATGGCTGAGTGCTAGAGCATCGTGGGTCACATACCTTATCAGAGCTTTCACTGCTTCCACTAAGTGCATGTCACGTGTTAGATAATTTTTTAACTTTTGATTATGGCTTTCCATTCGATTGTTAGTATTATTTCCTAAACTACATGCATTTGCACGATAAGCATGAACCCACATGATCTTGCAGCTGTGCCAATTTTTTTAAAAGTACTGCAGAAGGGCTTTGTCATTTTCAAGTGCTTTTTCCAAGTCCTGCAAGTGCCTTTGATATATATCTACGGTATGTGCAAAAACCAGTTTTGTAATTATATCTTTAACATACTTCCTATCTAGACTGTTTGACTTATGCTGCATCACTTTCGTGTGTAAGTACTTTAACACGTGCCACGAACACAACAAGATTCTACATTTGGCCAGAAGCTGCTGAATTATATTCATTTCATTTAAATCTTTGTCCATTACCACAATTTTGCACTTCTCCTCTACGGCAGGATTCAAGCAAAGGAATGTCTCTAGGAAAGACTAATATTTCTGATGTCTCCCGCTGAACAAATGCATAACATACAGGCCTCCCATGGCTTGTTCCATCTTCACACGGAATCGAATGCAAGATATACCCTTCTTTATTAACTTTATACGTACCATCAAAGAACAACACTTCAGGGTATTTTTCTAGTAACTGGGCGATATGCTTTGATTGAAGAAATATGTACAAGAGACCATTTTCTGTATTCTTTTCAATATGAACCTTCCACCCAGAGTTTTCTGAAAACAATTCGTTGATTTTTTCTAACAGAAGGGCTCCATGATGAGCATTGTCCTGAATTTTTTAAACTGTTCTATGCTTCATGTTTATAATATCACGAGAAGTAACGTGTTTTCCCGTTTTCCTCAGAATGGCATCCTTTAGGTCTTTAGGTTTCACACTACAAGAAATCAACTCCTGAAGTTGCTCTTTTTCGGAAGCACTTAATGCTCGATTATTATTGTACCATACAAAAATCTCGGGACATATTTTATGGTTGTGCACATCCGCTAAATTTACAACTTCATAATAGGGCTGTAGAGAAACCCCCAGCGCAAGCTTAAGTTCAACGTTGCAACCTCTACCGTTGAAGCGTTGATTGGGTCGAATATTTTGTCCCCTCGGATTTGGATGCCCTGCGTGGCAACAGACAAATTTAACTCAAACATAAGGAAAGTCTGCTTTGTTTAAATCTTTCTCAGTACACAATGGGTTTTTATCTGATTTTTCAATACGCATCGGATGGAACCCTTCACTTTTCCATCCTTCAAAGCTAGCTTTAAACTCTTTATAAGTGCTGAATGTGCTCCCTACAGAAAGATTTCCTCCACCTGTGCAAATATGGCTGTGTGACAATTTTGCTGAAGTTGCTTTCTGCTCACCACGAGGTGTGGAAGCGCTGGTGTCAGCTGCACTGCTGCCCTTGCACAGAACCACACCTTCTGACTGGGGGCTCACCGTGGATGTTACACCGCAGGCGTCGGGTGGCCACAGTCAGAAGGTGGGCTCTGCTCAAAAGCAGCAGAGCACAGTGGCACGGCAGTACGCCCAGTCTTCGTCACTTTTGTTTCTTTCTCTGTTCGCCTTTTTTTTTCTTGCTCTGTTCCCTGTTTTATCTTTCCTCTTTGTTTTCTTTTCTGCCTTTGGATGCATCACTTTCTACATTCTTTCCTTTCCTTTCCAGGTGAAAATACTCCACGGTTTCAGTTCACTTTAACTGAAACCATGGCTGTATACAGCTGGGACTAAGTACAAGCCAACACATTAGCAACATGTTCCAGTTGGTCCCAGCATAAACCACTCGAGACTGAAAATGAAACCAGCTGGCCTGGAAATGGAATCAGCTGGAATCATTTGTTATAATGAAACCAGTTGGTGTGAATTATTATTATTGTTATTATTATTATTATTATTATTATTATTATTATTATTACTAATATTATTATTATTATTATTATCTTTCTTATGGCCATTCTCTTCATCCCAGAATACCTGTAGTGCAAGGCAAATAAGTGATAAGGGCTCGCTGCCTTCATGATGGTTTTTTTTATACATCTAATGCTGACAACATTTACAGTTCATTGTATGCCAGTACAAGTCTCATTTCAAAAAGGCACAGGGTACTTCAAGTAGTGCAAACAACTAAAAAACAGTTTGTGTAAAGCACAGGACATGTGCACAACCAAATATTGTTGTGTGCTGCATCGAAGTTTAAAGGGACTGGCACTCCCTTGCCTCCTATTGCCTTGCACCTCTCTGCCAGAGGAGGACATGGCACTGAAATTTATAGAAAGGCATAAATGCTACTCTGAAAAGGTCTAACTGCTTTGCCTCATACTGCCATCACCTGATCTTTTGAAGATAAGGTAAGGTTGCATGAAAAACAGGTAGCCGTGCATCAGTCATTCCCTAATACGTACCTCCTTCAAAAATCCAAAACATCCCCGAAATGTCCTGAAATGACGAAAATATTCTTGTCCTGTAGGGTGTGCCACAAGACTGGCTGATATATCTGAGTCCATTAAATGCAGTTAAAATATGTAGGTCTTTGTAAGGACATTATAAATACTGCCTTAAACAGTGTAACAGTGAAATACAGATTTAATGAGTAAACTGCAAATCAAGTGCAATGTTATCAATGCAATAATAATAATAATAATAATAATAATGAATATATTACTAACATGATTATAATAGTTTGTGGGGTTTCCACATACAAAGTAACTAATTGCAAGGATTAAAAGGGGTGCACAGGAAGGCAATGAGGTATATTTATAACAAATTCAATCTAACGAATTCTCCTACTGAGTTGCAAACGAAAGCTGGTCTATTAACACTACAAGGTAGGGCAAAAATAGCAAAACTAAAGATTTTGTTTCAATTAATTCATAGTGACATAAACATCGACACATCAAAAGTATTTTTTTTCTGTCGTTTTAAATTAACACATTACAGGCACTCACAAACACTTAATAAATACACTTTCAAATCAAGTTGCTATAAATATTCATACTTCCCCTAAATCATAAAAGAATGCAAACCAAATAAGTCCTTTTGGTACTGATGCCTCATCTTTCACTGTGTCCTTAGATATGGTACAAGCGTCACACATAACCGAGCGAAGAGAAAACAAAGAAAAGAAGGCAGTATTTGCCAAACAGTATAATAGATAGCGCTTTCTTAAGAATTACATAGAAACTGCAGTTGGGTAAAGATAACTAGATGGCACGGTACCCCTACTCTCAGATTGGCTGCATTGTGGGGCTGTGCCTGTGTATGCATAGAACGAGCGATCTCTCAGTCTCCTTTATAGTCACCATACGTAGTGGATCGTTGGTGGGGCAAGAACGAAGCAGAGTGGCAGGCACGTTAAAGACGCTTGCGCTCGGCTCCTTTGGCACGCGTCTCATCGGTGTTACCCATGCGTCATCTGCATTCTCGAACGCGGTCGAACGCACAGACACATGCATGGACTGACGCTTCACCCCACTCATCATCAACCACTCCATGAATATGCTGTAAATTTTTTAAATTTTCTTTTTTTCTTCTGGAATTTAAAAATTTATAATTGTTTTTCCTCATTTTAACTTGCACATATGTTGTAATACCACTACTATTATTATATTCTAACAAAGCTTATTCAGCAGCTAAGTACCTCTATATCACCCTACATTTCATACAACGCTACGCAGTATAGATTTAAAACTACGCTTCAAAGTTAGACTCCACTTATTTACTCATAAATTGTACCAATCTCTTGATGGAGTGATTCATAGACTGAATTATTTTAGAATTTTCTAACACATTTGACAAGGTCAGTCATAAACATTTACTTCACAATTAAGTCATCTGGACCTTGGCACTACCGAACAAAGTTTAGTACTTTGAATGCTTCGCATGAAATTGAACTCACTTTGTGCTCAGCTAAGCCCAGCTTATTTCTCATTTTAACTGCCAATGCCCCTTCCTTGCTATCATCTAAATTTCATCATGATTTGCTGATAATAGTGTTGTCATTTGTGGAATTACTAACAGAAACTATTTGTACCACAAGTTATAGATATATTGCTAAAAAAATAGGCTGGAATTAATCTGAAACTCCCGCACTAACTATAAAGTTAGTGCGGGATAAATTCCATATTTTTTCGTCACGATCGTAAAAATTCACGTGGCGGAGGCATACTCATGGCCACTAAAAAAGAACTATCATGCTCTCTAATCAACACATCTTCACAACTAGAATCATTATGGGTAATATGCCGTGCCCCTCCCGAAGCAATAATACTTGGCGTATGCTATAGGCCCCCTCGAACTGACCCAGACTTCCCCCGCAAACTTAACGAAATCTTATCCTAGCTAACTAATAAACACCCTAACGCACCTGTTCTGCTTTATGGGGATTTTAACTTTCCCTCCATTAATTGGCTCAATCAGGTTTCACCAACCCCGGGAAATACTGAAGCAAGAGAATTCGTCGATGTTTGCCTCAACTTTAACCTCATCCAACAGGTAACCGAACTAACGCACGTCACTAGTGAATCCTCAAACATTTTAGACCTGATATTAACAAATAGCCCCGAAAGCATAAAATCTATTGCATACTTACGTGAAATCAGCGATCACAAAGTCATCCATACCATATTTACCTTCACCCCAACAATACGCTCCATTTTCTGCAAAACGATTCTCTTGTATTATAAGGGTAATTATGAATTAATTAATCGTGAATTACGAGATTTCCTACCATATTTCGAACTCAATCTCGGTTCCTGTTCTCTCAATGACAGCTGGCTAATGCTTAAAGACAAGATAACTGACTTGACTAATAAATTCATCCCCACAGTGAGCTTTACTGCCAATAAAGATAAACCATGGTTTTCCAAAAGTTTGAAAACACTTGAAAATAAAAAAAGCGCCTCTTCCGAGCTGCGAAGTTTAATGGTAATGCGTGCGCATGGGGCAATTACTATGCTGCGGAAGATGCTTATTATGCTGAAATTAGAAAAGCGAAACAGACATTCTATCACAATGATTTATCTAAAATTCTGAAATCTAACCCTAGGAAATTCTCGGAAATCATAAACCTGCAACTAACACGAGACATCACGCTTACAAATGATAAAAATGAAGACGTAAGCGACACTGTTTGTGCCAATATCTTTAACACCGCGTTCTCATCAGTGTTCACTAAAAAAGCCAACGTACCGTTTCTTACGCCACCTATTACGACATTACCAGCGATGGCCCCTGTTGTGTTATCCGTTAGTGGCATTTCATCACTCATTGACAAATTAAAACTTTCATCATCAGCTGGCGTGGACAATATTAACTCTAAATTGTTAAAAAATACTAAGGAAATTATTGCAGTGTACTTTTCGATGATGTTCTCATTGTCACTCGAAACAGGAATTTTACCAGACGACTGGAAGGAGGGAAAGGTCATTCCAGTCCACAAATCAGGTAACAGACAGTCCCACCTAAATTATTGACCCATCTCTCTAACAAGCGTCGCCTGCAAAATCATGGAACATATCATATATTCACACATCATGATCTTTTTTGACACCAACAATTTTTTTCATTCTTCCCAGCACGGATTTCGTAAATCATTATCCTATGAATCCCAACTTGCTATATTTATTCATGATATACACTCTTCTCTCGACCATCACTTTCAGACCGATGCAATCTTTCTCGACTTTGCAAAAGCCTTTGATAAGGAACCGCACAAACGCCTACTGTTAAAACTTTCCCAGCTGAACCTGCACCCCAACATTCTTGCATGGACCACACAATTTCTTACTAACCGCTCTCAGTTCGTCTCCATTAAAAATACCCGTTCTAGCTCCCTCCCAGTAACATCCGGCGTCCCCCAAGGATTTGTACTCACACCCCTCTTGTTCCTAATATATATTAATGATCTTCCTGTTCATGTATCTTCCCATATCCATTTATTTGCCGGCGACTGTGTCATCTATAGCACAGTTACTAACGTTTCTGATCAAACTACACTCCAACAGGATCTGGATCTCGTGCAACAGTGGTGTGATCTTTAATTAATGAAGCTTAACCCTACTAAATGCAGACTCACCTCATTTAAATGCCAGCGCAATCCTTTATCATTCTCATACCTAATCTCTAATTCCGCTTTCGAACAAGTTCAGTCATAAATACCTAGGCGTCACCTTAACATCTGACCTTTCCTGGAACACTCACATAAACAACATCATATCATCCGCGAACAGACCCCTCGGTTTCCTAAAGCGTCATTTGCGTCACGCACCACTAGACATAAAACTTCTGGCTTACAAATCGCTCATCAGACCTAAATTAGAATATGCAGTGCCCATCTGGAGCCCGCACCAGATATGCCTAATAAGCGAAATAGAATCTGTACAAAATCATGCCACTAGGTTCATTCACTCTTCATATTCATACGAAATAAGCATATCATCCCTAAAACATGACATTGATATTGATAATCTTTCTGTGCATCACTGCATCACCAGCCTCTGTTTGTTTCACAAGTTCTTTCACAGTTCCCTCAATCAAGCACCTTACATCATCCCACCAACGCGCATATCTCACCGCACAACCCATCCTTATTCAATCACATGCCCACGCGCTCGCACTACTACTTTTGCTGCCTCATTTTTTCTTCGCACAGCAATGGACCGGAATGGCCTTCCCCGTGACATTGCAGCCATCACGTGTTCATCAACATTTGCGCAAAACATAAATACATATTGTTTGTCAGAAGATCACTCTCTGTAACCTCCATTTGTTAACCTACCCCTTATGTAATACCCCCTCACCGGGGTCTTTAAGATAATAAAGTGAAGTGAAGTGAAAGTTAGCAATGCTAACCACATGCTTGGCTTGTGCCAGAAATGTCGCACCACTCCTTCCTTTCTTGATGTTAACGTACAATCAAACCAAAACATGTGCACGCATGTGCCTTTAACACATTTTGTAAACAGATTTGTCCAATGCCTATGAACAAGCCTTACCAATGCCTTTTGGCCTGTTTGACACTTCAGGGCCTTCGATGCACTGTAAGGGCACAAAAAAACTTGTGGGTCTTAAAAGTGACTTGTTTCAAGACTTTGCAATATGATGGTTGATTGAAAGTGATAAAATACTGAAGTTGATAAATGAGTTAGTTGAGGTGTCTGGTATAATAATATGCATACTCTGTGAAAAAGAAGCAAGCATGCAAATTACTAAATCCATAATGAAAACATAATGACATCAGTGCAAGATTGGTTGTTGTGGTAACTCACCTGCAGTTTAATCGTAATGATGGAATATGAATGTTTAACTATCTTGAGTTTTAATGAACTGGCATTTAGTTTGTGAATAACAGTATGCTAAAGAGCATGTACATATTCTTGTTTGGTTGTACAACAACAGCGTTAGGAAATATTTTTAAAAAATGAGTGGTAAAAAATTTGTGGCACAAGCCAAGAACATTATTAGCATTGCTCATTTTGTAGCCAGCCTGGACATTCGAGAATAACTTAACAAACATCTGCCCAGCCAAGTATTTAAAACTACCAAGGATGTTTCAAGGGATGACTACATAATAATTGCACCTGCATGCATGAGCTCGTGTCTCTCAAGTTTCATGCATGTGCTTCGTCATGGCAGAGCATGGTGCAAATACACCCAATGGTTGTCAGCCACTGTTTGGTACACAAGTTGTGCAGCAAAACGAATTTGAAATAAAAATTAACACAAAATGTTTCATTGCTATTTCCCAGTTGATGTATTATTTCCATTGCAATATAAAAACAAGTACATCAAATACTGGCTGTATCTTCCTTTGCAGCTATGATGAGGACTCCTAGAAATCTTAAAAGTAGGAATCGAGTATATGGCGAAAACATCAAGCCCTTAAAATCTACAGAAGTGTTAAGAAAGGGTAAGTGACAATTGTATAGGTAGCAAAATCACTTTCCTAGAGCGAAGCAGCCAGCTGCACTAGATAAGCTGTCTTGTTTAATGCGTATAACCTGCCAGGGATGAAATTTATGATACTTTTACACATATTCTCTTTATTTCAATGCATTTAACATTTTAAATTTTATTAAACTAGTAAAAAATGTTTAGTTCTACAAATAAAGGCGAATGAATCAAATAGAACAGTATTCAACTTGGTATGTGAAATCGTAGAATATTTTGCACACCCTTCGAATTTGGCAGTTGCAGAATTTCCCTGGGACACATACTTCTCCATATGGGCTTTACATGTTTTCTAGAGAAAGCTTCTGGGTTATCATCGTGAAATAATTTTTTAAATTAAGCCATCATAGCAAGTGTTATACTTGTACTTCATTTGTTTTTGCAAAGCAGTTGTAGGGTTCACATATCTCTATTTTCAAGAAATATGAAGTGAATGAATGAAAGTATAGTTAGGCAGCTAACTGAATGATATAATGACCCATATGAACTATGACCACTGGAAGGGTGGAGTGTGTGTTGTTACACGTGGACTTACAGGCTGTTAAGGGTAGATAGACAAATATGGCTGATTGTGTGTAAGTATTAGGGCATGCCAGTTCAGATTAAATACCAGACAAAGATTACAGGCAGCAGTCCTGATAGATGTGAACTGTTGGAAGCAGTTCAAGCTGGAAAAGAAGTGGTGTATTTAATTGTGACACATTTGTTGAAACTTTGAAAACCAGGAAAATTTCTCGAGCAGGCAATGTTAAGTGATGTTTTTGATGACTGTGTCATTGCACACTGTCACTCTGCACATGTGTCTGTTTCCTTATATATTTTCTACCAAAGCCACAAACAAAGACAGTTGGCAGTTAACTCACGTCCTGTTTCCTGTCTTATGCAAGTGTCATTTTGCACTTTATTACCTTAGAGGTACTTGCTGCTAGGCAGGTTGGTATAACATTATTCGGGAAAATTCTAGAAGATGCGAATGTGTGGTGCAGAGTAAATATTTTCTGTAGTTCAGCTGCGACCGATGCTCTTTTTCTGTGCTTTTTCATTTTTCCAGTGGTGCTTGGGCATTTATAATTTTCCCCCTTAGCTTAATTACCTCCCTGAAGCTATGCATCATCTTGCCCATTAACAACCATTATTAAACTATTGTATGTGGCATTGTTGATGCAAAATGACCTTAGAGTATATGCTAAAGCTCCTGCAGGATCACCGGCTGAATGTGACAACCAGTTCACCATTTATAGGACCCGAAGTATTGACATTTTCAATATATCTGTTCGCACAGTGCTTCATTGGAGTCATGCAAGCTTAAAATATGGTGCTCCCACAGAGAAATTTTTCTTCCTGTGCTGTGACCAACGGGAAAACTATGTAGACAATAATGAAAAGAGATCACAACTAGGCTTAGCTGTGTGATGTCTGCCTCAATAAAAATGTAATAAATTAATGCAAGTGTGCTTATATCACCATGGTGTTGCCAGTTTATTACTACATTTGATATGAATCTCTGCTCGCTCCACCATGGTGTTCCTAAGGGTGTACACAGTCTTACCTCTGAGACAGCATTGCCAGAACTAATTTCACTGTCACAATCTTGAACAGGTGTGCAACAAGCATGTGCCAGTGCAGAGAACACAAGAGAAGTGGTCACTGCTTGCATGTTCAAGGTCGTATGCACGCACACCGGACTATGATTTTGCAGTGTCTCACATTTTGAGTGGAGTATACATCGTGATGGCGGGAGCCATCTCTGTGGTCACCAGCTAGACTGTCACAATGTGCATATTGTTGCTTCAGACAACTGTTTAGGACAAAAAAAGGGCACCGTAGAAAAAAATATTTTTAGGCTAATGTAAGGGCTTGTGGTGAGAAGACTCAAAAGGTATATGGTGTGTCATCTTGCAATAGAGAAGCAACATTTATACCTAGTTTATGTTAGTAGGAGTCTGCTAAACATTGGCCATACAAGCTTGTGGCTAGAGAAGGATGATGCCCAGAAGATGCCCTCCTGAAATTTTAACCTGCACCGTCCTCCCTTGCCCTTCTTGGTGCACTGGAATTTTTGCCCTATAGGTACTAATTCCTTTAGTGGATACTCTTGAAGGGCTTCTGAATAAGCTCACTCTTACCACCTGCTTTACCCAAGGGCAAATCCTACTGTTGGAACTTGTTTGCTTGGCAGAAATTTTTAACAGGAAAAGAAGCTTCACTCGTTACACAAATAAAGCTACATCATTGCAAGATTACTATGATGTTATGTACACAGACCTCCCACATAGAACTCACTAAAATATCACCAATTACCTCTATGGTGAGCCTGATTATGCCTTAAGACAGCATGTAAGTTTCTTTATCCTATACTTTTTAATCAGTACATGAACCTTGAAAAAACAAGATCGTCACGTGCAGTCCATAAAACCAGTGCTTATGAACTGTAATGATGCCATCGAAAGCATCAGCGAAAGTAAATTCACCCTGCTGGAAAGCAAAGTCTGCGTGAAGCCTGTAAATGTAATGTTAACAAAGTCTTCTCGACAACTTCATTATGTCTATTTCTGCAATTTGCATAATCCTGTTTCATACATATCTTGCTGCTCACCCTATAATTATTGACATCTGAGTGTTACTCAAGTGACCATGCTCATTTAACATACCTGCAAGCCTCAGTGCTAACCTAAAGAAATTGGGGACTATAATAAAGTAATGCTCTCTAATGCTCACCTCTTCAAAAAAAGTTTTTAGCATCCCTTGAAAACCTATTCTTTAAAAATTTGACCATCAGAGATGCGATGTATCTCCACACCTGATGATAGACATTTGTCCAATTACAGCCACATTATAACAACAAGCAGCTTTTGTAAGATGCGTGAACACGTGCCATCATCTCAGGTTAACATGTTTCCTGAAACCAGCTTGCTCTTAGTTATGCGACAGAATGGTTTTCATAAATCATTTTCTTGCTATGCTCAACTTGCCCCATGACAAACTCTGTGTTTAATTTTAGACCATTCTTGGCGAGCTATTTTTCTTAATAACTAAAGAAAGCCCGATAAAGTGAAGCATGAGCTTTTAAAAGGAAATTTGCAAAACATGCACAATCGTCTCCAATACCTAGCCTGAGTATATATTTTACTAATAATGATCATTTTCATTTTAGAGCACATATCTGATGGCACAAAATCTGGAGTGCCAAAGAGTCATTCACAGGTATTTTTCACTTCTTTATTGGGGGCCATGCAACAATTTTAAATTATTCATGCGATATACTAGAAGTTTTTTGCAGTGTGAATCACTTGCCACAATAAAAAAATAATTATGGGGGGAACATATGGACTCTTTACAAAGGTTGAAGTTGGTGCTGATGCCGTCTGTCGCATGACCAGTAATGAGACAAAGCACGGCGCATCGCATTAGGGCTAATAGCAGTGCTACGCTTCCATTTCACACACACGCGCGCGCATAATGTATGCTTCACTGCAGTACACTGCAAGCACTTCACCCCATGACACTGCTGTATTGCGGCAATATTAACTTTTAAAAAGACCTTTACGGGTTAGCAATTGAAGCTCGACAATGCTCCCAGCGATGAAATTTCTATTTTATTACATTTTTTTTCATTTTTATACACTTGCCTAAACTAGTGTTACCAGCCGTCCCGAATTTCGCTGGACTGTCCAAGACTTTGCCCGCGCTGTCCCAGTCGGGACAAATGTCCCCGATTTTTTTCCGAACTGTTCAGTAAACGAAAAAAAAGAAACGTTTTGCGTTATAAAAGGCATGCCAAATAACGAGCGTCCATCTGATCACATAGAAAAAGAAATGTTGCTGTGGTTAGCTGCAAGGAACTTTAAACACTTCAGCTGAACTTTAGCGTCAACTTTTACTAGAGCATTCTAGAGCGAGAGGAAGTGTCACGAAGAGCACATAGCAAAATTTAGTGCCACATCAAGAGACCAACGCAATGAAGAGAAGAAACAACGGATTTGTTTGGAAGGCACCGCAACAAGGAAAACTAATTTCCTCACCAACACACAACTACCTTCACTGTTGGTTACCCCAATCTAAACACACACTGCTAAGCAAACAAATTGCCATCATCTGCGACTGCTTAATAAAGCCACTCGGACAAGAACGTTCTCTAATTCCAACTTGTGCATTCCGTATCTATCTCGCGCACTTACGCAACAACAAGCTTCAATGAAAGCGTTGGCACAGTATATACTTCCTCCCAAGTTACACCAGCTGTTTGATCGGTCCTCAAGCAACACGCATGCACCTACCATACATCCGCGTAGTACACGCATCAGACCAACATTCACAAATCGCGTTCCAAAGGCCTTTATTTTATGCTCGTTGTCATTGCTTGTAGATTTGGTGGCAAACACTTCGGGCTGGTAGGTGTTAATTCTGTGCTTCGGGCGAATGACGTTAACTACTCGATAAGCACGGATAAGAAGCTCCTGAACACGGCGACATCACAGGAATTAAGAAAAGCGGCAGCGACTTGCGTATGAATCACTTTCTCACAACAGAAAGCGACCACGACCCCACGGGCAGAGGCGGTTCTCATAATTTCAAACAGATTACAGTCCAATCCAACATCGGAGAAAAAAACATCACGACTAAAATACGATGAACCCGCCACAGACTGTGTGTCACAAGTTAGTGAGGAACTCTACCTGAACCACAGAATAACGAACGCCCAAATCGCCTGAAAAATGTTTTCGAACACACCGATTCTAACGCCATCTATTCATACACTTTAAGCCAAGTCAAGCCGGTTTTAAGCGGCTATTGGGTGAACCGAACGCTTTTGCCTCGAAATGGTTCGTGCCACCAGGGGAACCGAAACATTTCCAGCCTTTTGCAGTGTGGACTGGAAAAACGCAATGATGGGTGAGGGACGACAGGAAGTTCTTTGGCGCTTCAAAGATGACTATGAATAAAAAAGTGTTTAAATGGGAATGAAAAAAATCTACAAAAACACGGGCATTGCCATGTTGTGTCAGTACAACAGAACTGCAGGCCGTTTGGGAAAAGATGGCAGCAATGTCTCATAAAGAGACTCGAGAATTAAAAACCTCTCTGATGGCCGAGAGGTAAAAGAATTCTTCGACAACGTTTCAGCTTGAATAAATTTTTTTCCGCGAGTGATGAAGGATCACCTACGGCATGAACGGTGCGTTTCTGCCTTCTTCCTTTTTGAAATATGGCCGTGAGAATTTTCATGGTACCCTAAATTACGCAGCCGCTGTTTAATTGGGAGCGAATGACATGACAAAAGCCCATGGTCTGTGTCATCGTACATTTTAACAAAACTTGAAATCCAGCCAGATGGCGCGTTGCTATCGGGAAAATTTTAGCGCAAACTAATGCTTCCTCACGACGTTCACAAGTACCCACCCTGTCTCTCTCGTTCTTCTTAACGTCTTGTTTAGTGCTCACAACTTTCCGAATCGCCACATTTATTCAAGAAAAAACTGAAGTGGCATCTGAGAGCACAAGCAGTTCAACGCAATAAAGAGAGAAAACGGGTGCTCGACTGCTCACGAATCGTGCTGCTTTATCGTCTTTAAAGCCACATTAATAATGAATCTGGAGCTTAGCACTCAATCTCCATTGATTAGGTACATAATAATAGATCAAACTCAGTGTGGATTCTGATGTCACGTAATAAATATGACCTGGAGTCGCACATGCGTCACAACATGCTGCAGAACCCAATTCCATGCCTTCGTACCGTCATGCTCGTTTAATACGAACGTTTGTAGATTGGACTACAGAAAGAACAATAAAGACCGCGAATTATTTAATTCTTCCGTTCGTTAGTAACGCACTTCGTTGTGCATTCTTCTGTTCTCCGGCAGCAGGTCACGTAGGTTTGTAGCATGACTTAACATAAATGGCTGTTTCCATTTTACCACAGTCACCGAACGGTGTACTCTATAAACACATCACCCGTATTAAACTTCGTGTCAGCACAATGTATACAATCCTCAATTACATCGCAAAAAAATGACTTCACGCAAAGAATTTCCTAATGCTTCGTTAGATATTCAACCGTTAAAACTAAAAATAGCACCACCATGAACGGGATTAACTCCATGACTAAATTTCACTGCAAAAAGCGCTCGAATAACTGCACCTTGCAGGTATGCAATATACAATGCATGAGGTTTTAGATGTGTGTTGACATCATTAGTTCAGGTTACATTGTTTTTGTAAAATTAGCTTTTTAGTCACGTTTACTATGCTTTTTAATGTTAATATTTCACCTCATCAGTCATTTAGTGATGGTCGTTTCATTTCCACATCCTTAAATGAGAGTTATGAATAGTTAATATCCTAGCATTTTTTAAACATATATGACTGGTTTTTATCAAAGGACCAACCCTACAACGAGTTACGGTGAGGGGAGAGAGAGTAACAGTCTTATAATTTGAAAAATAAAATTTTCGGCTTTACAAGCCGGAACGTTAACACGACAACAAGGCACGCCATAGTAGGAGATTTTAAATATTCGGAACCATAGGTCGGCAAAAAAATGGAGCCTATATAGACTCGCTCAGTAAATGTGCTTTTATCTTAGGACTCGATATAGGGCCCAGCCTATAGCCGGTATTTTGGTCACATGTAGGTCATTTTTGTTTTTGGTCACATATAGGTGACCAAAAACATTTTTCTCTGCAAAACATTTTCGCAATAGACTGCTTTCATGAAGTATATCAGTCCGACATTTTTCGAATACACCTGAGGTAGTCACAAAAACGCCTTGGACGTTTGGCGTGGAATGACCGATCAAACTTTACGTCGATACCTATCACTTTTTGTCTCCACTGTCTCTTTTCAAGTTCGTATTCTTCCGTTCTTGACATTCAACTTCACAGTAATTTAACAAATCCGCATTATATTGGTTCTATAAAAGAAAATAGGTTGTGGTATACACATCTTAAATAAAACTTGGCCGTGTACTTATGCCCCATTTCACTGTTTTGTATCAATAATTTCACCGTTCTCATCGGACCTTATTGCGACGTGGTTGCGACGGCAAAGAATATGGTACTTGGGTTGCTCAAGACGACACTTTTTGTTTCCTGAACGTGTGCCTAGAAAAGTACAAAGTACTAGAAATTCACGCTTTACGCAGATAGCGGTAATTAGAGCATTGGTCGTCGGTAATATGATGTGCGGGAAGGTACGTCGCCATATATACCCGTGGCATCGAACATCATTCATATTGTAGGTGTCTCAAGATTCTAAAATAATCTAGTATTTTCGCAGACAGCCAAGCGTGCTTTGCTCAAGCCAATTGATTAATATGTGGTGTTTAACGTTTCAAAACCACCATATTATTATGAGAGATGCCGAAGTGGAGGACTCCAGAAATTATGACAACCTGGGGTTCTTTAACATGCACCCAAATCTGAACACATGGGCCTACAGCATTTTCGCCTCTATCGAAAGTGCAGCCGCCACAGGCGGGATTCGATCGCGCGACCTGCAGGTCAGCAGCCGAGTACCTTAGCTACTGAACCACAATGGCGATGCCTTTGCGCTAGGCAGTGACATAAAAATACAAGCGAAATGGCAGTATAATAATGTTGCGATAAAATTTCAGCAGACGCGACAGGTTCCACTGTGCATACTGTTTTCATACAGAACCGTCAGCGGGTAGCCACGCGTTGCTAGGTGGATCGACGTCTTTGGGTATTTTGAGTAGGCTAAGTTTTTACCTAAAACATACGGCGTGACGACAGCACTCACGTTGATTGTAAACTTTAGCGAAACGAAGTGCACGCTTCGGTTGGATGATATTGTCGCAACGTGCAAAGAACAGGACACAATGCTTCCTTTCGACGTTAACAGCAAGACTCTAATGGCACACAAAAACAAAGCGCAAGAGCAGACGCGCAACGTCGTCTTCCTCGAAAACGCCAGAGACCGCCACACGTGATGCTGGCTTCTTCTTCCTTTTGTGCTTACGGCTAATAACCGTGACATTAGCCTCCCTCTCCAGAAGGCATCGTCCCGATGCTTCGTCATCATGGTGGAAGGTTTTGTAGTCACTGGCAGCCTACGGGTTCATTCGGACAAATAAGGTTTCATTCGAACCACGTGCACAACTTCTGGTGCATGTCTTTGACGTCTTGAACAATGTGGACTGTCGGGAATCACCTCATAGTTACCGAATCACTTAGACGACGGAGGACTTTATATGGCCCAAAGTACCGTCTCAAGAGCTTCTCCGAGAAGCCACGATGGCGAACTGGGGTCCAGATCCGAACTTTCTGTCCTGGTTCATAGAAGACAGGTCGGTGACGAAGTTTATAGCGCCTTGTATCATAGTCCTGGTGGCGACGAATACGTACGCGGGCAAGTTGGCGGGTTTCTTCAGCAAGCTGAGTTATGTAGTCTGCACTTGTGTCAACGCCATCACTTTCATGCGGCAACATAGCGTCGAGCATGGTTGTGACGTCACGGCCATAGAGAAGGCGGAATGGTGTCATGCGTGTTGTCTCTTGCTGTGCCGTATTGTAAGCGAAAGTGACGTAAGGCAGTATCTCGTCCCAGTTTTTATGTTGCACATCGACGTACATGCAAAGCATATCCGCAAGTGTTTTGTTCAGCGGTTCAGTCGGACCATTTGTTTGTGGATGGTATGCCGTTGTGCGCCGGTGAGATGTCCCACTTAGAGTTAAAACTATGCGAAATAGCTCGGCTGTGAACGCTTTTCCTCTGTCAGTTATTACTACAGATGGAGCGCCATGCCTCAGGACTATATTCTCAATGAAAAACTGTGCAGCTTCACTTGCTGTGCCCCGCTCCAAAGCCTTGGTTTCGGCGTAGCGAGTAAGGTAGTCTGTGGCTACAATTATCCATTTGCGACCAGCAGCTGAAGTTGGAAGTGGTCCTAGAAGATTCATTCCGACTTGAGCGAATAGAGTTTCCGGCACATCGATTGGATGGAGGAGCCCTGCTGGTTTGACGGCTGGCACTTTTCAACGTTGGCACTCAAGACAAGTCCGAACGTGCTGTTGAACGGTTGCCGTCAGTTTCGGCCAGCAATACTTCTGTCTCACTCGGCATAGCGTTCGTGTGTGGCCTAAATGACCGGATGTCAGTTCGTCATGGCACGCCTCTAGTACTTCTTTCCTGAGTGGTGTTGGGACGACAAGTAAGTAAGTGTTGCCGCTCGGAGAAAAGTTCACCTTATAAAGAACCTCGCTGCGCAAACAAAACGATGCTACCGCTCTTGCGAAGAGCTTTGGCACAACAGATGTGCGTCCCTCTAAGAAATCAATAAAGGGTTGCAACTCGGGATCGTCGCGTTGCTGCTGTGCGATTGTAGATGTGTTGACTACACCGACAAACGCCGCATAGTCATCATCTTCAGCATTTACGTCTTCTAATGGGGGCGCGAGAAAGATAATCGGCGTCTGTATGTCGCTTTCCGGATTTGTAAACTATAGCCATATTGAATTATTGAAGCTTAAGGCTCCAGCGTGCCAATCGTCCAGACGGGTCCTTCATGTTCGTCAACCAGCAAAGCGAGTGGTGATCACTGATGACTTTAAACGGGCGGCCGTATATATATGGACGAAACTTCATGACCACCCACACCACCGCAAGACACTCTTTTTCAATGGTAGAGTAATTCTCCTCTGTACGGGAGAGAGTGCGACTTGCATAAGCAATTACTCGTTCGGCGCCATCTTGCCACTGAACGAGCACAGCTCCTAAGCCGACATTGCTGGCGTCGGTGGGAACCACTGTCGGAGCGTCATCGTCAAAGTGTCCGAGAACTGGCGGGCTTTGAAGACGTTGTCGCAGCTTGTTGAACGCTTCCTGCTGCTCTTCACCCTACAAAAACGTGACGTCTTCTCGGGTGAGTTGTGTTAAAGGTGATGCGATACGCGAGAAATTCTCAATGAAGCGTCGGTAATAGGCGCACAGGCCTAAAAATCACCGCACTGCCTTGTCTGATGGCGTAGGAAAACTTGCAACAGCGGCTATTTCGTCTGGGTCAGGCCGTACACCTTCACTGCTGACAAGGTGTCCCAAGAAAAGAAGCTCTTCGAAGCCAAAGTGACATTTTTTCTGGCTTGAGTGTTAGTCCGGCCGATCGTATCGCTTGAAATACCGTGTGTAGTCGCTTCAAGTGCTCGTCAAATGTCGCTGAAAATACAATTACATCGTCCAAATATACTAGGCACGTTTGACACTTTAGGCCTGACAGGACTGTGTCCGTGAGCCGCTGAAACGTTGCCGCTGCTGAACACAAGCCGAACGGGAGAACTTTAAACTCATAAAGACCATCGGGTGTCACAAATGCTGTTTTTTCTCGATCTCTTTCGTCAACTTCTATTTGCCAATATCCACTCCGTAAATACATAGACGAAAAATACCGTGCATGGCGTAGTTGATTGAGAGAGTCGTCTATACGAGGCAGCGGGTAAACGTACTTTTTTTGTAACCTGATTGAGCTTGCGGTAATCAACGCAGAAACGTAAGGTGCCATCTCTTTTCTTCACCAATACTACCGGTGATGCCCAAGGACTTTTTGACGACTGAATAACGTCATCCTGAAGCATCTTTCGCACCTGACTTTCTATGGCCTCACGTTCCCGCGGAGCTACTCGGTATGGGTTCTCTCGCCGCATAAGTCAGGTATCTTTCTTCACGATATAGACAGATGCGGTAGACATGTCCAGCTTCTCCGCAATTGAAACACAATGGACGGCGGTCGACGGTGCGCCACAGATCCGTCTTCCGAACGAATGGTCGACTGGTAGGCACCCTCGGCGAACAAGTTGCAGGTGTCGGCGGAGGGTAGAACGGCGGGTAGAACGAAGTTTCAGTAGGTGCGTTATATTGCGGAGTTGTCGTCGTTGGTGGTGGTGGCGCCGGCGGTGGGTTGTAGACTGGTGGCGCTGGCGTGTGGTAAGAGTGAGCCAGTGCAGACTAGTTGTGCGGCACTGGCGACAGACGACGGGTGGCTGCCGCATAGTTAATAGATCGCTGGGCTGGTAGTGATTCGGGCTGGGAAAATGCTTGCCTGATTTCCTGCCGCACAACTTCTCCAACTGAAGCCATCGCCAGTTCTTGCGGAGTCACAAGGAAGTTGCGGATCTCCTCACGAACAACCTCGCGAATAAGCTCACGAAGAGAACCGTCACTGCCGGCCGTCAGAGCAGAGATGCTGATTGAGGCACCGTTTGGTCGGTCGTAATAGCGACACCGTTACTGCAGTGCGCGCTCGATAGCTGTAGCCATCGAGCGCGCAATTCATCCATTTGATGAATTCCGCAACGGTCGTCAGTGGATTGTGGAGAAGGCCGGCAAATAACTGTTCTTTGACGCTTCGCATCAGATGGCGAAGTTTCTTGGCTTCAGGCATATCAGGGTCAGCCCGTCCAAATAGGCGCGTCATGTCCTCCGCGAACATGGCGACACTTTTATTCGGTTTCTGGACCCGAGACTCGATGAGCTGCTGAGAAAAGCCATGGCGGTCGTTGTTTGCGAAGGTGCTGAGAATCTGGCGGCGAAATTCACCCCATGAAGACAGCGTTGCTTCGTGGTTCTCATACCACGTACGAGCGCTGTCTGCTAAAGCAAAGTAAGCGCGTGAAAGCTTTAGCTCGGTGGTCCAGCGGTTTGCCCTAGCAACTCGCTCATACTGGGCTAACCAGTCCTCAACGTCTTCATAAGCCTCACCATGGAATGTTTTCGGAATCAGAGGCTGCTCAAAAGTCAGCTGAGAAGCACCTGCAGTTGCCATCTCCCGGTGGAGTGCTATGCTGGGAAAGTTCCAGGGGAATCGCCTCAGGACTAAGGCCTCGCAGTCGGGGACTGTAGCGGTGGACAGGGGTATCCACTGAATGAACGGGTTGCGGTGTCGGACTTGAAGTGCCGGGCCGCAGAGGAGTCCCGAGCATCAGTCGTAGAAGTCCAGCACCTCCACCACTGTCGCAACGTGCAAAGAACAGGACACAAGGCTTTCTTTCGTCGTTAACAGCGAGACTCTAATGGCACACAAAAACAAAGCGCAAGAGCAGACGCGCAACCTCGTCTTGATGATGATGATGATAATGATGGTGATGATGATGATGATGACCTCTTATGGATGGCGCTCACCCACAGAGGGGGATGAGCCAAGAACCGGGCGGCAGGATACTTAAATGAAACTAAAATGAAAATGAAGCCAATCTGAAAAAGTAGTTCAAAAATAATACTACCAAAAAACAAAAATGTTTGCTGAGCAAGCGGTAGAACCATCTCTTGTTTTTGATAGACATAACTACGAATTATAAACTGAAAATCTGAAAAGATTGGGGTTCACTAGCACGGTAATCTTTTAGTTGCATTGATGTAATCAAACACAGTGGAGCATACATCCCTGTGGCAGTAACCAAATGAAGTTCCGCCAAGTGATAAAATTACCGGTAGATTAACTTGCATTCCTAGCTTTTGTAATGGGGCTACTAAAAATCTTTTTCTCTGATAAGAATAACGGTGGCAGAATAAAAAGAAATGTTCAATTGTTTCAATTTTGTTGCACCAAATGCATAGCGGTGACGCATTGAGTCGAGCTTTGTTAAGGTAATAATTTAGTTGTGGAACTGCACAGCGCAATCTGGTATAAGTGACCTCTAACTGGCGAGATACACACCACTGTTTATTCCAGCAAGAGCTCAAATGCTCGAAATCTTTGAATTTATCCAAATTACCTTTTCCCCACTGCAGGCAAGCATTTCGGAACCTTAGCGCTGTCACGTAAGCCGTATCTGGCAAAACTGGGATGGTGGGCCCACCCAGGGATACTGCTGCTAAAGAGTCCGCCATTTCGTTCAAATATAATCCGCGGTGGCACGGTACCCATAGAAAATGCAGTTTTTTTACGTTTTTCGGTACTAAATGCCGAAACGTATTCATCAGCTCTACATTTACTGCCACAGAAAGTGCATTACAAACTGATAACGAATCTGTAATGATAACTGCTAATAATTTGCTTGAGGGCAATTTGCGTAGGGCAAGAACAATGGCCAATAATTCTGCAATGAATACCAGGGGTATAATCTGGGAGTCGAATCGAAAAGGACCTGTCCAAAGAAGGAAAGAAGATGCCAACCCCAGCCTTTTCTTTTGACACAGATGCATCAGTCGCAATGATATTGCTTATCTCTAGGTGAGCTAGATAATCTGCCAACTGGTCATTTAAATACATATGTGCCAATTGTTTCGCGTTATGAGGAAATATATCATCAAATTGTATGCTAAGCGCTGACTTTAGGTTGTGTATTGGACCAATATGTTTAATTTTTACATTCAATTGCTGTAGTACGCTTGTGCAAATACTATTTGCGGGGTGTGTAGTCGCGACCAATGGGTTTCGAAAAATAAAGCCGGTTCTTGAATGAAAGCGTAAAATGAGAGTCTTTGGTGTGAACTGTATATCTTTAAGAATGCTTGCACAGTAAGAGTTTTAAACATATTTAGCAGAGAAGGTAGGCGAGCTTCCATATACAACACGTTATTTGTAACAAATTTTGGTAGACCCAAACACAAACGCAACGCTTCTCTTTCCAGCAGTATTATGGGTCTCAATTCATAAGCTGTGCTGCCAGAAAATAATACACATCCGAATTCCATGATGGGCCGCACATAAAGTTTATATATCATTATTAGCACATCTCTTCTTAAACCCGCTTTACGGTTTGCGAGCTTCCGTAGCCACCCCATGGCCCGTGTTGCCTTGGAGTGCACATCATCAATGTGACTTCTCCAATTTAATGTGTCATTATATAGGATGCCCAAATATTTAAGGGAATTCGCCTGCGGAATGAGCTCATTACTGTACATTAACGAGATGTTGATAGGCTGCAGAAAAGAGAATGCAAGAAGGCCACTTTTCTTTACGTTCAGGGTCATATGAATATTTTTAAGCCATCTTTCTATGATATTGCCACCTAGAGTTGTGAGCCAGCAAGCCCTAGCGAGCCGAAAGGGGAAAAGAGAACAAAGAAGTGTGTGTTAGCGCTTCGTTTAAAGATACACGCTCGCGTCTTTCTGCCCCGCTGTTCCTGTCTTGTCTTCACGGCTCTTGGTGCGTGACAAACTGGTGGAGGTGCTGGGTAATCTATGCACCATACCCCTCCACATAGCAAGAACTCAAGCACCGTACCAGTGGTTACTCCTGTGCACCGCGCCAGCTGAAGAATCCGAGGGCAATCTCCTGAGTTTGGACTGCTCGTAAACAACATGGCAGCTCCGACCACTCTACTGACACCAACCCAAACGGTACGAACGGCACAACGCCGCTTCAGTGCACCTTTTTCACTCCGCGAACGCCAAATCCCTTTCATGGCACTGCACTTGAGGATGTCGAAGATTGGCTCGTTCATAACGAGTTAGTTGCCGTGCACAACCAGTGGGACGACGCAGACAAACTGCTGCACGTCTATTTCAGTCTTTTTGACGGCGCACGTGTATGGTATGAGAACCGGTCAGGTATTCTTACATCGTGGGAAGACTTCAAACGCCGACTTCTTGGACATATGCCAGCCCTGACCGGCGGGAGAGAGCTGAGCGCGATCTTCAGTATCGCATACAACTGCCGAATGAAGGGGTTGCGATGTATGTCGAGGACATGACGCGTCTTTTCCACCGAGCTGACCCCGGCATGCCAGAAGAAAAGAAGGTACGGTACCTCATGCGCGGGGTGAACGAACAGCTTTTCGGTGGGCTTGTGCGCAGTCCTCCCAAGACTGTGTCCGAATTTCTCAGAGAAGCCGTCACCATCGAAAGCACTCTTAGGCACCGGGCCCCGTCATACGAACGGCACGTCAACGCTTCAACTACGGACTACTTGGGAGCTTTCGGTGGTCAAATGGATTTCTTCCGAGAGATCATACGTTCAGTCGTCCGCGAAGAACTCCAGAAGCTATCTGTGCCATCGCAGCCCACCATCTCTTCGTTGTCCTGCGTAGTCCGAGATGAAGTCCAGCATGCCTTAAGAGAACCTCCTTTCATGCGGGATTATCAACCACCCAGTGACTTCTTCCGCATGTCGTATGCTCAAGCTTTGCGGCAACCTATTACACCCGCAATCCCGCATCCCACCGTGGCCCCAGCCATGCTTCAGACGGTCCAAGCGGCGCCATATTACAGCGCACCTCGCCTGATTTCGCGGAAATCAGATGTCTGGCGTGCGCCAGATAGACGTCCTCTCTGTTTCCACTGTGGCGAAGCTGGGCATCTTTACTGACACTGTTCTTACCGGCAACTTGGACTACGCGGATTTTCGACGAACTCACCACCGCCCAGGTTCTGTCAGCGGCCCCCTGAAATTGAAGAGTATGTGGCTCAGCAGCGCGGAACTTCGTCGTCCTTGCACCAGTCACGCTCCCCGTCACCGCGGCGATTTTCTCCTAATCGCCGTACCTATTCGAGCGTGGCGCAGGGTCGGTTACCCAGTCCACGCCGGGAAAACTAACCACAGCGACCTTCGGGGGCGAGGCCGCTCATACTGGACAAGCTTAAGGCCTCCTACCGACGCTTCCGCAAACTGACGATACCCCGACGACGACGACACCAGATGGTTCCGCAAAGAAGATTTCGTTAGACATTCCAGTGCTGCTCGACGGTCGCAAAGTCAGTGCTTTAGTTGACACGGGTTCGGATTTTTCTATAATAAGTGAAAAACAGGCTGCTCTCCTGAAGAAAGTCACGATGCTTTGGAACCTCAGACCAATTCGTACTGCTGGCGGGCACATCGTCATGCCACTCGGCGTTTGCACAGCACGAATACAGATTCGTGATTCTACCTTTGTTGTCAGCTTGAGCGTTCTCCGTCAGTGTTCTCGAGACCTGATCATTGGCATGGACTTCCTGAGGGAGCATCGTGCTATCATCGACATTCGACAACGACTCGTCACATTTTCAACAAAAAGCGCCACACCAGAGCATAATCCCAGCCACGATCGAGTATGTCTGCGTGTAATTGACGATGATGTGATGATACCACCGCGCTCAAGTGTTATGGTTCGAGTCGCTTGTAATGAATCAGCACACGCTGAAATGGTGGCGGAGAGCAATCGATCCTTACTCTTTTCCCAGGGTATCTGCGTAGCACGAAGCCTAGTAGACCTCCAGGCTGGCCACTGCGAGGTTCTTGTTACAAACTTTAGCTACGAGCGCCGACACCTTTTCACTGGTACTGTCATCGCCTATGCCTACCCAGTAACCAATGTGACTGAGTGTTTTGCTTCCGAGGCGACCGATAATGCCGAAGCACCTCTCCAGTGTGTCGACGTAAATCCAACGCTTTCTGACGAAAACAAACGAAGGCTTAACGACTTGTTGATAGAATTCTACGCCTGTTTTGCTCGTTCATCAAGGATCCGTCAGACATCGATTATCAAACACCGTATTATCACCTACGGCGACGCGCACCCTATACGGCAACAGCCTTACCGAGTTTCGCCAACTGAACGACGCGTGATTCAAAAGCAAGTGAAGCAAATGCTTCAAGACGGTGTAATACAGCCATCAAGCAGCCCTTGGTCATCGCCAATCCTCAATCGACCTCAAAAGTGGTTACTGGCTAATTGAAGTTGTTGAACGTGACCGCGAAAAAACTGCTTTTGTAACTCCTGACGGTCTGTATGAATTCCGAGTGCTCCCATTCGGTCTCTGTTCTGCTCCTGCCACATTCCAACGAATGATGGATACCGTTCTCACTGACCTCAAGTGGAAAAGTTGCCTCGTCTATCTAGATGATGTCGTTGTCTTTTCAAAAACGTTTGACGAGCACCTTCATCACATTCGGAGTGTTCTTGAAGCTATACGATCCGCGGACCTTACCCTCAAGCCTGAGGAGTGCCATTTCGGCTACAAAGAACTGAAGTTCCTGGGTCATGTTGTGAGTGCTGAAGGCGTTCAGCCCGATCCCGAGAAGACTGCCGCTGCGGCCGCTTTTCCAGCTCCGACAGACTAAGAAAAGTCTTCGACGATTTCTGGAGCTCTGCGCATACTATCGCCGCTTTATCGAAAACTTCTCTAAGATTGCGAAGCCACTCATCAGACTTACGCGTGACGACACCCCATTTCTGTGGACTAACGAACAAGCAACTGCCTTTGCAGAACTGCAACATCGATTGTCTTCCCCTCCTGTGCTTGGTCATTTCGATGAGGACGCTGACACAGAGGTGCGCACTGACGCAAGCAACATTGGTCTCGGAGCTATCTTGGTGCAAACACAAGATGGGACCGAACGTATGATCGCCTATGCGAGCCGCACTTTATCACGTGCCGAAACCAACTATTCAACGTCAGAGAAGGAATGTCTCGCGGTAATATGGGCGATTACAAAGTTCAGGCCTTATCTCTATGGGCGCCCATTTGAAGTTGTGACGGATCACCACGCTTTATGTTGGTTGCATAACCTCCGAGACCCCTCTGGGCGATTAGCACGATGGAGTCTGCGACTTCAGGAGTTTGATGTCATCATCGTATACAAGTCAGATAGAAAGCATGAAGACGCCGACACGCTATCATGAGCACCTCTAGAATCCGACCATACAGCTGTAGAAGACGACTGTGCCTTCCTGGGGACTCTCAGTGGGGCGGACCTCCTCAGTAAGCAACGAGCGGACCCCGAGTTAAGGCCCATCATCGACCATTTAGAAGGCAGCACCGTGTCGGTTCCTCGACAACTTTCCCGTACGTGGCCGTCATTTTGCTTACGACACGGCATATTATACAAGAAAAACACCGGTACCGGCAGCAGATCTTATCTTCTAGTCGTTCCTCAAGACCTTCGTGATAATATCCTATTAGCCTGCCACAATGAGCCGACATCCGGCCATCTGGGATACTCGCGGACGCTCGACCGGGTACGGCAGCTATATTTCTGGCCAAAACTTGCAGCTTGTGTGAAACGCTACGTGAAAGGATGCCGCGAATGTCAGCGTCGCAGTCACCACCTGTGAAGCCTGCAGGCTTCCTACAACCCATCGACCCACCGCGTACGCCGTTTGAACAAGTTGGAATGGACCTTCTTGGACCGTTTCCTTTGTCTCACTCTGGAGACAAGTGGATCATCGTCGCAACTGATTATTTGACGCGTTACGCTGAAACGAAGCCACTGCCACGCGGTACAGCATCTGAAGTCGCCCAGTTTTTCATGCACCACATAGTGCTTCGTCACGGCGCCCCGTCAGTCATCATCACTGACCGAGGGACAGCGTTTACGGCAAAACTGTTGGACGACATCTTCAAACTCACTTACACGAACCACCGTAAGACAACCGCATACCACCCCCAGAGTAACGGCTTGACAGAAAGGCTAAACAAAACACTGGCTGACATGATTTCTATGTACGTGGATGTGCAGCATAAAACATGGGACGAGATCCTGCCATACGTAACGTTTGCTTATAACACCGCAACCCAGGAAACGACAAGGTTCGCACCCTTCCGCCTCGATTATGGTCGAGACGTGCAAACCATGCTAGACGCCATGATTCCTTGTAACATCGACCAGCACGAGCTGCTAACTCCTGATGTCGAGGATTACATTCAGCGAGCAGAGGAAGCACGTCAACTAGCCCGCGTGCACATAAGATCGCAGCAATGTAAAGACTCCCGAAGGTACAACATTCACCATCGACCAGTTACCTATCAACCTGGCGACCAAGTGTGGGTTTGGACTCCTGTTAGACGGCGAGGTCTCAGCGAGAAACTCCTGAGCAAGTACTTCGGACCCTACAAAGAATTACAGCGGTTGAACGAGGTCAACTACGAAGCCATTCCAGACGGAGGCTCGCCAACGACCCAGCGCCACTCACCACGAACAGAGATTGGGCATGTCGTCCGCTTAAAACCTTATTTTACGCAGTAATTATTTATTTATTTAATACATACTGCAGACCATGGTTAGGTCCAAGCAGGGGGGCACAAGATGATAAAATGCAAAAATACAAACAATACAAGCTAACAAGGCACTTATACATGGGGTAATTCATTCCACTCTTGTATCGTACGCGGAAAAAAAGAGTACTTGAAGGTGTCAGTAGCAGCAAAATATGGGGCGAAAGCATTCGGGTTGTGGTGCCTAGTAGGTCTTGTTTGTAACGGTGACAAGAACGGAGATGGGTCAATGGACAGTGCACCTTTACTTAGTGAAGAAAGGAAATCAAGACGGAAGCACTTTCTCCTGGATTGAAGGCTGGGGATTTTGTTAGCAAGCATTATTTGTGTGGGAGAATCAGTACGTGAGTATTTAGAGTAAATAAACCTTACAGCTTTTCTCTGAATTCTTTCTATTTTATGGATGTTGTGATTAGTGTAGGGGTCCCAGACTATACAGGCATATTCGAGCTTAGGTCTAATAAAAGTAAAGTAGCTGAGGAGCTTGACGTTAGAAGGGGAATTTCCGAGTTTGTGTTTTAAGAAGCATAGCTTACGAAAGGCAGATGAGCAAATATTGTCAATGTGTAAATTCCACGAGAGATTGCTGGTTAGTGTGACACCGAGGTATTTATGACTGGTGACATGTTTCAATGGCGATGTTCCTAGTGTGTATTGATAGTCGTACGGAACTTTCTTTCGTGTTATGCGAAGATACAGTGATACTCGCCTTATTGTGCCAGGGCAGCAAACATTTCTTTTTCGTTGTCCATAGGGTCTCGAACGAACTTTGAACTGTATTAATGTTTTTTTTCTTATGACCAACCAATGACATTTTTCTTTTTTTTGCACCTGCATATGCCCTGTGCACTATAAGTATTGTTTCCCCCTTTCTTTTTATTCCCTTATGGGCCCTACTGTCACCTTGTGTATGAGCATCGAGTCGATGCTCTATTGGGAGGGGGAATAATGCCACCTAGAGTTGTGAGCCGGCAAGCCCTAGCGAGCCGAAAGGGGAAAAGACAACAAAGAAGAAGTGTGTGTTAGCGCTTCGTTTAAACTTACACGCTCGCGTCTTTCTGCCCCGCTGTTCCTGTCTTGTCTTCACGGCTCTTGGTGCGTGACAATATTAAGATAATTTTGTAGACTCTGGTATAGGGACTGAAGGTCGGAATTACTTGCAAAGAAAGCAATATCGTCCGCGTACACATATAACTGAATATCCTTAGTTGATGGAATGGAGCTTAAGAAAATGTTAAATAATACTGGCGACAGGACAGCTCCCTGTGGTACGCCACGTGTCTGCTTATATCTATTCGACGAGTACCCATCTTTTAAGTAGTAATATTCTCTCCCTCTTAAAAACTCTGACACCCACGCAGTGATGCAGTTGGGAAAGTGGTGATATTCCATCTGTTTTAATAAAATTGAATGCTCAACCCTATCGTACGCTTTAGCCAAATCTAGAGTAACTAAAGCACAATATTGGCGCTGACGCCGAGCCAGTTGTATTCGGCTCTCTAAATCAACATTCGCACACCATATTGAGCAACCGGATCTAAAACCAATTTGACTGGGGTGTAATATTGCGTTATTATCAATATATTTCATTACCCGGGCATTCCGAACTCTTTCAATTAGCTTAACCAGATTCGACGTGAGTGATATTGGCCTTACATTGTCCAAGGCGAATCCTTTTTCCTGCTTTTTAAGAAGTGGAATCACTTTAGACAGCTTCCATTCCGCAGGCATCCAAGCTTTTGTCAAAGAAAAATTCACCAGATTAAGTACTTCAGTTCGACAAATTTTGAATATAACTTTTATCATTGCATTTGTTATCCCGTCTGCTCCAGGTGCTGAAGAAGATAGGTGCCTTATTATCTCTGCCAGCTCATCTAAAGTAACCTCCTCGAAATCCTCGCCTGCCATTGGGTTCACAATGTGCAGTGGTATAGTTGACATAAATCTGTTTTGAAGCCCTTTCGCAATATTTTCTACTAAATCAAGGAGCTCACGGGGGGAAAGAACAGAAGAGTCAATATTTTCAGCTGGTGGTAACATCTTTTGAGATCTTAAAAATCTGAAGAGCGCTTTTTTGTTTTAGCCCTAGAAAGATAATCATGTCGTTTCATATTATAACCATCTTTTGCTATACTTACTGTGCGTTTGAAGTCTGCTGCTACGAATTTATAATCACACCAATTTTTCGGACATTGGTTGACCAGCAGTTGTTTCCATGCAGCTTTCCGTTTTCTATAGCTCCTCATGCACTCTGCAGTCCACCATGGACTAAAAGAACCTCTTGTGGCCGAGTCTAATTTAAAAGTTGCGTCTTTTACTGATCTTTTTAACACTGCACACAGACTCGTAGCCGTAATGTCACCTTGTATGTCCTTGCGGCGATCAAAAGTAGCCCTCAAGTCTTTTTCTAGTTTTGTATAGTTGAGGAATGAGCGGGCCTTTTTGGTGACATGTATTTTTGGAAAGTTCAGTACAAAACTAATAGGCAAGTGGTCACTGTTAGTAGCACAGTCTAAAGTTTGCCACGAACATATATTTAGAGATGAGCTTGAAAATGTCAAGTCAATTACAGATTTAGAGAGACCTCGGACAAAAGTGGCAGATTGCGAATTTAAACAAGATAAATTCTTGTCAATAGCCCATTCTCATACGTTTTCCGCTTAAATCTGTTTTAAAACCCCAAGCCACACGATGTGAATTGAAGTCTCCAGTGATTAATATATTCTTTCTGCAGACAGAGAACATATCGTCTAGACTTCGTGTGTCTTGCACCCCGGCTGGGAAATACGCATTTACAAACAAAAAGGGAAAACCGTCGGGTAATATTATGTCTACTATCAAAATTTCACAATCTGGAGTCACACAACGATAAGAGATTGTAGCTTTGCGACTAAAATTAGTTGCTATCAAGACAGCAAGCCCACCACCTCTGCTAGGTCGGTCCAATCGAAATAGCCGATAGTTTTTTAGGTAAAACTTTTAGCTGGTTGAAAGCCAGGTTTCTTGCAGTGATATAATATCCGGGGAAAGTTGTGAAGAAAGGTATGATAGGTCTGTGGCTGCGGAAAATATTGATCTGCAATTCCACTGTAATATGGTTAGTGAACCTATTTTTATGACTGAACCATCGCCGAAACTGCTTGGTCCAAAATACCCTTGCGCAAGAAGTCTTTCTTAGACATGTTCTCAAAGAATTCTTTTTGAATAGATACTTTTTTAGATTTCGAATTATGCGAAGAATTTTTCGATTGGGGAGATCGGGTTCGCTTCAGATTTTTATTAGAGTCCATATCCATATCTGCACATGCTTCTGAATCATCCGTAAGATCACCGTCTTCCGTTGTTTTGGAAGTCCCTGCCTCAGGAGAAACCACGTGCTGACGCGTTGTCGCACTTTCTATTTCCGTACGCTGCGATACCAATGATGTCTGAGGATCCCAATCGTTCGTAGATGCTACACCTAGAATTTGAGATAGTTGATTGTAAACCAATTGTGCCAAGCTTTCAAAAACGTTGTTTGTGAGGCGTTTCATTGCCTTTTCCGTAGCCTTCTCTGTGGCCTCTGCGATAGAAGTTGCGAGAGATGCATCCATGGCGGTGGTATTACGTGCTGCAACACCTGCATATCCTTTGGATCTCTCCTGCATTTCTGCAACAGTTTCTCTCCGAGAGCACCGCTTGCGTTCTACAATATCCAAATGGCAAGCTCCCTTTCTTTTGCTGCACAGTCTGCGGAGTCTGCAGGGTGCGACCCATTACATAAGCAGCACCTCTCGTTCTCAGAGCTGCACTTGCGGCTGTCATGATTTTCACCACACAGACAGCATCTAAGAACTGATCGGCACCCTCTGACGCTATGTCCATATCGCCAACATTTCAAACACTGCAGGGGTTTGGGAGAAAGTGGCTCTACCTTATAGATCAGTGGCCATGCCTTAATTTCGGAAGGGCGGACTGTTCCTAAAAAGGTCACTATCACCGATTCTGTTGGGGATTTTTTGCTGTGTTGGGGGCCGGCTGGTCCCGACGAAGCAGAAGAAGACGGCCGACGGAGACGTACGCGGCCGGCGGGGACGCCGACCAGCCCGAACACGCGGGTTGGCGCGAAGCGCCGAAGAGAAAAACAACAACCGCACTCCACGGTTACCCAACACACACTGGTTTTATTTTACAGTCGCCTTGAAATCCTGGATGCCAGAGCGGTGCCCCCTGGCATCCTCACATGTCATTCCGAAACCGAAACCGAAAACCCAGAACACAACAATCATCCCCTCCTCGAAAGAAGTTCACCTATACACTGTTTATGCTCCTCGATTTCAATATCCGAAGCCCTCTCGATTACGCGAGAGGACGAGCTTATTCGCTCCCAGTTGGAGCAATTCGCTCCGCATTCAGTGCAGCAACATGCACCCAAATTCTTTAACATGCACCCAAATTGCAGCACATGGACCTACCGCATTTTCGCCTCTATCGAAAATAAAGCAGCCGCAGGTGAGACTTGATCCCGCGACCTGCGGGTCAGCAGACGATTACCTTAGCTACTGAACCACTATGGCAGTGCCTTTGCGCAAGACAGTGACATAAAAATACAAGCGAGCGTGGCAGTATAATAATGTTGCGATAAAATTTCAGCAGATGTAACATGTTTCACTGTGGATGCCATTTTCATACAGAACCGTCAGCGGGTGGCCACGCGTTGCAAGGTGGATCGACGTCTTTGGGTATTTTGAGTAGGCTAAATTTCTATGTAAAACATACGGCGTGACGACAGCACTCACGTTGACTGTAAACTTAACGAAATTAAGTGCACTCATCGGTGGAATGGTATGCATATCATTAAGAAGCTGTTGTGTATTTCTCTAAGGTCGAGATCCTCAATGGTCAAGCGACCCTTTCTTATCGCGTGCTGGGTGAAAGGAATATATCCATGTAATGTTTACAGCCAGCCCATAGACCGCAACAACTGACGGTGTGGGCCGACGTTACTCCTGTAAGTCTATTTAGTGATGTATCCGTTACAGTAAAAAGTAACTAAATACCTCACTCGTTACTCAAATTAGAAAAAAGGGAACGTTTCATGGTTCCCGTTATATAGATACATAAAAAGGTAACGCATTATCGTTACCATAACCGAAAAAAACAACGAATGTTACCTCTGCCGTAGCTCCGGAGTCATCAGTTTTAATCAATCTGTCTTTGCTGCAGAAACCCACGATGATAATTTTTAAATCTCAAAGTCATGTTTCACACATACTAACCCAAGCAAGGATTATACTCAAAATGTTCACTTAACGAGAATTATATGTATATATGTACTGAACCTTAGCAATATCATATGAAAGCTTAATGATGCCTGCACATGTGATGGCTTTTGACTCTGCAGTGACCCAGGGTGAAACAGTTTTTTATTTCATTGGAGCATTATACAGAAAGTGAGGTTCAATCCTTTACGGTATTCACAAAGAAGCTATCCTTGAACTCTAAAGATTCACAACAATTGGCATTTTCTTGATCATATTAAAAGAAAAGTGGCGCACAAAAAGACGGAGACAAAGAAGAGAACCACACACAGCGCTGCACTCAGAACTGAAAGTTTAATCCGAGCAACAAGAATTTAAAAGTAATGGCCGCGCATGACAAGTGAGGTACAACGAGATTAACTGATACGCTCATCAATAAAAGTGAACTCTTTTTTGTGCAATCTAACCGAGGTCTGGCTTACACAAGCATCACGTGACTTGTTAATATGATAGTCTTCAGACATCTCACGGGTGAATTGATCGTGGTGCTTAAAAATAATAACAGTGTCAGACAGAACAGGTGTGCACCCACACGTGGCACAATGCGATGCCAAATGGGAAGGCGTGCCGTTATGCAAAGAGAGATAGTGCTCCCGCAACCTTATATTGACACACAGCGGCCCGTCTGTCCCACATAATGAAGGCCACAAGATTAAGGAATGCGGTACACACCCCCACAGCACAAGGCAAATACTTATTCTATGGTTTACGGCAACATTTCTTTACATCTGGCTTCTCCTTCTTGTCTAGCTGATTTGACACCAAAGCACATATCTTTCCCAATTTATTGGGTTGCCTAAAAAACCACATCAACTCCGTAGCGGGAACCAACATGTTTTAACCCATGTGCCAGTTTATGCATATAAGGAATTGCTGCGAACTTCATTTTTTCCCGATTGATTTTCCTAGCTGCACGTCCTTTTTAAACCACCAATTAACTTATCGCAAACAGCCACAATTATGTTAGGGGAGAATCCTGCTTCCTCCAGTCTTGCAACTTGCTTAGCAAAACCAGAGCCCAACACATGCCTGCAGGATTTTTCTAGAGTGGATTTAAGGCAGGTGAAAGCGATGCCCCCTCTTTACCACCTTTGAGTGGGCTGATACAAAATTAAGAATTGGTTTCACTGATCGGGCTCAAAAACACCAGCAAATATGGGAACTCTGAAACCGAAGTTTAAGATCGAGAAATTGTAGACAGTCGGATTCTGGAACCTCCGATGTGAAAGACAGACCCATGCCTTCTGTCCTGAACACCTCAACACATTGGAAACATTATCCGGGAACGTGGCATCCTTTATAACAACTAAAAAATCGTCCACATATCAGAAAATACGCATCACAGTTCCGCTTAGGATTGTGTCTACAATGCGATCTATTTTGCCTAAAAATTTCACAAAGGACAGGTGCAACGCACAAACCTATACAGACTCCTGATCGCTGGATTAGGGTCTGCCCTCGCCAACCAATGTACGTAGACTTTAGGTAAAAAGCTAGTAATTCAATGAACGATTCTACAGATATACCACTACTACTTCTGAAACGAAGCTCATAATTGTCTTCCTTGATGCATTCCTGAACGCACACTATGAGCTTATGATTAGGAATCGAAAAAAAACATGTCAACAACATCTATACTGAACGCCAGACAGGAGCTCGTGTCGCGCTCCCTAAGAAACTGAACCACCGCACCCGAATTTTCCCCTCTAAAGGGATCATGAACGCACAGCTGCTTCAAATGGCTTTCTAAATACCTGGATACATTTTTCTGCCACGTGTCTGTTTCCGTAATTATGGTACGAAAAGGCATGTCAGGCTTATGGGTTTTTATCGTAAAGAACGGGCTCAATTCCAAACCCTGGCTTTTTGCCACAGAGAAGACCAATCTCTCAAGATTAAGGTCCCGCAAAAGGTTACCGCCTTATCTCTGACCTTGGACAACGTCACAGAGGCTG